>OX352774.1:51797590-52397590 GCA_947095535.1 Poecilobothrus nobilitatus | reverse complement strand
GGTTTCGGACTTACAGTCCCTCAAAATTCCTGAAAAGTGTTATTTTCACATATTTTCTTTTACAAAAAATTTCTTAAATTTTATTTTTTAAATTTTCAAATTTTTGTGCAAGTCACAATTCTAAACAGTTTGTATTGTGTTTTGGAAATGTGCGCTTTTAAAAACCGTTGGTTTACATTGTACTTTTGTTTTTCTCTATCTTTAACGGTGTAGAAGTGTTGTAAACAGAAGGACAAGCGGACGAACAGACCGACGGACAGAGTGAAACTAATAGTCACATTTTTTCAAAAATTTTTTTTGGAAATGTGCTAAAAAAATGTTTTTATCATATTATAATGCATTGTAAATTATTTAATTTTGATTATTGTGAATTAATTATTTAGAGAACAGAAAATATTAATAAAAGATTGGTACAAGAGTTGATAAGTACAGAAAACTTAAAATTATAAAAAAAAAAAATTTAGGCGGAAATAGAAGCTTTTCTTGTATCTTTAATGCTTTGATGATACACTAAGTAAAGACCGAACTTGCATTTTTCGAAGAACCAAAATTCTAATTCTATTGTAAGTTAAGGATTTCTTTTTTTGGTCGAAAAATTATTATTTGTAATGGCAGATATTAAAATAAAAGCAGGTAAACCGTAAATTAATTGAACTTAAAAAAAAGGAATAAGAGAAAATTACGAAAATATAAAATTAAAGTTGCGTTTTATTTAACAAAGGTACAAAAAAAAATAGTTAATAATGATTAACTGTAGGTAACCTAAATATATATATTTATATATATATATATATATATATATATATATTTATTTTATTTTATACATATAAAATTTTCATTATATTTAGTTTATCTGATATTGATATTGAATTATCTTGAAAAATATTGAAGATAAGAACAAAACTGATGAAATAATAAATCAAAGCTTAAAACATATTGTGAATATAGAAAAATGCAAAAAAAAATTTTATATTTTTTAAAACAATTTTTTTTAAAAATTTATTTAATATTTTACTATGTATTAATTATATTATATTTGTCAGAAAAATGATGTGTAACAAACGCGTTAATTTTAAAGTGTTGTGTTGGATGTCCTCTATTATAGAAAAAAATAAAATATACATAGCTACAATGTATACAGTATAGATATAATTTCTAATTGGAAATATTTTTAATTTTTCAAACTACGATACATTTGGAGAGGGCGAAGGTAAAGGGAAAGAAAATAATCATAAGAAAAAAACAAAAAAATTTTTCATTCATTAATTTTTTTCGAATTGATTTTTTTTTTTTAAACTATTTTTAAAGGCCAATTAACCCTTTTGGATTTTATCAGGCCCATATTTTATTATTGTTTTTGGGTACCCAAATGAATATTTATTTTCTTTTTGGTTTTAATTTCAAATCGTTTTTTTTCGTGAATGATAAATTCTTATTACTATCCATTTTTTACATTAAGGTAGCTTAATTTAGTTATAAAATATTTTTATAGTTTTTTTTCATTTCTTCTTATTAGTACATATTTAGTGTGTTTGACTCTGACACGATAGTGTGCAGGTACGATTCCGGATGAAAACATAATATATTTTTTTGTATATAAATTACAAATACCTGTAACTTTTCATTTTTTATTTACTGCATTATTTGGCAAAGTACAAATTATACATTAGTCCGAAATTGCAAAAACAAATAATGCAGATATACCTATATAAAAATAAAATCTACCATAATTAACTTCGTCATTCTATGACGGGCCAACAGCTAGTAATATAATAATGTGATGGAATGTATTATGCTTCGACAGAAAATCTATTAGCATATTTAAGTGTGTTACGGATGGGTATAGCTTCAAAGTTGAATCTACAGATGTAGAACAGTTTTTTTTGTGAATTTTCTGCGTTATGGAAATAAAAGATTACTTTGCAGTGTGAATTGTGCTCCTGCAAATCAAGCATTTAAAAGGTATAACGATTCTGACTTCTGAGCATAATAAATCGTGTAATACACTAAGTAACTCCTTTAAGTAGAAACACAAACACTAAGGCTGCAGTTATAGCTATCATTGAATTGCTTCATTAAAATTTTTATTTTCAATTCTTTTGCAGCGTAGAAATATTAAATATAACAAAAAAAGATTGTTGTAATGTTTAAACTTTTTTTAAATAACAAACTGAGGTATTAATTTCCAAATTTTTATTTTAATATTTAGCTGTTCTTTGGAATAGGTGACCACCACATTTCGATTTGAAATTTTCAGAGATTAAATTACAATGAAATTCATGAAATTTTGTGGGGCCGCAATTGGCGCGTACGGCATTAAGGGGTTAAAATAGTCATTTGAAAAAAAAAAAGATGCTCATGTAAATGGCTAGTATAATATATAATAATATGTGAGGGCTCTTTGGAAAGAGAGAGAATGCAAAAATAAAATGAACTGATCAGTAATTTAGCATATGAAATAAAATTGTTCCAATGATATAAGTACATAATAAGTATGTATATTTTTCATTCCTTCCCATTTCTGCCTGTAATTGAAAAAACTTATGATGAAATCTAATAACAAAATTACTTTTAATTTGATTTGACGCCTAATTTTACTGAAACATTTTTCTAATCGCTATAAGTGCCATTACATAAAAAAATCAAAGCTTTCAATGAAACAAACTTCAATGATCCTTTTCAATGGATTGTGATTTTGTATCGTGAGAGTACATTACTAATGTTTGTTAAGAAGTAATGTTAAAATTTTTTTTTATGGTTCGGTATTATTAGAAATTTAGCATTAAATTTTTTTTAAAGTACAACAAAAAAAAAACAAAAAGTTGGCTTAATAAAAGCTGGAACTTAAAAAAAATATGTCACGGATTTTCTTTAAGGTTGAGAAGTCCTGCAAAATTGAACACAAAATAGCAAACAAAAATTTTTAAGCAAAGCGGCGGGCTGAAAAAAGTTAACACATAGTAACCAAATAAAGTTGTTTAACTCCTTTATCAGGCAGTAACACCAAACTGTGAACTCAATCGGTCGAATCGTGACAGGGATGGTAACAAAAACACGAAAAATCTTTAACGGATTCTTCGGTCAGAATGGACCGGTTAATGGACCGGAGCGTGGCTTATAGTCTATAACAATTAAATAGAATGTTCATGTGAAATTTGGTTAGTCGGATCGGTGATTTTTAAGTCAATGCTAGGCAAAAAAATTAAAAAACTTTCAGATTTCACCAAAATTTGTCATTAAATTGGTGTTCGAGCCATGGAGCTTTTAATTTTGTTGGAGTATAAACAACTAAATAACCATGCTAAGTGGCTTATTTTGTAAGAATGCAATTAAATGCTCTTTAATTTGAGCTTTAATTTAGTGACAAATTTTGGTGATACGTATCACAAGTCTAACATAATATGGGTGTAAATATCCTTAAGACATCATCAAAACCTGTTTGGAACTGATCATAATCTTTATTATATATCCATTATCTTATTATTTATGTTTTTATGATTAACAAACACACAGAATTATTTATAAAAATTTCTACATATTATCATCACATTTTTCATAAACAGTTTTTTAACAATGTAGGTATGTAAGTATAAAATAAAAACATGTTGTTGTTGTTTTAAATAGATGTTGTGAATGATTCTTATAGGTTATCATAAGCTCAATTTAACTTCATAAGATATTACCACTTTTCTCCTATTGGCATTATTTTATTGCTTAACTGTGTAAGATTAAAAAGAAAATAAATTACGAAACAAATCATGTAAAAACTACATATGTGTATATTATATACGTATAGTGAAAACATAAGATCTTTTTATTGACCCTATTCATATTTATTGTTAACATAATCTTATGGAAGAAGCTTTCACAAGGGAATCCTTTCAATTACTACAGGTTCTTTTTTAAAATGTAGTAACTTTTAAATTTGGCTATATCCAAAAAGATCAAACATCTGACCAATTCTCGGGATCAGTAGAAAGAATTTGTGAACGCTCTTTGCCAAAACAGATTAAAGGAAGCAGAAAAAATATCAAAAAAAAAAATAAATTTAAAAACAGATTTCTTTAATTCCATTTTTATTATAAATTATACAAAAAAAAAAACTTTAATTTAAACTTATATTCAATAGAAGATATGCTCTAAGTGCCTATTATAAAATACTCATAAGAGTTAATTCAATAAAATTATCTTATCGTTAGAATGTCTTTTACGATAATAAAAGCTTGCACTCTTCAAAAAAAAAAACCAAATGTTAAAATTAACGTTTAAATATTTATTGCATTTAACTCACTTACTTGTAGTACTATTGTAATATTGTAATTCGGTATTTTAAAATTTTATAGTCACTTTAATATTATATAACCTTACAAAACTACAAAAAAAAAATGTCCTACGTTGCTGTTGGTCCTGATCCAAGTCGGGTTAAATGTCCATCCTGTCATGCTGATATTCTTACAAGTGTTAGAGTTGAAGCAAATACAAAAACACATATTATAGCCTTGTTGTTGTGTTTATTTGGGTAAGTATAGAAAACAAAAAAAAATTGCTTCTATTTTAAATTACGTTTTATTTAAATTTTTTTTTTGTAGCTGCTGGCCATGTGTTTGTGTACCTTACTGTATGGATTCATGCAGAAACAAAAATCATTATTGTCCAAATTGCAATGCATTTATCGGAGTTTATAGTGCCTAATAAAAAATGAAAAAAAAAGTATAGTATTTAGTTTGTTTTTTAATTAATATATTTAATATTATATTTTTAAAAATAAAATTATTTTACTATTTATTAAATAATCGCTATTAAAAATAAATTTTTTAATAAAAAATATTCTGCACGTCATACAGTTATAATTTAAAATTAATTAATACATATGTATGTACCATATATTATTTAATAGGTAGGTATACTTTAAACTTATTTGCTATTGATAAGTAGGTTTAGGTACATATTTTTTTTTTTAGTGCATTTCTCTGCCACATAAATGTGGATAGGAAATTATACAGACTTTCCTGTTTAGGCGTGGCAGTAAATGTCGTAAGGAGGAATAACTCTTACGACGTGTATAGAATTCGAACCTACACTCTCTCACTTAGCAGATTAGTGTTGTTGTAGCAGTTTTTCCAAAAAATGAGAAGTGCAACAGGTTAAATAAAAACACTAAACAGTACTTATATTTCATAGATATTGGCAATTGCACAAGCGACAATAATTGACAATATTAGTGAATTTTTGTGTTATAAAAATATTATTTAAAAACTGTTAATTAATTTCGTTTCGGAAAGGAATTTTCATGTACCATAAACTTTTTAAATTTTTTTTGCTGATCAAGTTTTAATAAAAATTTTCTATAGGTAGAATCTTTTTTCCAAATAATTATTTGGAGATACGTTTCTGTTTTCTAAGTTAAAGGATTTTCTTGCTAAGGAAAAGTAAACTTTAGTTTTGATTTTAAGACGACATTAATGATTTTAAGACGATAATACTGTATATGAAGTAAACGATACTTGAAGTAATAATTTTTTATTTCGAAAAAAAAAACTAATTTCTATTTCACTATTGATATAATGAGGATTTGATGATCCAGAAAATAGAACAGTATCATTTCTTTAAAAAGCTATTTCACCATCGTTTGGTTTTGGTATGTCTGCTATTATATATATGTAATATAGGTTATCCTTGTGGTAATCTCGTTGAAATAAGTTTACTATTGGAAAGTTATGATCTTCTAACCTAACGTAACCTGTCATTTAATAAATTTTGAATAATTTTAATTAAATAGGTTGGAAACTTGACAGTGATCAATAAATTATTTATAGAATTTAATCCTATATGCCATATGCATTATATGTATTATATCGCACCAAATTGAATGACTTTTCATCTCTACTAAGTTGAGTTATGCATATTAATTGAGCTTAATTAATAAAAATTTAAATTAATAAAGCTTTCTTTTAACATTAGAAAAAATAGCGAAGTTTTAGATATTCATCTTATTTAGAACTTTGTAATTGGCTCTACTAAAATTTCTAAATTTCTTTTTTTTTACAGGTAATTTAATGATTTTAAGGAAATCTTTTAATGCCAGTATAATTTTTTGATTGTAAACAGTGGAGATAGTTGGTTAGTTGTACAAAGAGGATAAATTAGTTATTGAAAGTATAAACGTGCATTTTATAAAAGTCACTATAATTTTTAGTGAGACAATTTTAATTAGCACTCGTAGGTTTTTTTCTAAATTCATTATTTTATATCAAGACAAGAAATTTCATTTTCATTTTCTTTAAAACTTTTGACCAAAACATAAAGGTATTCCATGATTTCTTATTTAGATTAGAAATATGAAATGTAATAATCTTGATTGACAACTGTCGTATGACGAGCTCAACTATATTTTTTTTCAAAATTTCTGTAATTGTGATTAAAATGATGACTTAAATTATTAAAAACTGTAATGAATTTTGTAAAATCATAAAAGTTCTCCTCATGTTGATTACATTTTGTTTTCAATAAAAATCTATCAAAAGGAACTCAGCTATAATAAGTAATTAAAAATAGTAATAAAAGTAATCGTAAGCCATTAAAGTAATCTAACAAAATTGTTTTATCTTAGAATTATATTTTACGACAATTAAAGCTCTTCTAACTTTCTAAAAAAAAACTATAATAAAAGTTTTAGTTTTAAATAGCTTTAAAAAATTGAACAAATTTAAAAATTATTTGAGACTTAAACTGTTAATTTAATATTTTTATCGAAATTAAATCTTTGATAAAAAGTATATTTTATACATTACAAATATATTATTTAAAACTGATGTAATTTTTACAAATTTTACTTTATTTTACATATATGATTACGTTTTTCTTGAATCCTAATTCCTACTTTATATTTAGACTCTTTAGAGTATATACAGTTTATATATTGAAAATAAGTAACTAAAATAATAAATATAGCACTTTCTAAAACTTGTTGAATGAAGAGCTTTTTCTTTAAATAGATATGGGCTAAACAATAAGTTTTCGACGTTTTTTATACCTGTATGAACGTAGATATGTACAAGGGTATAATAATTTTGCCATTACATTTGTGACAATTTAAAGGAGCCGAGCTAGATATAAGCTCAAAGGTATGGATTAATGGGGAATCGAATTTTGAGTTGATTAAGTCATTTATGTCCGTCCTTCCGCACGATAACTCAAAAAATAAAAGAGATAGGAGGGAGCGGGTTCGAGTTACCATACAACTTCTTTCTTTATAGGAAACTATTTATAGGTAACTCAGTGTCTATTGAAGGTATCTGAAATTTTGCAAAAGGTGTCAAGTTGCAGGGTCTATTGAAGTTATAAATAGCTGACATTTTGTGTAATAGTGTCGAGTTACATGCCAGCAACTTTTCTAAAATTGTATATAACTCCTTTGTTTATATCCCTATAACTTGGAACTTAATAAAGCTAGACATCTGAAATTTTTTAAAAAATTGTCAAGTTTAATGGCAATATCTGTTAAGAAGTTTAGTTGCTCTAACCAAGCAGATTCAGCTGGGAGTCTGAAATCTTATGAAAGATAATCAAGTTTTATCGCAACAACCTCTGTCAAATTTGGTTGTAAAGGGGTAACAGGTAGCTGCTATACAACTTTTCTTTTTAAATGAAAATAACTTCGAGTCTGTTGAAACTATCTAAAGGTATCAGAAATTTTCTAAAAAGATATCGACTTACATGCCAACAATTTCTGTAAAATTTGGTTGGACTAGAGAAGCAGGTTCAGGTAGCTTGCACATCATATAACCTAATAAAGGTAAGCATCTGAAATCTTACAAAAGATGATGAAGTGTTATAGCTATTTCTGTAAAATTTAGTTCTGGTGGTGCAATAGTTTTTAAATGTACATAAATATTTATTATTTAATTTACTCATATTAAATAGAGTAAATTTACATACTCCAAAATTTACATAAATATATCTCGGTACTTACTAAAATATCTGAAATTTTGAAAAGATAATGAAATTTTATGGAAACAGCTTATAAAGGGTGTTCAAAATTGAGGTATAGTTTTGATTTTGCCGCCATTTTTTTCTACCTGGAATTTTTATACGAGGTTTCTTTAGGTATATTCTAAATACATTCCGGTTAGTTAATATGGAACGTTACACGAAGGAACAACGTGTTTTTGTTATTACAACATTTTTTGAAAATGGTAAAAGTTTTCAAGATGTAATTAGGAAATTCGAACAAAATTTGGTAGAGAAAATGCTCCAACAAATCGTACCATCAAGCTGATGATTGATAAATTTCTAGAACCTGGATCTGTTCTTGATAACAGAGGCAGCATTTATCAACGTAGTGGCCGTTCAACCGAGAATGTAGCAGCTGTGAGCAGAAGTGTTGAAGAAGATCCAAAAACTTCCATTCGTCATCGTTCGCAGCACATCAAACCATCCACATTATTCAACATTTTGCATAGTGATCTCCATTTAAAGGCTTATAAGATCCAGCTGACGCAAGAATTAAAACTAATTGACCATGCATTACGTCGGCAATTCGTTTCTTGGGCAATCGAAAAACAAGAAGAAAATGAGAATTTTTTTAACAAAATAATCTTCACCGACGAAGCTCATTTCCAGCTCAATGGCTACGTCAATAAACAGAATTGCCGCATTTGGGGTGAAGAGAATCCAAGGGTTATCTTAGAGCAACCAGTACATTCAGAAAAAGTTAAGGTTTGGTGTGGTTTGTGGTCAGGAGGAATCATCGAACCATATTTTTTTGAAAACGCAATGCGAAATGCGATTACGGTCAATGGAAATCGCTACAGGGAGATTATCCGAAGCTTTTTGTGGCGGGAAATTGATGATTTGGACGTAGAAAATATGTGGTTTCAACAGGACGGTGCCACTTGCCACACAGCAAGAGAAACAATGGATCTTTTGAAGGAAAAGTTCGAAGATAGCATTATTTCTCGTAGAGGAGGAGTGATGTGGCCACCAAGATCGTGCGATTTGACACCGTTGGATTTTTTTTGTGGAGTTTTGTGAAATCGAAAGTGTACAGCAATAATCCCACAACAATTCAAGAGCTTAAAAACAACATTATCGAGCAGATTTCAACCATTGAGAACAGTTTATTGAACAACGTGATTCAGAATTTTGGTAAAAGATTGGAAGCCTGCCGAAGTAGTAGAGGGGGCCACTTGGCCGACATAATTTTTCATTATTAACCGGAACCTATTTGTAATAAATTAAAATAAAAATATATTTAATATTTCAAAAAAAAAGTCTTTTTTTATTAAAATTAAAATGATACCTCAATTTTAAACACTTTATTACGTTCATACGGGTATCCCAGAGTTGACACAGCCTCCTCTACTGTATTCTTCCGTCTTTTATTTGAATTAGACAAAATTCGTTCTAACTAGAAATCGAATAATTAATTGTTCAAACAAAGAAGTTCCAACTAAAAATCAAATAATTAATTGTTTTTAAATTTTCAAAAATAAAAAAATATATTTTGAATTGTTGAAAAGTTTCAATTTGCCTATGAGTAACGCGCGGAAACTCTGTTAGTATTTTATATTAGAATCTAAAAAATATTGTTTTTATGTTATTTATTTAGAAAAAAAATTTTACGTAAAGCACAATAACTGAATTAACAAATTTAATGGATCATTACATAGGGTTCTTTTTAAATTTGGATTCTTAGCTGCTGTTTATTTCCAAAAGGTTCTACAAGAAGTAGATTCATTTTTATATATATATGCGTTTGAGAATGAATTGTCATGTGTAAATTATATGTCATATGTCATATGTAAATGTCATATGTATTAATTATATAAAATAAAAAAAGATACTAAAATAGCTAAAGCACAATTTTGCACACAAAGATACGCAAAATTAGTATAAAAGAAAGATGGAGTAAAACGTAAATAAAAATTGTATTCGAGAAGAACCGTGTAGAAATACGGAATGAATGTTTAATATGACATTAGTTCAATTATCCTAAAATAAAACCCAATACTTCATCCAAAATTAAAAATTTTGAATAGGCAAATGGAACGCAGTAACGAAAATAAAAATACTCATAAAAGTAATCTAAATTATCTTATCTTTACAAATTTTCTTTTATGATAATAAAAGCACTTCTTTTACTCTCTAAAAAAAGTTTTTTAATTTAAATTCAAAAAATTTTTTGTTATTTTAGTTCAGTAAAAACTTACAGATAAATTAGTAAATTTAAATTTTTTAATTCCGTTTTTTTTTTTTTTTAAATTATACAAATTTAAAAATGTCATACGTTGCTGTTGGTCCAAATCCAAGTCGTGTCAGATGTCCATCTTGTCAAGCTGATATTCTTACAAATGTTAAAGTGGAAGCGAATACAAAAACACATATTATAGCCTTATTATTGTGTCTATTCCTGTAAGTACATTTTAAAAAAAAAGTAACAAAATTATTTAATTCGTAATTAATTTTTTAAATTTAATTTTAATTGTATGTAATACGTAGCTGTTGGCCATGTGTTTGTGTACCATACTGTATGGATTCATGCCGCAATAAAAATCATTACTGTCCAAATTGTAATGCATTTATCGGTGTTTATAACGGATAATAAACAAGAAAAAAACAAAAAAACAAAAATTTTCCACTTTTTTAAAAATAATAAATTTTATTTATGATGTTAATTAATAATTTTTTATGAAATAAATTATTAATAAAAATTATTTTACACATAAAACTACACATATTCAAAATTAATAAATAATATTTTTTTAGTTAATCTCCCTATCAAATAAACTTTCCTTTTTAGGTGTGACTGTAAATGTTGTAAGGGGGAATTATTCTTACCACGTCTATGGGATTCGAACCTATATTTCACACGAACACGAACCCCCTTCGCACACTTCTCATGAACTCGGTGTTTACAACGTATTTTATACGCTGTACGCTGTGACCTACTAGTAGGCCACCGAGGCTCCTATTTATAATAATTTTTGGTATTTTATATCAAATGTAATATATTTTGGTATAAAATATTATAAAAAATTTTTTAAATGGGGTCCGGAAAGGAATATGTAGACATAAAAGTAAGGTTAAATCTTAAGGATGAATTGTCTTGATAATATTTTTGGGTATAACTCTTTAAAATTGTACTCTGTTCTTCTTGACATCCTGTATATTATATTATTATTGTATTATAAAAAGATTAGATTACAAATTGTTAAGATAAATCAAAAGAAAAAAAAAGTTTAGATAAGTATAAGTTAACCCCATATAGTATAAAAATTTTTAAAAAAAATATATAGGTATATTTTTGGTAAAACAAAAATAAGTAAAAAATATATAAAAATTAATAATCGACATGACGTAATTTAATGGAATTCATAAAAATTATGTATACCTTAAGAGCTTTCAAGATTAGAAAGAAAAAATAAAACTAAATTTTTCTAGTTAATTATTTTAAATTAAAAAAAAAAAACAAAAAATTGTGTTTGACTCATTAATCAAATCTGTGAAATCGAAAAATTATTGAACATCGAACAAAATTTGAAATTCATACTCTATCTACAAACCAATAGAAAGAAATTGTATCAATTTGAAAGCTTTTTATTGAAATCTTTAGGAAAAAAAAAAAATTCAAATTAGTTTCCTTCTGAATTCTGTTAATGATTCCTTATTAGATTCACATTTCAAATGTAAAAATATATAACAGACTGTTCTATATAAAAATTTAAATGATTTAATGTTAAATTATTTTTTTAATTTTTACTTTTACAAATTTTATCTTTTGATATTTATTTTAATCTATTAAAATCTATAAAAGTCGTTACTTGTTCAATCCGTCCACTTTAATTAATCCATATCTATTTTAATTAATCTGACAATTTTAGTTATAATTATCTTCAATATAAACAATTTCAATCATATATCTATACTTAGCTTATTTACGTTCGTAGTGGTTCAATTGCACACTTTAACACCATAAAACAAATGTAGCATTTTATAATCTCTGAACAATATGTATAGATGAGTAATTAATAACTGGAAATTAATGATTAAAGAGACTGAAGTTTTGCTTAATTAAATTAGAAAGTATTTAGTGAACGCCTTACGCCTTATGAATCAAAACAATGATTTATAAATATAGAAGTTGATTCGTTCTTCAACACTATTGAACTCTTCAGTAGGCAGGTAGTGTTGAATTGCCTAGACAACAAACAAATTTCAAAATTTGTTAACTAGTTCTATATATAAAAATCAAATCTCCTGTGAGTTAATAGAATAAAATAAAAAATCTTTTCGGTTAAACCTTTTAAGAGAAATTGATATAAAAAATTAAATCTGTTTACACCATTACGATTTTATCTTTTTAAAAAAAAGATAAACAAAAAAAAAAAATTTTAAATTTGGGAGCTTTCTAGCCAATTCCAGCCAACTACTTGTTGAAGAACTATTTCACTACTATTCAATGCCTACTGAAAAGTTCGGTAGCGTTGACGAACAGAACAATTCCTTTATTAATAAAGTAGTAAAAATCAATGTATTGGTATGTAATACTCTATATCTATTATAAGTGTCCATTTATTTAAAAAGGTAAAACCAGTAAAACCATAATGGTGTAATATATTAAATTTCTTAAATATGTAAATTTTTGTTAAAACTAAAAATTTATAAAAGAAATTATAGAAATTATTCCTACAATCTAAAGAACACTTCAGACTATGTGTATTTGACATATTATGACGTTTTGGAATATATTGCTTATGTTAAAACAGTTGATCTATCTTGACTATTTGTGTGATCTATCTTGACTTGATTGTTTTGTATTGTCATTTGTATTTTATTGTTATTCTATTGTCAAAATGTGTTTTTTTCTCCGTAGTTAAAGGCGTAAAGTGAAATTATTTTAAATATTTTGGATAAAAAAAATATTTTAAATGTTTTATGATATAAATTAAATAATAAAATTGAATACCTATTTATTTCGAAATAATCGGTAAAATGAAATGTGTCATTTTGCTAGATATCCTTTTGTATTGTGGAATTTGAACAATACTCATTCCAAGTCATATAACAATACGTATAGTGTGAAGTAATCTTGAGTATCAACAATCACTTCAATTTTATAAAATTTAATATTCTATGTTCAAAATAGTGAAACTGTTTGATGATCAATAGTTAAAATTTTTTTTTGGTTTACACAAATTTTCACGCTGTCACTTAAACTAGTTAATTGTTTTGGTGTAGATTAAAGAAGATAGTCTAAAAATAATGTTTCAAAGTTAAACAATTTCATTTTATTATTTCAAACTATTTTATGTGTTTTTGTTTGTTTTTAGACTTAAATCCAAAATTATCAGACAAATAAACACCAACGAATTGTTTTTATACCTATAGCAGGTTTATAACCGGTTAATGACGTAAACACAATGGTATAATATTACTTATAAAAAAAGCCTTGCTAAACAATTTTCTTCTCTATCTCTTAGTAGTTATTGTTTTGCTATTTTGGAATCATCACATTCCAAAAATTACTTTAATAATGACTAATTCAAACCAATCAAAGAATTTTTATTGTGCTGAATCATCAACTTTTTAATGGAATCACTGACTGATAAAATTTTATACAAAATATAATAATCTGTGAGTATTCTACCGTTAATTTTATCGTATATTAAAAAGTGAATATAATATTAGTGAGTACCTAACATAAGTATGTATGTATATGCTAAATTTTGGAATGTGAATATCCGGCTGTCATAAATATAGTTTAAATTTTTAAAGTTAATTTTTTGTTTGGATGTTAAGAACATTAATACTTCTATATAAAATATTTTAAATTGTCCCATTTGATCGGAAAGTTACTTAAATTCATATCGTGTTTTAGTTCTCGGATTTTCATATGAGAAACTTTTGTTGCATTTATTTTCTATTTTATCAAATTCATGACACAAGCCAAAATTTTATTAAGTTTCATTAATCGTTTTCTGCAGGAAGTTCGTTAAAAATTATTTCTTTTTGTTGCGCAACTTGAACGGTTAAGCTAAAAATTTGTGGTAAATTTTCATAGGGCTCTTATGATTTTAATATGATCACAGGTAAATTTTTATTAAAGCTTTTTGTTTTTAAATCAAGAGGCTAAGATACGTTTCTCGTTCCGTCACAAGAACATGTATCTACAAATTCAATTTTTTAATTATGAAACGGACTTAAAAAGATCTAAAACATGAAAATGATTCATAATTTAAAAATTTTTCACGGTTTTAATACTTTCTTTGTAAAAAGTAAAACAATGTACATAATATTAAAATTTGTTAAGAGATATTTGGAAACAAACAGAATTAATTCCGCGCAAATAGGGCAAAGTAAAAAAAAATTGTGATTTTACAGATAACTGTAAATGAATTAATAACAAAGTTCTATTTTCAGATACGTGATCATTGACTGTTTCGAAGAAAAAAGAACAAAATTAAAAGAGAAAAAAATTCTAGATTTTATACCCTAAAACTTAAAGGTACGATAAAAATAAGCTTCGTGTTAATTAAAATGTAACAACCATCATAATAAATACAATATAATTTTACCAGATGTACAAAATAATTTTTAGTATGTGTTGAATTCAATGAATGACAATAACATTAGATATTATTGGAAATTTTAGGTGCTGTAATACGCTTGAATAGATTTAATGAACAACAAATCATAAAATAATAAAAAGCATTGAAGAAAAACAAGCCGGAATTTTCATTAAAATTTTATGAAATAACTATAGAAATTAAACTGCGGTAGAATATAAGTAAAAAAACAAAAAAATTACGGATGTTTTAGAGAAAAAATTTTTGTAAATTAAGAGAAAATTGAGTAAAAAAAAAAAAAAACGAATCATTTAACCAGAAAATTGAATCATTTTGTTAGCATCAGCATAGCATCAATGTAGACGTAAGTAATAATTTAATAAGTGACATGTAAAAATTGCATGAATTTAAAGCGTTAAGGAAATGATTTCTTTAATAATAAAAACATTTCCTGTTTTAAGAGGGTACTTATTTTTTTTTGTTTAATCAGCATTAGAACTATACAATGATCAATAAGTTATTTTATTAGTTTTTGTTACGTTTCAGTAATCCCTTAAACGATTTCATGTTCATCAAGAATTTATTTTTTATTCACAATATTAAAATTAATGGAATTATTTTCAATACAACTATATTATTCATAGTTTTATTTGGTTTAATGGTTTTAAAACCGAAAAATTATTTAATGCAATGTTAATAATGTTATACATATACATATATATGACCCTTTCGATATATATGTATATATATATAACAGATTATTTCTATTAAAATTGACATTATATTTTAATTTTCTTAAAAGAATTTAATAAATTATTTCGAATTTCAAATGGGCCTTTTCAAAAACGCTGTACGACGCAACAATTTTACAGTTATTTGATTGATTTTTGTTCTATGGCTCTAATATAATGATTTAACAGTTTTTTTTTTTGCTGCGATGACGATTTTAAACAAATTAGCGAAGTTTACCTATAATTAATTTTTGGGTTGGGTACTCGTTGGAATGCTCGTATCTCAAAATTTCGTTTTATCAAAAACTCGTTTTTTAAAATCTTAAAATCTCGTTTTATTTAAATCTCGTTTTATCAAAATCTCGTTTTTTAAAATCTCATTTTTTTACTTTTTTTTATTATTTTTAGCACAATTTTAACAAGAAAGAAATGGATATCAGAGGTCGGATATTTAAACTCTAAAATACCTCCTAATTTTTGTTCATACATTTTGCAAGAAAAACGGCTTTGAAGTAGTGGGGGCTGCCGCCCTAAAATCCCCGCTAAACAAATTATTAAAACCCTGCTTTTGAATCCAACTCCAAAATCCTTCCTAATTCACATTCTCACATATACATATATGTATATAAATATTCTGGAAAAAGAAAATACTATGATTTCGAATCCAACTTTAAAAAATCCATCATAATTCAGATTCTCATGTATACATATGTATATGTATATAAATATTCTGGAAAAAGCGTAAAACCCTTATTTTGAATCCAACTCTAAAATCCTTCCTATTATAATTCGATAAAAATTAAAAATTACAATTTCTTATTAACGAGACTTTGATAAAACGAGTTTTTGAGATACGAGCATTAATAGCGCTCCCTTATTTTTTTTTTATAAAAAATTGAATAAATTTACGAAAACTCAAAATCTCTAAAATGTAAAAATTCTCTAAAAAAATCCTAAAAATCTGAAACAGATAGAACATCTTTGGTCAAAATCTCGAATCCAAAATCTATATGAAATTTTAATTAAAAAAAAAATATTAAATTGAAATTTTGTCACAAAAATATTTGTATTATAGATTTTTTCTTCAAGATTTTAAAATTTGAATTTTTTTTAAGATATCTATAGTTACTCCAAAATTATTCTTTGTTTTGGTTTAAGATATAATTTTTTTATTTCAATAAAATTTTAATGAAACGAGGAAGAATAAAGTTGCCTTTGTCAACTCTTAGATACCCGTACGAACCGTTAGTATGTTCACAGCCTGTCACTCTGCTTACAATATTATTTTTTTAATATTTTAGTATTTTAAAATAATTTGGGTGAATTTTATAATTTCTAGAACTATGGGTTGTACATATATTCAAACTATATGTTTATATGTACATTCTTCAAAAGCAGATTCCAATCTTCCACATAACGATTATCTACCCAACACTTTTTCAAATATTCTATAGTACCATTTAATACTAAGCGGTAAATGTATATTAAATTTACTTAGTACAAAATAGTAAATATAATTTTAAATATTATATTATATTATATTTAAATATTCCATTGACAGAATAATTTCTTATAAGTACAATAAAATACATATATATATGTAAATACGGCGATATATAATATACATACATCTATACTCTTATCATTCATTCACTAGTGACATATACGATATGTAAATAAACATGATATTATATAAGTATGTATATATATCAATATCATATAAATAAAAATTCTTCAAGCAACCGTTATGTTGTTTATTTATTTACATTTTATCCTCAACAATTTCAAATTATCGAGTAAAACAAAATGCAAAAAATTCATTAAAGAAATTTGTTAGAAAATTTGAAAAAATCAAGTAACACTTTCGTCAATTATAAAGTAACCCTATATTATTAAAAAAAGTTGTTAACAGAAATAAGAGTATAATGTTGAAGCTTTAATTTTTGTGTATTAATTCAAAAAAATGTTAACAGGTGTTCAAGTTACAGGTGTTTAAAAATAGTGTATAAAATAGTAATATAGTAAAAATAGTAAATAATTTTGACACCTTACAGCTCCTAAACGGGGAAAAATGTCTGAAAAAATTTCTGAAATGACTCATACTTAGTTTCAAAGATAACGGGTGGGGCTACAAAAAAAAAGTTATTAAAAATAAAATTAATATTTTTGTGAGATCTATCAGCGGTTAAAATTTCATAGCCCTATTTCAAAAAAAATGTGGGGATCTAAAAGTTAGGTGTTCGAGAGCTACCCTAACTTTTGGTCCAAACTCAACAAAAAAAAATAGGGAACCTACAAATTACTCCTAGAATATTTTGTGTAAATTTCAATATTCTAGCTTTCTCAGTTTTTGAGTTAGCGTGCTGAAGGACGGTTAGCACGAACGGACGGACGGACGGACATGGCTCAATCGTTATTCCTATTATTTCTATAGGTTTACACATAGCTAAAGCAACAACCAGTTTATTTAACTATAGATTTAAACTATGTAGCACAACTTACGATGTTTTTGAAAAGGGTATCTATAATCTCTGTAAAGTCACTCTTGATTGGCAATTAAAAAACTGAACTGGATAAAATATCTATTTCAATAATAACTTGTGCATTATATGGTATTGCTGTATCACGGATCGATTTGCGCAAACTATTCTAAACAAAAAGGCATTTAAAATTGCAATAGTACAAATAGTGAAGTTATACTTTATTATAGTGGGCGAACTCTACCTATAATATATCACGTTAGATTTGTGATAAAGCATTACTAAAATATTTTAAAAAATTAAATTTTAGCATTGCTATTTAGTTTTCTATCGTATTTTGCCCTAATTTCGAACTTTTTTACACTTAATACAAATTATTTAATATCAAATTAACAAAAAGTTCATTTCTATGAAATATAAAATTTTTATTATTTGAAACAAGTTTTTCAATTTCTTACTTTTACTTAAAAAAATTAAACAAGTTTTTTTAAAAATACTTGTTAATATAATTTTAATTATAGCTTTGAACCTTTTTAAAGTTTAAAAACATTTAAATAGTGTAGGTGTATTTTAATATTTTTTATGTAGGTATATATATAATTAATTATTCGAGATGTTTTAAAGACGACAAGTTTTTCATTATACAAATTCGACTATTAAATTTCGACATCTATTTTGTCTTTTTTCTTTGAAAAAAAATCATGTTTTGTGACTGAGAAAATGATACCGATAATAATAAGTTAACTTCCAGAGCTTAATTTTGATCGGACGGTTTAGAATATCATTCCAATTTTATCTATATGCGTTTCAGTATTTTTTCCTTTAGAACCTTTTAACGTATTATTATTGTTGGTTCACCCTGGTTGACTTTGATTTAAAGGTACAGAGTATAAATCATAGATTTTTCATAAAATATTCGATTTTCATAGAAACATATATATAGAAGCTTATCTAACATGTGTTTTAATTTTTTGTTTTCTTTTACGGAGGTAGGTGGGAATCAACAAAAAACGCTAAAGAGGAGAAGTATTATTACAATTCCGCTATCAACGTGTGGTACTTTAATCCACTAAACACCACTTCCTTTTTTGATCAAACAGTAGGTTAGCGGATCTTTAGTACCTACTATTGTACTGTTTGGGCAGAGGAAGATTATGCTATGGAGTTAAACTCGATTTAAGATTTGCAGAAATGTTTTGAGCGAAGATGTTGATCATCTCCAAATAAACACATGAGATGGAAGATGGTTCCAGATTCGAAATATTCCAATAACAAATGAATTGGCAACAATCAAAAATTTCTAAACTCATTCTTCTCTAAATCTATTCTAAAAATTTTAATTTGGTTAATTGTATTATATAAGAATATTTCAACGTTATAAAATAATTTTTAACTTAATAAATAATTAATCAGTGTTAATAATTAATATTCGTTATATAAAATATTTATTTAAAATTTTTTTTACAACGTCTCACTCTTGTCTAAATTATTATGAAGCAGACATAAGTATAAAATTTGCAATAAAAAAATTATTTATTATCCAACTAGGTATATATGTATATGTAACATTTTAGATTTAATTAAAATTCTTTTCAAGTAGAAATTAAAATTCTATAATTATAGTGAATATTTTTAATTTCAAAAGACTATTTTAATGATCAAAGCCACAACCATGTGAAAACCCTAAACTTTAAAAAGGTCATCAGTTATTTCCCTATGGTAATGTTTAAAAAGTAAACACTCTCAACAACAATGAAGTAATTTCATATTTTTTTTTTTTTTAAATTTAAATCAAAATTAAAAAAAAAAAACAAAAAACCGACAGAACAAAACAAAATTTAAATAAATGAGCTAAAATTATACAGTTTTTTCACATTCGGAAAAATTACTTTACTACTACACACACATTAAAACCATTTTAAAATTCGTCAAAATAACGTATATAGTAATTTATTTCATATTGATTAAAAACATAATACTTTTAGACAGGCGTTTTTCTATTGTTAAAAAATAATTTACCATATTTTACTCCAATACCCTGTAAAAAAGTGCTATCAAAAGATCTTTTGTAAACTAAAAGTCATATGTTAGAAATAAATTGTAATTTAAGAATATGTAAAAAAATATGAAATCTCTTGTTTAATCTAAGTGCTTAGATAAAATGAAGTATGGCTATCCTAAATTCAACCCCCCTTTGAAAATATCATAACATTAAAATAAGGTTATGTCAACGGTCATGCAAACGGCAGGTTCTTCCAGAAGGAGGAATAAAATGGAATTTCCTACGGAAATTAGATGACCTAGATTATGCCAATAATATATATTTGCCACTACACAGCTTCTGCGACATCTAACATTTCTGCCAAGTCTGTCAAGAACCAAGAATAATCCGTATAAATAAAACCAAGGCAATATAAATAAAACCAAGGCCATGAGAATAAATAACATCAGTACCGGAACCATTTCAATAGAAGGTCAAACAGTCGAATATGTTATGTTAAAAATTATGAATAATATGTTAAAAATTATTTCTACAAAAGAATCTTCTATATAGGAAACACAATCTCAACAAATGGAGATACAGAAGAAAATGTCAACAAATGTCAATAAATAAATAAAAACAATTGGTTATAAGAAAAACCATAGCCGCTTTCGTGATTTGTTGGACCAGCAAAAATTTTAGCCCAATATAGAAAAAATTTAGAATACATTTTTAGACCCAAAAAAACCAGCAGGGATTTATGGCAGTTAACACTCGAAGAGCTGGTAATAGGTCAAACTAACGTAAAAAGTGGTAATGGATATGCCATACTCTGAGAAACCTGGAAATATAACTAGAATTACCCTAAAATGGAATCTCTCAGAAAACTGAAGACGTGGTCGGCCTAATAACACCTGGTATCGAATAATATAACAGCAGAATTAATAAAAAACAATCATAGGATAAGTCATAGGATAAGTCAAGTTAATGCCCTTTGCTCCCAACCAAGAGGGGTAAACAGGAGAAAAAATAAATATCGAACTCTTCTTATCATGATTGTAAATTACTGGTTTTTATATACCTAGTTTATTACTAGCAATTTCATCAATTTCTCAGTGGCTTCATAAATACTGACAAATTAAATGGATTTAACAGTATTTTAGATAATACTGTATTTGAAGATAATATGTTTTTTTTTATCATTTTCAATTTAACCAAGTATAAAACAAAAATCGGTAAGACCGTTTTTTATTTTTATTCATTTCTTTTTCTAATTAATTTTATGTTTTCATTCAACCGGCTTTTTTTTGTAGCGAATACCTGTAAAAATCTAACTAAATATTTACGTATTTTCCTGGCATTCTATAAAGTGAATAAAACAGGTAACAATAATTATTGTTAATTTTTTAAAAAACAAAAAAAAAAAAAACCTATTTGTATGACCACCAGCTGTATACAGATCGACCGGAATGAATTCATTATAATAAACTTTTGTTTATATTGGGCAATCTTGTTTAAATTATTCTGTCATAACTTTATAATCAATTTGTTTAAATATTTTTGTGTCAATTTTGTTTTGTGAAATTATATCTGAACTAAAAGCATAAAAGTATACCCAGGAGCTGGATACATTATAAAATAATACAAGGAGGAAAAACAAAAAAAGCAGAGCCAATTAGTGACAACAAAAATTTTTTCGTAGAAATTTCCTATTTAGTGAACCTTACTGCATTAGTTTCAAAAGAAAATAATAATAGATTTTTGTGAAACTTGAGTCATCATAGATTCATAACTGTAATTACTATATGTAACTAAAACAGTTTAGTTAGTATTAATCTTCTTTCATATTCAGTATTAATCTTTTCAATATGATAATGTATTAGGCCATTAAGGTATAAAAAACCTATCATTTCCACAGATGAACTTATTATACCAATATATCTCTTATATAACTTATTAGATCTAACCATAGGTTCACATTCATGTACTTTTAATTAAAAAATCACATAAGCTAACCGCTAAGCTAATAATTTTTAATAAAGTTGAAAGCTATTATAATAAATGGAATCCCAGTTTAGAGTATCTCTGTGATAGTATGGTAATTGGTATTGCATTGACGTTATTTTATATGAGCGATACCAGTGTTTTAATTTTAATAAAACAGTTCAGGAATTTTTTTGAGGTCTAATTAGGGATTTCCAAAAAAACATATAATTTTTAATTTATCTTCCAGAAGTACAAAACTTTAATCCGAACATAACAAAGAAAACCCATATAAGAAAAGAAAATCAAAAAAAAAAAACAAAACGAAAAACCAAATAAAAATTGTTTTTTTTATTTTTTTATTTTTTCACGGTTTACCTTTAATAAAAATTTCTCAGTCAGCTGAGAACTATAAAACGTAATAGACGTAAAATTCTAATTTGGATACGATTATTCTAAAAGAACAACGAGAATACAAAACACAAAATAAAAAAAAAAAATTAAAATAAATTAATAACGGTGTTCTCGTAACACATTGCATATTAAAACAGTTTAATTACTAATAAGGTACAAATTAACAAGTGATCATATTTTGTGAGAATTATGTGATAAGAATTTTCACTAACACACAAACCAAATCTTATGGATATTATTTACTTCAGTTGTATATTACCCATTTTATGATAAAGGAAAAAAGAGAAAAAAAAAACAAAACAATTAATTAATAATAAGAGAAAATGTAAGAAAGAAATAAAAATTTTAATTGAAATATTTTAAGAAAAAGCTCGCAAAAAATACAAAAAAAGAAAAGCACGCGACAAATTCTTGTCATTTAGTATTCATTGAAATGAAATCAAGTCAAAGACAACACGGTAATTATTTTATATGTACAATGATCGCGACACGTTAATTTTTTTTGTCTTTTGCTTACGAAAAAAATAAAACAAAAATTTAATTTAAATAAATAATAACTAAAAAAAATATATACCTATGTATGTATGTGTATATAAAAATTCTTTGTTTATTCGAAGTGTCATTGTAAAATTTCAAAAATAAATATTAGTAAATACAACTTATTAGTAATTTGTGAAATATAGTGGTAATCTAAATATTTATTTTAAATATTAGTAAAATTTTTCGTTTATTAGAAAAATTTCTATTTATTTATATATTAAAAATGGTTTAATATATTATGTATGTAGCTAGGCTACTGTGTTGATCACTAAAGATCAGAACTAGTGTTAAAATTTTGAGTGTTGTTTTGTATCTTAACAACAAATATTTATTCAAATGATTAAGATGTTATTTATATAAATTATAAGAATATTGTGTATATATATATAAACAGAAAATTAAATAATTAATTAAGAATTTTATCATATTATAAACATACATATACATATACATTTTTAATAATTTTATAAAAGAATGCTTTTTAAATTAATATTAAACGTAACATTTTGATGACATTACCTTGGATAGATTTTATCGCCAAAAAAAGTTTGAGAATGCCTTTTTATAGTAATTTGGCGCCATTTAATTTACAAAAAACTAATAATTTAAAACTTAAAAACAAAAAATAAAAAAAATAAATAAAATCAATAGCATTAAATAGTATAAAAATAATCCTGTTTAATCTACAATCTGTTCTAGTTCTTGGAATAAATATTTGATTAATTATGACTCAAATTTAACACATATATTTTGAGTAGTATATTATATATAAGTGGTACACTTAGATTAGCGCCTTTTTTTGTTTTTGTTTTAAGTATCTAATAAATTAAAAATTTCTCAGTTTTAAATGATATTGTTTAAATTCATTATTTAAGTTCCACATTATTTTACTTCTTTTGATTATTTTAATTTAACGGTACTAGTCCAAAAAACACTCAATTCTTTTGTTGTTTTTCAATTGAAAATCAGTTTGTAGTTATCATTTATATAAAAATTAATAGACAATAAATATTATCTATAAAATTTGTGTTCCATTTACATGAAAACAATAATTAAGAGTAGTTGGTAAATGGAATCGTAATTTAACATTTACCGTATTTACTCCAATCCACTCTTTCTCAAAGGATAGTGTAATTGGAAGTAGAAATGAGTGGTTTACTCTGTAAAACGAATTCAAACAATATAATTTTTTAAAATTGCCTATACTTATTAATTAGATGTATTTAGTTATTCCATAAATCACACAAAACAGCTACTTATATAGCAATGAAATTATTTGTAAGTTAAATATTTTGTTAAAGTTATTGAGTTCAAATAACAAAAAAAACAAAAAAAGGTTTTAAAAATTATATTACGCTATCGAAATGCCTATAATATTAAGTGTAAAAACTTGAGGATTAGTGTGCATTGGATATTATTATAATGTTATCTCTTTCATCGTAATATATCTTTTGATACCTTAATTTTTCGCTAACATTTTACGATTGATATGTTTAGTATTTTTAAATCAGATACTGTTTGGTCTTTCGATAGTTTGGTCGCAGTGTTTTTTACTTTTAGTATATTGCTTTATTTAATTTTTTTGGAACTTGTGGCATTCCATTTTTCGCTATATGAAAAAGGATCTAGACTCTAGATTCTTGAGAATAGAATGGCTCGTATTCTCGAGATGGTTTTTCATATTGATAATGAATTCATATTCGCCTTTGATAATGAATTTTAAAAAATGTCGGCTCGAACAAGCTTTTTTGATAAGGATGGTGCACGTAATTTTAGGCATAATGTATATCACAGGTCAGTTAATTGATTTGCGTGTACGCATCATAGAAAATTTAATTAAGTTGTTATATTAATAAAATTAAGAAATTTGTCTTTCATGTTTAGATATCCAGTCTTCAGGAATAAAAGAACTTAAAGAAAAAAACATAAATATTAAAAAAAAAAATTATAATTAATTTAAGAAAAATTAAATAAAATTGAACTTTTTTTGATTAAAATAAAAAAAAATTTGGAAATTCCAAACAAATTTCAACTTAAATTTTGTTAAAAATAAAAAAAAATTGTTTTGATTTTTGTTTTACTCTGTCCCTCCGTCTGTTTACAAAACTTCTACACCATTTAAAATGAAGCAATAAAATTTTATCTTCATGGATAGGTGGTAGGTGACAAAAATCGAATGTTGTGGAATAACTTTTTTAATAAGTTAGAAAAGCTTTATTTTTGTAAGCGAAGGAAGCTTAGTATATTTTTCAATTTAAAAGCGTTAAACGATTGGAAATTTTTTAAGATCCATAAATCGATATATTAATTATGTAATTTTTTGCAATTTCATACCGTTAGTGAAAACAATATTTTATAAGCTTTCATTTTTTGCTTCACATTTTTAGAAAATTTTTTTTTTTTAGAATTCAGCATAATTTACCAAAAAAAAAAATATTTTTGTATTTCCCTTTGTACATCCTAACAGCTAACATTAAGAGTCCAATTACGGAAATTCTCTATTTTTAGATACGTGATGTAATTTAAACATATGTTGAAATTGATCGTAAGTAAAAGTTAAAACATTCAAATGAAAGTACCAATATAACATTTTTATGTGTTTTTGTTTACACGGCTTAAGTTAATTATAAAGCGTTCCTTTAAAACTGAAGAAAGTGTCTCTTGATTTTTTACAGTTTTTTCATACATAAAAAATTCTTAAAAAAATTACAAATTTTAATGCAAAAGTCAAACACAATTTTAGAATACATTTTATTGTCTATTCAAAAATGTGCACCTTTTAAAACCTTTTATTTTACATACTACCTTATTTATTTGTAATTTTTAATTGCTTGTTTTTATGTTTTGTCGTCTTTTTACAGTGTAAGCATAATAAAAAAATAACGAGACAAAAAAAAAGAAAAAAATATTTTAATTAAGTATTTGTATCTCTTATCAATTATTAATTTATTTTTAATTATTCTCATTTTTATTCTATTTTATTTTTTAAGAGATAGCACTCTTATTTAATTATTTTTCATACCATATTTTGATACAAAATTTCAAATGTAAATTCTTTGTTATTTTTTTTTTTTTATTTCTGTTATTTTTGAAGTTCAAAGTTTTATTAATGTTTAAATTAAAGATATTGAACTGTCATTGAAAATTAATTAGAATATTTAATAATTATTATTATAGAATTTGTTTGTTTTTTTTGAGTTTTTCTGTCTCGTAGTAAAGACAACGATAAATTAAATAATTTCATAAGGTGTATATGTCAACAGTTGACATAATATGATATTATTGATAAAAAAAAATAAAGAGACAATCATAAATGTATTGCGAATTTAAGTAAATTGAAAATTTAAAATAAAGCAACTGAGTATAGGTAGTAGGTACAGTAAAATAAAAATATAGAAATAAATTTGATTAATAATTTTTATTATAAGTTAGGTACATCATCTAATTGATAAAATCTATGCTATTTAAGAAATTAATGGTGTGCATTAAATACATCAATTAAACACAGACCGAAAAACCTTCAACCAAATGGTGTACCTTTAGTAAAAGAGTGGGCAAGAGTGGCTTAAAATATAATCAAACTGACTATAAAAAAATTGTAGCCTTGAGTAAATCCAGAATGGATAATTATTAGTCGTATGTTAACAATAGCAGTTTTTTTTAGCTAATATTGTTTATGCTTCTTGATTTAGAGATTGTTAATTTTATTTTCATATAATTTTATTTGATGTAAGGATATTGTTTCAACTGATATTATATTTCCCGTGACTTACCTCTGATCTATCCGCGTTCCCTGAAATATCAAAGAAATAGAGAGAGATAGAAAGAGAGAGACCTGGATGAAGAGATGAAAAAGTTTTAAAAAATTAAAATTAGGCCGTGTACGGTGAAAAGTGAAATATAGCATTATATCATTACGATGTTATATAATATTTCATAAAACTTGAATAAATTCTTAAATTAATTAAACAAAGAGAATTAAGGAATTCATCGCAATGATTTTTGATTATTTTGTATTTATTTGATATTTATATGATATATTTTGTTTATTTCAATATTTAATTATATATTTGATTATATGTTTTATTATACCCTACACTTAAAGTATAGGGTATATTAATTTGGTATGGTGTTTGTAACCACCAAAAGGAAGCGAGTTAGATATGAACATGTATATATATTCTGAATCAGGATCACCTCCTGAGTCGATTTAGCGATGTCCGTCCGTTATAAAAATAATTATGCTATCTTGATGAAATTTATACTGTAGGTTAACAAAGACTAAAGTAAGGCGGAGATTGCAAATGGGCGAAAACGGACTATGGGTTCGGGTACCTCCCATACAACTCTCAAAACCGAATAATTTATAGAAACTTAAAATTTTGTATGAGGGTGTGTTTTCCTGAATCGCTGATATCCCTAAAATTTGAGATGAATTGGAGTGGTCGTTCGGGTACCTCCCACACAACTCCCAAAACTGAACAACCATATATTCGAAATTAATAAAGATAGAAACTTCAAATTTGGTACTAGGATGTTGTTTCCTGAATCCCTTATTTGTCCAAAATTTGAGATGAATTGGAGGAGCTGTTCGGGTACCTCCCATACAACTCCCAAAATCGAACAAGCATATCTTCGAAATTAATAAAGACAGAAACTTCAAATTTGGTACTAGGATGTTGTTTCCTGAATCCCTGATTTGTCCAAAATTTGAGATGAATTGGTGGAGCTGTTCGGGTACCTCCCATACAACTCCCAAAACCGAACATGCATATCTTCGAAATTAATAAAGATAGGAACTTCAAATTTGGTACTAGGGTGTTGTTTCGCGAATCCCTGATTTGCCTAAAACTTGAGATGACTTGGAGAGGCTGTTCGGATACCTCCCACACAACTCCCAAAACCGAACAAGCATATCTTCGAAATTAATAAAGATAGAAACTGCAAATTTGATACGAGGCTGTTGTTTCCTGAATCCCTGATTTGCCTAAAATTTCAGATGAATTGAAATGGTAGTCGGGCATCTGCCACACAACTCCCAAGACCGAACAAGCATATCTTGGAAATTAATAAATATAAAAACTTGAAATTTGATATAAGTGTGTTCTACCCTGTTCTGATGATGTCTATAAAATTTGAGATGAATTGGGGTGGTGGTCCGCGTGCCTTCAAACACTTTCCAAGACCTAACAAGCATATCTTCGAATTTAATAAAGATAGAAATCTGAAATTTTGTACAAAGGTTGTAAAAGCATTTATTTTTTTAACTTAGGTATATTAAATACCTAACTAAAATAACTTATGGATTTTTAATTTAATTTGAAATTTTTAAGTGTAGGGTATAAATAAGTCGGTTGCATCGACTTACTGTTACTTTTACTTGCTAAAACTATATTAGTCATAGATTTGACTTGATAATCTGGTTTAAATTTCTAATTCATCAATTAAAAATCGGTTTAACTTTTGGATCATTTTTCTTAATATAAAGAGTATTAGAGCTTCTATTTTTTACATCCCATCAATATTATTATCCGTTCATCATATTTTTTTTTCGTAAAAATATTATATAACTATGCAAAAAAAATTTTAAATAGCTAAATCAAAACTAGTTGCATAGTTATATAATATTTTTACGAAAAAAAAATATGATGAACGGATAATAATATTGATGGGATGTAAAAAATAGAAGCTCTAATACTCTTTATATTAAAAATCGGTTTAACTTTTGGATCATTTTTCTTAATATAAAGAGTATTAGAGCTTCTATTTTTTACATCCCATCAATATTATTATCCGTTCATCATATTTTTTTTTCGTAAAAATATTATATAACTATGCAAAAAAAATTTTAAATAGCTAAATCAAAACCATTCGTAATTCCTAGTCATGTAATAATTTAAGTATGTAATTATAAAAACATTAATTCATTTTAATCCGTCTTTTCTTAATATTATAATTCTATTATTAAAAATAATTTGTAAACTGATATAAAAGTTTTAACTTATTATAAAATCGTGCATTGGCATCATATGACGTTAAAATATTTGAATCATTTAAATATCTATAGAAAATTATTCTAGAGAGATTCGAACTAACCGTAAATCGTAATTAAAAGTATCTAATTAAATTTTAAAAATAATCTCTTTAAAAAAAAAACGAGGAAGAATATTTAGTTGACTGTGTCAACTCTAAGATATCCATACTAACATAACTTATGCTGTTACCGTAAAATTTAATGACCTTTTACAAAATTTCAGATATCTGACATATTTAAGCATAAGAATATATTTTGAAGTTGTATGACAGCTGCTCGAATCTGCAACTCTAGACTGACCAAATTTTGCAGAAGTTTTCTGTATGAAAAATTTTTAAATAGACAGTGAGTTATGCTCATAAAAAAAAATTATATGGTAGCTATTCGAACCTGCTGCTCAAGATCAAAAAAATTTTGCAAAATTCGTAAGCAATAAAATTTGACTTCTTTTCACAAGATTTCAAATACCTGTATCTTCAATAGACACCGAGTTATTTTCATTAAAGAAAGAAAGTGTATATATGCGAACTCGCTGATTGAACTTGCTGAATTTGAGCACGAAAGTGCAAAAGAATGCATATCTATGGATGAGCATAGTTTAATCAACTCAACAGTCTATACTGAGCAAGGATCTATCTCTTCCCCTTTAAGGTTTCACAAACGTACTGGAAAATGTATTATACTCTAAGAACTATCGTTCGTACGGATATTATAACATTTTTCCAAGTTTAAAAGTTCTCTGTTTATTTGACTGTGTACTAACTTTATTAGTAAATTAATGTTAAATTTTCATAATTATAAAATAAGTTCAAGTTTAAAAGGTGATTTGAAAATGTACAAAACAAAACTGTGCTCTTAAATAGAATTCAAATAAAAGAAAAACTTCAAAATAAAAAAAAAATATAAAGTTTCTCTGAATACAAACTCGTAATATGTATAAAAAATTAAATTTTGTTTGCTTTTATAATTAGTTTTTCGATTTTTTGTTTTTGTTTTTACAAACTAATTGTTTAGACTTTAGAGAATCATTTAACCCTAAAATATTTAATTGTTTTTAATGTTAACATGTTATTATTTATGTAACTCTTGTTAATTTTATTTTTAATGAAGCTAATAAAAAACGTTTAAAAAAGTTATAAATTTCCAGATATGAAATTAATTAAATGCACCTAAAATTACTTATACAGACAGATATTTGAATTATAATTTTAAAATTAACTGACTCGATGTCAATAACGTAATGTTTTTTTAAGCTTCTTAAATTAGTTTTCATTATTTTTTAAATTTTATTAATACTTACTTTTTATTATATTGAACACAATTTTTATGATATGACTATTTTTTGTATTGTTTTTTTTTTTTTTTCTTTTTAAACAAATAAAACATTTTTAAAATTATGACATATGGTATTATGTGATGTAAGGATTGATGAAGTAGATTCAAGATACCTGTCATATTTTTAGATTGAAGAAAGAGTTTGACATTTTTAGATTGAAGAAAGAAGCATAAGCGACTTTTAAATAATAGAAAAAAACGCATTTTATAGTAACTATATATTTTTTTTCTGTCGAAGGTGTGAATCTTCAAAAGACAAGTAAAACCTAGGCCCCTTTGGAAGTGTGAATTTTTACCCGTAGCCAGTATAATGGGCTAATCACTCTAACTGCAAAACAGTATAATAGCTCAGGAATAGCATGAGGAAAGGAAAGGGGGTAAGAAAGAGGAAAATTGATCTTAAATTGTAGGAGTGGGATTAAATAGGATTTGTATAGTAATCAGCACTTTAATTATTGAAATCAATTTACCATTCGATAAGTTTTCTTTTAAATGTTAGAATGGCTAATCAAATTTCCGTTTTCTTCATTTTTTATTGCCACTTCATTCTACTGAACTGCACTTCACTGCACTGAATTCCATACGTCTTCGAAAATGTATTTATGAAATGTGTTGTCAGCTTGGAAACGTAGATGATGATGACTTAGTAACATGCTAAGAATATATACTTATTTATAGTTATTTATATAGTTATATCAGATATTTAACACTCTTATATTTTAGTTTCAAAACATAGTTTTTTATCATTTGTTATAAGGAAATTTTGATAAACGAAATTTGGAACATACACTATGTATTTAAAATATAGAAAACATGAGATAACTAAAAAAATATTTTGACCTAAATTAATAAAATTCAACTTAATATGAACTTTGTGTAGAAATTTAGTTTGGTATATAAAAGAGTGGGATGATTTTGGGAATAGGGAAAGATTCATCGATAGTAAAAATGGTTCTATTTGTTGCTTATATATAGAAATAGTTATTTATTTAAAAATGTACATTGATTTATTTTATGTGATTCAGCAATATTTTTTTAACTTCCTAAATTTTATTTTCACAGTATTTCATACAACTACAACCACTAGATACAACTACAAGTACACAATATGTTTACAAATTAACATATAAATTATGTTATTTAACTGATTACCTGATTTGATTCATAAATTAAATATTTTGTAATTTCCGTTTTTTTTTTTATATGTATAAAATTACAATGCAATTTTTGTTATTTTCCATATAGGAAAAAATTATTTATTTTTTCTGAAATTTCATGCATTGTTTAAGACACAGTTTAAAAGTTAATGTATTACAATTGTTATAAACCAAACAATTATTATGATGATGATTATGAATGAACGTTCTATTAATTTCTTATAGCTTCAGAAGGAAGTTTACATATACTATAGTTGCACAGTCTAAAATAAAAGTTTGAATGCCACTGATACTACACACATTTTTTTTGTTTAATCACAGGCTAAATAAATTATACAGACGATGAGTTTCATATAAATATTTGGAGCCATTTCGAATTTTTTTTTGGAGCCAGATTAAGCAGTTTATGGAGTTAGACTTAGTATTTTACAATATTTAAATTACAAAAATAGAAAATACAAAAGAATATTCTATAAATTTTTGTTTTTGCTATTTAAATATCTAAAATACTTAGTCTGGCTCCAAAAAAATGTTTCTGCTGGCTCCTAAAAAAGACTTAAAATTTTTATATGAAACTGTTCGTCTGTATAATATATTTAGTCTGTGGTTTAATGTAGAATAATGTAATTGTACCACAGTGTTGGTTCCTATTTGGTTCTGAAGTTTTAGATTAAGCTTAATTTACTTATTACTAACTTTACTGTTTTTTATTGTTCTGTTTAATTCATGATTATACATAATGTCCTATTAAATTTTTGAAAATAAAGGCGGCTGATATTTAATAAGGTGATTAATTAACTGCAGTCATATCGTTTTCGGATTTGGTAATGTTCTGATTTATGAATCTGCTGTTCTCGCTTTGACCTCTGCATATGACGTCTACAAAATGATTTATTGTTATTGCCGTAACCATCCGAATCCAGGTGTTATTCATATGAGTTATTCTTATTCCATTAAATTAAATATTTATAATTATTGTAAATTTGTTATTTATATAAAATAAATTACCCAAATTATGTACGTATATATAATAAAATTAATCGACTTGACTATTTAATCGATTTAACTGAAGTTTTTGTTTTTAAATAATGTAAATATTTATATTACATAAAAGAAATTCTATAAATTTTTTAAAATTTTTTACACTTACTCTATTTTGTATTTTTTAATAGTAAACAAAATATTTGTTGTTTTTCTTTTTATTAAATTAATCCGACCACGCATTAATTTCTAAGAATTCAATTTTCTAACTAGAGAATATAATATGTAGTTGATAGTTCTATTTCTATATTATATTGAATATATTATATTGTATAAAATGCCATTCATAAAAATTTATATATGTACATAAATACATACATATAAACCTTGCCATAATAAACGCCTTAAATTCATTCAAGAAATTTGAAAAAAAAAAAACTTTTGTGTATTTGTTTTTCTTTCATTGAATTGTTATGGGATTATGTTTAAATCACATTTCAATTTAAATCATACAATAATATTTGGTTTATATAGATATTGTCCATTCCGGATTTCCAAAAGTAATTCGCATATTCATTAAAATATAATATTTTAATAGTAATTCTTTTTGAGTTACGAGGAAAGTATATACATACAAAAATTGTTAAATATTTGAGAAATTTACGTCATTCAATTATATCTTTAATCCATTAATAGATTTCTAAGATATTTTTCTAGAAAATTATTAAATCGGAATAGAAAATTTTTAAATATTAAAAGTTATTATAGTTTGTAAGGTATAGAATTTATACCCGGAGTTTTGAATTTATACACATGCTTTACTCAGTAACCTTTTTTATCTGTCAAAAATTATTATTATATAAACGGTAATTTTTTTATTATTATATCAATAATTATTTGATATAAATTGTTTGATAACTAAATTATACACCTATAACAATATAGTTCAAGGGTATAATAAATTTACCATTACTTTTATGGCTACTTAAAGGATATGACTATAGATAGATATGGAAGAGAATAAATATTCGGTCGATTTAGTTGATTGAAATCGTTTGTCGGAAGCTATAGGATTTTGATATTTCTACGATTTCATTTTCATGTAAATATACCAATTTCACTATTGAAATTGAAAATTATTTTCTAAAGGATGATTAAATTTTATGGAAATAGCATGTATTATCAGGCGGATGTTTTAAAGTTGTCACATTGGTAGACTTTTCCTCTTTTTACACATAGGGTGTTTCAAATAAGAGTGCAAATATTTCAGGAGGTGATTCCAGAGACTAAAACTAGAAAAAAATTGTATGAGTTGAGGGGGTTTATTATTAGCTCCTGTTGCTGAATAGCTCATAATTCACATACACCACAGAAGTTAACTTTTATTTGAAAGTTTATTTCTCAAACTTTCATCTGCTAAAGAATTTATTGTCTTAGGGTAATTATTTTTTATTAAATAAATTTTTAAAATATTAATTTTTACTGAAACAAATTTTTTGTGTGAAACAAGCATTTTTCTATTAAAAATGTTCTTAAACTTTCGCTTATATCTGGGAAACGGTAAGACTTAAAGTTACCTTAACTTAAGAGTTAAAAAGTTACTAAGAATAAAATTATGGTAGCTTATTAAGGAGTTCAAATTTTATATAATAACGGTACCCTAATAGGACATTTTTGAAGGAAAAAACGTTACTTTTAAAAAAATTTGTAAACAAATTTAAAAATGTTATATGTTCTTAGCTCTAATTAAAAAAATAATTACTTAATACAATAAGACAATTAGTCCTAAGTTAGCTTCTAAAAAGCATTTGAATCAAGTGTTGTTCGGCAATAATTAATAATATAAAACAAAATAACATGAAAGTCCTCTCTCTTCCCTCTCATACAATTTTTTTCTAGCTTTAGTGTCAGAAATTTACACCTGAAATATTTGCACTCTTATACGAAACACTCTGTATATAATAAATGTGTATTTTTAATTTCGTGAAATTTTTCAGTTATAAATAGTGTAAAATTAGATTTACTAAAAGAAAGTTTGGAAATAATTGCTAAATTAAAATAAAAAATAATTGTATTTTCTTTTAATTTATATTAATTTTTGTTTTTAATTCTGAGAATGTTAAAAACTGTTCTATAAATAACACATTGAAATTAAAGTTTGCAAATGAAAAAAAAATTAAATTCTGTAAATTACACATTTAATTTAACAGCTTGAATACAACAGCTTGAATTTTAAAAATAAATGTTTTGTTTTTACTATTTAAAGTGTCTTAAATTGCATTAATAATGAATTTTTAACTTAAGATAATTTAATTTAATTTAATTTCTTTTCACATTTTTTATTTCATATTTCATACAGCTATACATACATACATTAATATAGTCGCACTTCCAATTTAATGTTTATCCACCCTTGTCCTGTCCTCTCTTATCTCTACTCCCTTACCAATATACTGCGTTAGCATTTTGGAGTTTCATTCCATTATAGCTTAAGGGGAAGGAAGGTTTAGTCAGTAAGAATCTGACCCTATACCAATAAATATATATTTACATTTTCCAGTTATATAACATATCCGTTAAGTTTACAACTATATTAATGAAATAAAGCATTGATTTACGAGTATATAGCGTGTCCAGCTCTTAATGGTCTATTTGTAAATGAATAATCGGAGATGTCAAGACAAACTGAAAAATTATTCTAAAGGGGGAGAGTCTATTTTTAGAGGTTTTCGATATAATATTATGGTGTTCAAAATTTTTCATTGTATATGTTTTCAAAAAGAAAATCATATCTTTTTCCGTTTAAGACAAAAGAAGAACTTTTAAGATATTTTAAATATTAAAATTATAAGATTTCATAAAAATTTCTAAAAATTTTCCCGCATCTGTGATTCGACAGACGGGTGACGGGTGATGGGTTTCACTCTTCCCCTATCACATTGAATGCGTAAGGGGAAATATTTAAAAATAAAATACAATGTCTAAAAAGTGCATCAACCGAATTTACATATACTTCCAACAGAATAAGAATGAATCCAATTCAAGTAATGCCAATAAAAGTTCTAAAAAAAAAGTGAGATCTTTCTTGTCAAATTCACACCTCATTTATTAAGAACCATTTATTCATTGATTATTATTAAGTACGTGATTTCGGAATTATAGTCCACATTTTTTGAATATTATTATTATTATGTAATATTTTAACCACGATTAATAAAAAAAACACACGCACATATAGATAAAAAGTTAAATTATCACGTTTAATTTAACGATCCATATGCTACTCAAATTCTATAATTAGATTAAAAATTAAATTTTATATTTTTTTAGATTTTATGTTCATTTTATATTTTTAGATATTTTAATAATCGATAAGTGCTCGTAATCCATAAATTTGTTTTATTTTTTGGAATATCAAATTTTTATAAATTGTAATTCTAAAAATGAATTAACAATAAAATATACTGTATTATTGTTTAACAACAATGTCAATCATTAAAAAATTTTAAAAAACGTTCTAACAATAAATTATTTTATAAAGAATATTAGGATAATAATTAATATGCTAATTATTAAGACACCATTCACCTACTTGTTATATAGAAAAAATTTATATTAGGAAATGTTTTAATAATTTTTAATTATTATACTAGGTATTATTATAGGTGATATATGATTAAAAACAAACAACAACATTTTGACACCAAGTTATTTAATTTTAAATTTTGTAACTATTAACAAATTTACTACGCACACAAACACAACAAATTCAATTCAATATTTAATATAAAGTATATTATGTACATGCTCTTGATCACTGTATATAAGACAATAAACTTTAAGTTTAAAATTTATGTTAATTAAGAATATTTAACATGTTAATTAGTTTGTTGATGTCAAGAGCCTTAGTCTTAGATCTTTTTAGCACATTTCCAAAAAAAAATTGAAAAAATGTGCCTTTAACTCTGTCCGTCCGTCTGTTCGTCTGTTTACAAAACTTCTACACCGTTAAAGATAGATAGAGAAAAAAAATTTTAACCATAGGTAGGTCTTGTAAGAAAATTAATGTTGTAGAACAACTTTTTCATGTGGCCCCATCTATTAGGGAGCTACAGGCCCTCAAACTTTGAAAAAGCTCTATTTTTAAATGCATATAAGTATCTAATGTTCTGTTTAACATTCTTTCAATTTGAAAATATCATTCAACAGGATTTTTCTTTTAAGTTTATAAATCAATATAAAAATTAGACATTTTTTTTTTCCAATTTAGTATTTAAATTTACCGTTATGTGAAAACCAAATTTTGCATGATTTTCTTAGCTTCATAACTCCGGCAGGCTTTTAGACAAGGACTTGTAATTTTGAGGGAAGAAAGAACTTTTAGAATTAGTATAAGTTTCCTCAGAACATTTTTTTAGACCACCCCATGTTTATGAGCTATTAGGGCTCAAAAATAGAAAATTAGCTATTTTTAAACAACTGTAACTTAGGCACCTGTACACCATTTTCTTCGGCAAGACATAAAAATTAAAGCTCCGGTAATATATTTTCATGTGTGGTAACAGTTTCTTTTAATTGCATAGGGTTACGAAGTTACAGTTCCTCACTATTGCAAAAAAGCCCTATTTTTAGATGTATGTATATATCTCAGGCTCTGCGTAGGAGTTTTGCAATATAAAAACGCTAGATTAGAAGAGCGAGAATATTTTGTAATTTACTATTTGAATTTACCGTTATGTAAAAAGCAAATTTTGCATGATTTTCTTACCTTTATTACTCCGGCACGCCTTTAGATAGGGACTTGAAATTTTAAGGAAGAAAGAAATTTTTAGAATTAGTATAAGTTTCCTCAGAAAATTTTTTTGACCACCCCCTGTTTATGAGCTATTAGGGCTCAAAAATTGAAAATTTGCTATTTTTAAACACCTGTAACTTAGGAACCTGTACACGTTTTACTTCGGCAAGGCATAAGAATTAACGCTTCAATAATATATTTTTACGTGTTTTTCTTAGTTATATAGTGTTCCTGACTTACAGCCCCTCAAAACTGTAAAAAAAAGTCCTATTTACACATTTTTTGATGTTATATGAAATTTTCAAAATTTGATGAAAGTCACAATTCTAAGCAGTTTGTATTGTCTTTTGGAAATGTGCGCTTTTAAATACCGTTGGTTTACATTATGCCTTGTTTCTTTTATATTATACCATAATTATTTTGATATTTATTCGATATGGTTGACTATGATAGCTAATGCTACAATTAAATGTTTTCTAATTAATTTTTCAAGTATTTTGAATATTTTTTTTAGTTTTATGCAGTTGTTAGAGGGAATTGGTATATAAAGAATCAATAAAAGTTAATTATAATCATGATGAAATTATAATTAGTATCTTTTGTGACTATTCGAAATCCTAACTCTTTTGTATTTAATTAATAATTTTCTTTAATTTTATTGATTAATTTTATTCAAATAATATTTTATAATCACATTAATTTAATAATTCAACAGTTCATTCCTCATTTTATATGTTTATTTCTAGTGGCGCAGGTTCAAAAGTTGCATCGTACTTTTGTCTTAGTGAGTCACATTAAAATAAAAATAAATTTCACAACCAAAAAATGAAATAATTTTGCAATAATATATACATATACTCATTATATCAATATTTTAAGCACGTAATTTTTTTTAAATTTACATCCCAAAATTTAGTGACTAAATTCGTACAAACTTAGCCTCTAATATGAATACTAACAAAATAATTAGGAGGGATTTAAGAGTTGGTTTTAAAATAATGGCTTCAGTGAAAACTTCATTATTTTAAATACTTTGTTGTTGAAATTATGTGTGTTCAAAAATAATTCAGTGATTCTAAATTAGAAATTTTTCCCTTTTTCCCAATTTTTATGTAGAATATAATATCAATATATAAATATTCTGGAAAAAGGGTAAATCCCATTTCGTAATCAACTATAAAATTTCTTTTAATTCTTTTTTCTTAGATATATTTTTTAACAACAAAGCAATGAAAATAGTGGGAGCTATCGCCCCCAAACTCCCAATTACTCAAATATTGAAATTACTCAAACAATTAAGTATTTTTTTTATTTTAAAAACATTTTCAGTGCATAGCCGAAAATCGGGATTTACTCTTATGTCTGGAATTTTTACAAAATATTTTCATAATTATATAAGTATGTAATTCGTATTTTTACCAATTAGTTTTTTCTTCACTAAAAATAATGTAAGAGTGTTACGTTCTATTAAAAGATTACATATATATACCGTTAAAATAAAAATTTGTTTTAGAATTTTAATATTATTCTTTGAAAATTTAAATCTGAGTATTCGAAAATGTCAATGGATGGATACATTTTGAAATTAAAAGAAATAGTTTATTTAATGAGAAGAGAATAATAATATAAATTTGAAACCATGGCGAATCACAAAGGTAAGTCAAAAATTGCAATGAGGTTTTTGGTCATGCGACTTTTGGCCTTGCAACATTTCAAAGTTATATATGTAGAGCAAGATCGTTTTCTATAATACCGATCTTTACTGTTATTTTAAAGTTGTAAGTGCAGAATCTGTGGAAAATTGTTTTTTATGTTGAATCTGTTCAATACATATCTACACATTTATATAATGATCATATAATTAAATTTGGGTAACTGTTGTTGAGGTATTTCTTTCTTTCTTTTTCTTTGTATTTGCAATCTATTATTATTATTCCATTCCGATTAAAGTGTTTTTTTTTTCCTAAAAAACCTATACTTATCTATAAAGCTGGAAAATTATAATTTTTACCTAATATTAATTTATATAGAATTAATATTATATATTATGTAAGTATGCATAGTATAAAATTTTTTACATCTTTAATTTAAAAATAGTTTTAACTAATTCTAAATATATATTAATTAACTTGATTTTGAATATAAGCGCATTAGAATTAGAATAAATTTTATATTGTGTTTTTTACGTAATAATTATTAAAATAAATACAAATAAAAGAAAATATTTTTAAATAAATAAATAAAATAATAAAATAAAATCAATATATCATGTTAATACGTATATAAGTATGTATTTACATACATTTTAACATTATTCAAACATATTATTGCAAAGTTCAATTTAAATAATTTTTTTTTTTTTATTTTATCAACAAAACTAACCTAAATAATCATGATTAAATTGTACATAGGTAGATATAGGCACGTTTTTAACAGATCTAAAAAAAAAAAAAATTTTTTTAAATTGACTTATTAATTTCATTCTTTCTGTTTATTTATTCGTTGATTTACGAAATTGATATGGTACAGTTAAAGTAATTTTGTTTTAACGTACTATTTATGAAGTTATGCAGCCCTGCAAAATTAAAAAAAAAGTTTTACGCATATATTCAAATGGCTAAAACTCAAAAAACTCAAAAACTATATTTAACTTTCTTAAAAGTTTATTTTTCATATTAGGTACTAAGGGGAGCGTGTATGCCTGTAGTTATCATTTGCCTGTACTTCTTGCAATTTTCACGTATTAACATTTACCTTTATTTCATTTTCCTGCAGTGTCGTTTGCCTGTATTTCATTTGCCTGTATTTCATTTTATTGGATTTTATTTGACTGAACATATTTCAACAATAAGTATTTAAAATAGTATATAAAAAAGATAATTAGGAGAAATTTTATAGTTGGATTCAAAAGTACGGTTATATACGCTTTTGCCAGAATATTTATGTACATGTATATGTCCGAATCTGAATTAGAAGGGACTTTAGTGAATTCAAAATCAAAGTTATAAGCCTTTTACCAGAATATTTATATGATATATATTTTTGTATAATATAAAATACAGGCAAATGAAATACAGACTTTGGGTAGTAACACGTACTAAGTGATTTATTTTTCGTATCTGACTAAGCTTCAGTTTCTGAAATCATTAGTTTCACTAAGCTGTTGATTACTTGGTTGTAGCTATGAAACATAAATATTTTTATTTGGTTGCCAAAATGTATAAATATAACGTCAACATACACACATAAACGAACATATATATATATACATATTATTATATACTATATTTCTTGGATTTGGTATTTAAGTTTACCGTTATGTAAAGCCAAAACTTGTGGAGATTTTGTAACTACCCACGTATGTTCAAAACCCTTGAAGTTAGAAACTGGCTGGCTGAATTGAATTAATAAAACACTAAAATTAAAAATTTGCTGTTTTTATGCGCTTTTAAAAACACCTACTTTTATTTTACTGCGGCATGTTTTTATTATTATACTACAATTATATATATGTACATATACTTAAATATTCTAAGTTAAATTATAATAATATTTATTGTATCAATATAATAACAAAAATTCCGATGCAAACGCCGTCCCTTATCTTATCTTCAAATCACTTTTTTATCATTAACACATACTTACTATAAATGTTAATTACTACTTGATTGGAATAAGTTTAATTTTTGAATTTTTTACGCCATAGGTGTATTTGTCTCATCCATTAAAGTGTTTTATTTTTCACAGCGTAAACGAATCTCATTAATTAATTGATACTTACTAATCTGGTAATTAATTTTGAAACAGAAAGAGGATTGAATAATGATTGAAGTCTAATACGTTTTTATATTAATATGCTAATTATTAAGACACCATTCACCTACTTGTTATATAGAAAAAATTTATATTAGGAAATGTTTTAATAATTTTTAATTATTATACTAGGTATTATTATAGGTGATATATGATTAAAAACAAACAACAACATTTTGACACCAAGTTATTTAATTTTAAATTTTGTAACTATTAACAAATTTACTACGCACACAAACACAACAAATTCAATTCAATATTTAATATAAAGTATATTATGTACATGCTCTTGATCACTGTATATAAGACAATAAACTTTAAGTTTAAAATTTATGTTAATTAAGAATATTTAACATGTTAATTAGTTTGTTGATGTCAAGAGCCTTAGTCTTAGATCTTTTTAGCACATTTCCAAAAAAAAATTGAAAAAATGTGCCTTTAACTCTGTCCGTCCGTCTGTTCGTCTGTTTACAAAACTTCTACACCGTTAAAGATAGATAGAGAAAAAAAATTTTAACCATAGGTAGGTCTTGTAAGAAAATTAATGTTGTAGAACAACTTTTTCATGTGGCCCCATCTATTAGGGAGCTACAGGCCCTCAAACTTTGAAAAAGCTCTATTTTTAAATGCATATAAGTATCTAATGTTCTGTTTAACATTCTTTCAATTTGAAAATATCATTCAACAGGATTTTTCTTTTAAGTTTATAAATCAATATAAAAATTAGACATTTTTTTTTTCCAATTTAGTATTTAAATTTACCGTTATGTGAAAACCAAATTTTGCATGATTTTCTTAGCTTCATAACTCCGGCAGGCTTTTAGACAAGGACTTGTAATTTTGAGGGAAGAAAGAACTTTTAGAATTAGTATAAGTTTCCTCAGAACATTTTTTTAGACCACCCCATGTTTATGAGCTATTAGGGCTCAAAAATAGAAAATTAGCTATTTTTAAACAACTGTAACTTAGGCACCTGTACACCATTTTCTTCGGCAAGACATAAAAATTAAAGCTCCGGTAATATATTTTCATGTGTGGTAACAGTTTCTTTTAATTGCATAGGGTTACGAAGTTACAGTTCCTCACTATTGCAAAAAAGCCCTATTTTTAGATGTATGTATATATCTCAGGCTCTGCGTAGGAGTTTTGCAATATAAAAACGCTAGATTAGAAGAGCGAGAATATTTTGTAATTTACTATTTGAATTTACCGTTATGTAAAAAGCAAATTTTGCATGATTTTCTTACCTTTATTACTCCGGCACGCCTTTAGATAGGGACTTGAAATTTTAAGGAAGAAAGAAATTTTTAGAATTAGTATAAGTTTCCTCAGAAAATTTTTTTGACCACCCCCTGTTTATGAGCTATTAGGGCTCAAAAATTGAAAATTTGCTATTTTTAAACACCTGTAACTTAGGAACCTGTACACGTTTTACTTCGGCAAGGCATAAGAATTAACGCTTCAATAATATATTTTTACGTGTTTTTCTTAGTTATATAGTGTTCCTGACTTACAGCCCCTCAAAACTGTAAAAAAAAGTCCTATTTACACATTTTTTGATGTTATATGAAATTTTCAAAATTTGATGAAAGTCACAATTCTAAGCAGTTTGTATTGTCTTTTGGAAATGTGCGCTTTTAAATACCGTTGGTTTACATTATGCCTTGTTTCTTTTATATTATACCATAATTATTTTGATATTTATTCGATATGGTTGACTATGATAGCTAATGCTACAATTAAATGTTTTCTAATTAATTTTTCAAGTATTTTGAATATTTTTTTTAGTTTTATGCAGTTGTTAGAGGGAATTGGTATATAAAGAATCAATAAAAGTTAATTATAATCATGATGAAATTATAATTAGTATCTTTTGTGACTATTCGAAATCCTAACTCTTTTGTATTTAATTAATAATTTTCTTTAATTTTATTGATTAATTTTATTCAAATAATATTTTATAATCACATTAATTTAATAATTCAACAGTTCATTCCTCATTTTATATGTTTATTTCTAGTGGCGCAGGTTCAAAAGTTGCATCGTACTTTTGTCTTAGTGAGTCACATTAAAATAAAAATAAATTTCACAACCAAAAAATGAAATAATTTTGCAATAATATATACATATACTCATTATATCAATATTTTAAGCACGTAATTTTTTTTAAATTTACATCCCAAAATTTAGTGACTAAATTCGTACAAACTTAGCCTCTAATATGAATACTAACAAAATAATTAGGAGGGATTTAAGAGTTGGTTTTAAAATAATGGCTTCAGTGAAAACTTCATTATTTTAAATACTTTGTTGTTGAAATTATGTGTGTTCAAAAATAATTCAGTGATTCTAAATTAGAAATTTTTCCCTTTTTCCCAATTTTTATGTAGAATATAATATCAATATATAAATATTCTGGAAAAAGGGTAAATCCCATTTCGTAATCAACTATAAAATTTCTTTTAATTCTTTTTTCTTAGATATATTTTTTAACAACAAAGCAATGAAAATAGTGGGAGCTATCGCCCCCAAACTCCCAATTACTCAAATATTGAAATTACTCAAACAATTAAGTATTTTTTTTATTTTAAAAACATTTTCAGTGCATAGCCGAAAATCGGGATTTACTCTTATGTCTGGAATTTTTACAAAATATTTTCATAATTATATAAGTATGTAATTCGTATTTTTACCAATTAGTTTTTTCTTCACTAAAAATAATGTAAGAGTGTTACGTTCTATTAAAAGATTACATATATATACCGTTAAAATAAAAATTTGTTTTAGAATTTTAATATTATTCTTTGAAAATTTAAATCTGAGTATTCGAAAATGTCAATGGATGGATACATTTTGAAATTAAAAGAAATAGTTTATTTAATGAGAAGAGAATAATAATATAAATTTGAAACCATGGCGAATCACAAAGGTAAGTCAAAAATTGCAATGAGGTTTTTGGTCATGCGACTTTTGGCCTTGCAACATTTCAAAGTTATATATGTAGAGCAAGATCGTTTTCTATAATACCGATCTTTACTGTTATTTTAAAGTTGTAAGTGCAGAATCTGTGGAAAATTGTTTTTTATGTTGAATCTGTTCAATACATATCTACACATTTATATAATGATCATATAATTAAATTTGGGTAACTGTTGTTGAGGTATTTCTTTCTTTCTTTTTCTTTGTATTTGCAATCTATTATTATTATTCCATTCCGATTAAAGTGTTTTTTTTTTCCTAAAAAACCTATACTTATCTATAAAGCTGGAAAATTATAATTTTTACCTAATATTAATTTATATAGAATTAATATTATATATTATGTAAGTATGCATAGTATAAAATTTTTTACATCTTTAATTTAAAAATAGTTTTAACTAATTCTAAATATATATTAATTAACTTGATTTTGAATATAAGCGCATTAGAATTAGAATAAATTTTATATTGTGTTTTTTACGTAATAATTATTAAAATAAATACAAATAAAAGAAAATATTTTTAAATAAATAAATAAAATAATAAAATAAAATCAATATATCATGTTAATACGTATATAAGTATGTATTTACATACATTTTAACATTATTCAAACATATTATTGCAAAGTTCAATTTAAATAATTTTTTTTTTTTTATTTTATCAACAAAACTAACCTAAATAATCATGATTAAATTGTACATAGGTAGATATAGGCACGTTTTTAACAGATCTAAAAAAAAAAAAAATTTTTTTAAATTGACTTATTAATTTCATTCTTTCTGTTTATTTATTCGTTGATTTACGAAATTGATATGGTACAGTTAAAGTAATTTTGTTTTAACGTACTATTTATGAAGTTATGCAGCCCTGCAAAATTAAAAAAAAAGTTTTACGCATATATTCAAATGGCTAAAACTCAAAAAACTCAAAAACTATATTTAACTTTCTTAAAAGTTTATTTTTCATATTAGGTACTAAGGGGAGCGTGTATGCCTGTAGTTATCATTTGCCTGTACTTCTTGCAATTTTCACGTATTAACATTTACCTTTATTTCATTTTCCTGCAGTGTCGTTTGCCTGTATTTCATTTGCCTGTATTTCATTTTATTGGATTTTATTTGACTGAACATATTTCAACAATAAGTATTTAAAATAGTATATAAAAAAGATAATTAGGAGAAATTTTATAGTTGGATTCAAAAGTACGGTTATATACGCTTTTGCCAGAATATTTATGTACATGTATATGTCCGAATCTGAATTAGAAGGGACTTTAGTGAATTCAAAATCAAAGTTATAAGCCTTTTACCAGAATATTTATATGATATATATTTTTGTATAATATAAAATACAGGCAAATGAAATACAGACTTTGGGTAGTAACACGTACTAAGTGATTTATTTTTCGTATCTGACTAAGCTTCAGTTTCTGAAATCATTAGTTTCACTAAGCTGTTGATTACTTGGTTGTAGCTATGAAACATAAATATTTTTATTTGGTTGCCAAAATGTATAAATATAACGTCAACATACACACATAAACGAACATATATATATATACATATTATTATATACTATATTTCTTGGATTTGGTATTTAAGTTTACCGTTATGTAAAGCCAAAACTTGTGGAGATTTTGTAACTACCCACGTATGTTCAAAACCCTTGAAGTTAGAAACTGGCTGGCTGAATTGAATTAATAAAACACTAAAATTAAAAATTTGCTGTTTTTATGCGCTTTTAAAAACACCTACTTTTATTTTACTGCGGCATGTTTTTATTATTATACTACAATTATATATATGTACATATACTTAAATATTCTAAGTTAAATTATAATAATATTTATTGTATCAATATAATAACAAAAATTCCGATGCAAACGCCGTCCCTTATCTTATCTTCAAATCACTTTTTTATCATTAACACATACTTACTATAAATGTTAATTACTACTTGATTGGAATAAGTTTAATTTTTGAATTTTTTACGCCATAGGTGTATTTGTCTCATCCATTAAAGTGTTTTATTTTTCACAGCGTAAACGAATCTCATTAATTAATTGATACTTACTAATCTGGTAATTAATTTTGAAACAGAAAGAGGATTGAATAATGATTGAAGTCTAATACGTTTTTATATTTTTATAAATATGATTTATTTATCTCAGTGATTACGATTCTGCGTCCTAAATAGTAATTTTATGTTATAGACCTTGGGAAGACTTTTTATAAATATTAGGAGAATGAAAGTTCATTCAGTCTAATGAAATCTCATGAAAAAAAAAAATTATCTTATATGGTATACTTTTTTTTTTGATATTTTCTGGTATAAGAATATTTTTTGGAAGAAATGCTTATATTCAGCAAGAAAAATAGTTGGCATGCTGTCTTATTCATTCTTATCTCAAAGTATAGTGCCATGTGATAAAGTTTTAGCTTTAGCACGTTGACACTTATAATGACTATGGTCGTCAACGAAATTTTTTTAATTTCTGAATGATGACTATGGTTCGAAAATGTTTTAATCATTTTTTATTGAGACCGTTAGTTGTCATTTTGTTTCTTATTAGAACATTAACCTAATAAAATTAAATGATGACTAATGAGGTCATGATATTTTTCTTGCAATCCCCCCTAAAATATTTCTCCTATGTATTCAAATGATTCACTTTTTTATCCAAGGTTCATATCTTTAAAAATATACCACAATATATAAAAGTGGACTTTTAAAGAAAATTCACTTGCAGAAGGTAAAGTGTTAATAATTTTTGAAGGATTTCTAACAAAAATATACGTTAAAATTAGGCCAAAAAATAATTTCAATTTTCTATTACTTATTATTGAACTTTTAAATGTAACATTTCATCGGTCTCATATTCGTATTAGAACATCTAATTATAAAATATACTTCCCTGTACTTAAAAATTTAAAATATTTGTTATTTCGTTTAAAGTAATCTTATATTATTTAATATGTACTCATACTATTATTTATAGGTACTTTTGTAATAAAATTCATTTAATTAACAATTTAAAATATTTTAAATTACTGAATAAGATATTATAAAATATTTTTTTTTTTTTTTATTATTGTTTAAACAGCTAATGTAATATAATATTAATTAAATAAATATCAGTTTTGAATGAAATATTATGTCAAGATAATTACCTTGAAATCATAATAATATTAGCGCAATCTTATGACCAATCAATTATTAATTTTTTTAAATTTCCCCTATACATATGTATATGTAAGTATAAATTTTTTTTATTATATATTTATATTCAAGTGTTTTAAGTTGAATTCAATTATTAAGATCTAATTACATTAAAAAATGTTGTTATATATTGATTTTTACACCCAATAAATTAACCTTCGTTATTAGTTTCAAATTTTGGCTTTGAAAATTACGATATATTACATGTAATATGTTTAAGGAAAATTATATCAAATTAATTTCTGGTAAATACGGAAATGCATAATGTAAACTTAAAAAACTTTTATTTTGAAAATTTAATAAAAATTGTATATATGAAATTATTTTGAATTTTTGGATCAAAAATTATATTCATATTACTAATTTTATATAAGTTGATTATAACAAAAAAAACAAAAAAAATGGGTAGCCAGGCGAGGCCAAAATTATAGCGTATCAAATTAATTTTTTAGACAATAGATTTGTTTGCAGAGTAGAAATTTGTATAAAAAAAGAAAAACATCGTTCAATAGATAAAATATATATATTTTAAATTTCACAGATACAATAGGTTTTATCTATAAAAAAATAGAAGACTAAAGTTCAAGAGTTCATTCAACAGATTATTGTTGGAGAGTGGCGTTTAGGTTGAAATCAGAATAAAATTTTTTGTTTTTTTATTTAGGTATATGTATATGCTATATATATATATTAATACTATTATATTATTAATAAAAAAATATAAACATATAATTATAATTTTATATTTTTTGTTTTGACTTTTAATAACGGGCTTTTGAAAAAAAATATGAGACCAAACAGCTGAGGCTAGGGTCGTTAAAAAAATTAATTATAGCTTATTAATATCAAACAACATTAGTTGTATTATAATATTGTTAACTTATAATGAATGAAATTATGTATTAAATATAATATTAAATGAATTAAATAAAAAAAAAAAAAAAAAAATTAACAAATATCAAATGTAAACAAAAATTTTATTTAACACTTTATAACTCACAGTCATAATGCAAAGAATTTTATTGATCATTAATCATTATTATAGCTTCTATTATGTGATTGAATTATAAAATTTTACGGATCACAATTCTTTTAAATAAAATTTCAATATATATACATATTTCAAAATATTATATTAATTAATTTTTGGACAATGTAAAATTATCTTTTCAACGTTTGATTTTATGTTCCACAATTCTTTTATTATCAAGTGGTATTTATTCAGTACATTTTAAAAAAGTACTTATTAAAAACTTTTCTTGTATTGTATATTTTTTACACTTCTGTAAAAAAGAGTATATCATTGAAATTTTATCATTTCTGCATATAGATCAGAATAGTTCCGTCTACATACATCCTGTTATCATCCTGTATATCATTGAGATAAAATAATATGGTATTGATTGAAGTTCAATATTTTGTTATATACAATATTTTACAATGCAAATGATTTTGTCAGTATAATTGCTTTCAATTAATTCTGAAAAACTCCGAAAAATATTTAGGACATTCCACATTTGAAAATTTCACACAAAATTAACTGATCGCACTTGATTATTTGTTGAATTTTTAGTGTAATTTCTACTACACTATAGATATTCGCATGAAAAGAAGTATTAAGTGTCTAATGTTAAGTGCTAGTTCCTATAGGTTCGGAAAAGCTCTTAATATTTTCCCCTGAAAATTGATACGAAATTGTATAAAGCTATATAATTGTTTTATAAAAATTATAATTTTATATTTTGTTATCTTTTGTACTCTAAGTCATTTATTATTCATATTTGAATAAAGTTTCAGTTTTTGAAATCAATAGTTTCACTAAATTGTTGGTGACACCACTGCAGCTATAGTGTAAGACTATGAAATGCGAATATTCTTATTTCTGCTCCACCTATTATATTTTTTTTGTTAGGTTTATTCCCCTGTCACATAATACACAGTCTTTCCTTTTCAGGTGTTTCCTTTGCAAGGAATTATTCTTTAGACGTGTGTGGGATTCGAACCTACACTCTCTCTGGGCTTTTAAGCGCTTTTACTTACTAGACCACCGAAGCTGATTTTATTATATACAGGATCGTTTTTTTTGTTCTTGCATATTTATACGAGGGGACCAAAATAAATAAAAAAATGTTCCGTAGAAGGGGAGGGGCAGGGGGGTTCTTGATTTTTGAAGTAATGGAACCTAAGATTTTTTTAAAGTTTTAATTTGCTTATATCTCAAAAATCACGCAACTAATTAATATGTTTGATATACACTGTCAGAAATGGCCAACCAAGGAAAATAGACTATATAATATATTACACAGTCTTTCGCTATATTTTATACGCTCTTACCCACTAGGTCACCGAGGTCCACATATATATACTCATATTTTATTTAATTATATTATACTAATTACATATTATAAAAAAAAATCTATTTTAATTTTTAATCTATTTGATCCAATTTTCGAATAAAAGGTCGGTGTCTTAACCATATTACACAATTAGCTGGATAATAAAATAATACTACATCTACATATATATATATAGCAAAATATTTCTTTTTCTGTCTTTCTTTGTCTGTCTATGTCAAAAAAAAAATAATTTTAATAAAACTACATAATATTATTTTAGTAAATTGCAAAAAAAAAAAAATTGCATTTAGTCATTGTCAATTTATTCATAAATAAAATTTTATTTGATTTAAATTATCTGTTTAGTAACACTTAATTTTTAAAAATAGAACGTCTTCTATTTGAAAAACGGGGACATCCTAATAAAAAAAAAATAATGAAAAATTTGGAGTAAATGCATTAAATGATGTGGTCATTCAAATTAACGTATGTGTAATCATAAATTTGTTAAAAAAAATGTTTTTCATTTGGCTCGGGGAATTTTATTTTTGATTCAGTGTACTAATAATGAATAAATGAAATATTTTTGAAAAAAGAATTTATTTTAATTTTGCTCTTTTTTATTTTATTTAGATACCTATTTTAAGAATTATTTAATTTTTTTTCGAAATTCTCGAATTTGTAAATTTTATTACAATTTTAATTCTTTTAAAAATTTATATTATAATTATATGGGGTAATTAATTAATCGGTTCTTGAAAAAAAAAACGATTATCGATTAGTTGGTTATTTTAAAATGAATATATCAATTGATTAATTTTCCGTTTAGGACTTATAAACATTAAAACACTATTGTTTGCTAATTTAAGGAAGTAAAATTTAAAATTTTTTGGCTTTCCATTTAAGATGACATCACACTGAATAACGTATTTGTTATACCATTATTTTCTTTTTTTATGTGGGTTGAATTATAAATTAAAGCATCTATCATACTTTTATATTAATAATTTCTTTTTGTTTCATTTAGATAATTTTCTATTTTACATTTTCATTTTACTATTTTGAATTGTCTGGGGGTGATTTTTACACAATCTGACAAATTCACTCATATTCTCTCAAATTCACTCATATTCTCTCAAATTCACTCATATACGTGATGAAAATTTTTATTAATGTAAACAAAAATTTATGTATGTACGTAAAATTATTTTTAGAAAGGAGTTTTTCTATTTTTTAAGTCTTGCAGAACCACCACACATAATGCTTTTGACATTTGACATCGCGTCAAATTAAAAACATCACTTTAGCGTCTTTCAGAATAACAAAGCATCGCATCAGTGCTACCCTTCGTATCATATTGATAGGTCTTCAAGAACGTGGATGATGTTTTTCATTAAGTTATTTAAAAATTGTTTAATTTATTGTTTAATTTATTGATTCCTATAAGAAGCATAAATTACCTATTCCTAAATCACTTATTATTCATATTTGAATAACCTTCAGTTTCTTTAATCATTATTTTCACTAAACCGTTGATTATATTCGGCTTTAGGTATTATGTACAAAATTATCAAACACAAATATTATATATTTTCGCTATTTATTTTATTAAAAAGTCAAGTTTTTAAATTCGCTTTATTTCAAGTGTTTTTTTTTTTTTTTTTTTTGAATAAACAGTTCATTTTATACGGTATTAATATTTAATTAAAATTATAAATTTATTTAATAAATACTAACTTCCGATTTTAATGGTAAATTAAATTTAATGTACTCATAATTAAATAAATTTATATGTATTTAGATGTGCTTGCCTTTTAATATAACGGAAATCGATAATATATCAGTAACATAACAAATTAATCACTCAATCCAATTTTGAATAATAAAAATAAATATTTAATTTAATTTCAAAAAAAAAAAAATGAATAAAATCAATCATGTGTTAAATATTTTTTAATAGTTTATTGTCTTGCAGTTCTTATTAAATATTTTCTTGGAATTCTTATCACCATATATTAAATTTTACAGAATAAACATTATAATTTTTTTTTTTTTTAATATTATTTCATTCTTTTTAGTAAAATATTTTTTGAATCATCATAGTCTAGACCTAATATTTCACCCCACTATTTAAGGCGTCAGGAAATTGTGACGTCAATGAAATTACAGCAGAAGGAAAAAAAAACGCATTACATTAAATTTGATCAAACTTGACTTATTAATCATCATTAAATATAATTAAATAAATTTTACTATACCTTTATTGATTTTCATTGTTTACTTTATAAATTTTTATTAATGAAAAAATAATATATATATATATATATAAATATATAAATTTTTATTAATGAAAATTTTGGTTTAATAATAATTATTGAAGTGTTTCTACAGTAGGTATAAGAATTTAATATTTATTATTACAATTAATAATTTTCAAAATAAGTTCCACATATTGAATGGTTATAATAAGTTATAACTTATAATGTAGAATTGATATAGAATTGAAATAGAATAATTAAATATTAGTTAAGCATCTTTCTTATTAGTATTTCTTATAGTGCCATAAATATTTAAAACAAAATTTGCATACTTTCAGGAGTGAAAAAAAAAAAAAAAAATTATTTTCTTGTTAATTGATATAAAGAAAATTTAGTTTACTATTTATAAGTCAGAAATTTTGGAACAAAAACAAGGGTTTCGTATTTCCCCAGTTATTTCTGTTTTATACTAACTAATATTTACTTTTTAAATGAGTAAATTTTAAATGTAATTTAAATGTAATTTAAAAATTTCAAAGTTATTTTCCAAAATCAAAATTTATTTTAGTGAAAAAGAAAAAATGAAAAACCGACACTAAACGGTGGGCATTTTGTTTCTGTAATATAGTGTTCATTTATTTTTAATACAACAGAATATCGATTTTAACAAATCCTTGACTGCATAGACTAACAAATTGTTACAAAGGAGGAATGTGTAAAAATCAATAGCTACACAATTTCAAATTTAAATTTAGGACCAAAAATTAAAAGTTTTATATTTTTAAAAGCACAGAAAAACTAAAAATGATTGAAATAAAAGTAATATTATATAGATTCCATGATTTCTATTGATCTAACTGATTATTGCATTCACAATAATTTTGTGTTTTTGTTTTTAATTTTAGTTCTCACCTCTGTTAAATTTCAATAAAATGTTTTAAAAAATTAAATTGATTCGAAAATATTTTAAATTTGATTAATCGAATCGAATTATTATCGTTTAATCAAATTAAAATTCATATTTTAAAAATTCCTTAACATTATTTACATAAGAATTGAAAAATATTTTTCATAATAGTATTCCATAATAATCAAATAATAATGATAATATACATAGGTAAATATACAGGATGTTCCATAGTTAGTTGAAAATGATCAGCCTAATGAAAGTGTATTGAAACAAATAACAAAAATTGCATGACAAAAAAGATCGATCTTTAACAGTACTTGCGATAAATAAAGCATAAAAAGGTTTTAGTTTGTTTTTAAACAATTTAACATTTTCTGCTTACAAAAATGAAAAGAATTTTTTATAAGTTATATACAAGCATACAAGTTAATATGAGGAATTCTGTGAAAAATTGGTCAAAAACGGAAAAGTTAAAAGTGATCTGTATAATATCTAATAAGGTTTTTTAAGATTCAAATATTAGATAACGTGAGTATTAGTTCTTCATTTCTGCTTTCGCTTTTAAATTGTACTTTTAAAATTGATTCAAATTTTTTCTGAAATGCCTCGATTGCCCTAATGGCTAAAACATTCTATTTTGATAAGTTGTATTAAAAAAGCCGATAATAAGATTTTAGTCCATGTTTTTTCAATAGTACTTTTTTTTTTTACTATAAAAGAATTTGCAGAAAATCGTATAATATTGAAAATTATAAAATTATAACAAAAGTGTACGAACCCGATGACTAACAAAATTTTTTTAAAATATAAGTTACATTTTTCGTTTAAGTATTTGTTGTTGGAACATTACAATATTTTTGAAATATTGAAAAAAAAAAAAAGATTATTTTAAAACTAATCATTTTTTAAGAGAAATAAATACAAAAATTCTTCAAAACTTTTTAATTTTATAGTTCTCTCTATGGTATAGTTCCCATCTATTATGGGAAACCCTGTATTTTATATTAATAATAAATATGTTTCAAGGTGTACTAAAAGAAAATAAAACATATCTGATATCGCAAGGGCAAATAAAACAACAACAACAACCATAATTTTTTTTAATTTTTTGATAAGAAATAAACGTTTTTTATCTTATCAGTGCAAAAATAATATACTTAGTTTTTTATTTTTATTTATTGGAAAAAACTAAACCAAACCAAACCTTATAATTTATATACTTTTAATAAATTTAGTCAATATCGAATTTTCTTCTATTTCAGATCGTTATAATTAACTCATCATTGTTACTATTATATTTATTATAAATTATAAAAAAAAAAACAAATTTTTTTAAACTGCAAGACTATAAATAACATATAACTAAAGTGACAAATCAACATAATATCAACTAATAAAAATTATTTTTTAATTTGAATTAAATAAAAAAAAAAAAAAAAAAAGCATATTTTTATATTGCATTAATGTTACAAGGATGTAAGGATATAACAATATTTAATTTTTCAAAATAAATTAATACGTTTTGAAAAGGTTTTCATTTTGGAACAAAAATATCAGTTAAAATCAATAATATTCGTGTTCAGTGTGATTCTCACTGTCACAAATAAACTCAAATTATTAATACCAAAAACAAAAAAAAAACAAAACAAAACAACAAAAACAAAACAAAAAATCACCAAAGATCATCAAATGCTGTAAAATACAAAGAATAACCGAACCTAATAAAAAAAACCCCGAATATATTAAAATGTCTTCATATATAAAATTAAATATACAAATTTCCTCATTAGTTTTAGCATTTTTAATTTTAATTAATTTAAATAGTAATAATTTATTTAATTGTGAAATTTTATCAGATATAAATACCAAAAATACATCATCGCAAATAGTTTTTAATAATATTAGTGAATCAATAGTCACAACAACAACAACAGCAACAACAACAGCAATAACACCAGTAACAACAGTAATTCCAGAAATTACAACTTTACAGATGTCAGAAAATAATGATTCATTTCATGTAAATGAAAATAATGATAAAATATCTTTATTAACATCATTTTTATCTGAAGATTCTATAAATACAATAGAAGAAAAAGAAATAACATCAAAAAAACCAATTATAATATCATCAAAACCAAATAATGGTAATAATTCTGATAAAATTGATTTAACAAAACCAAAATCATGTTCGGGAATGAATCGTGAAAAATTTTTATTACAACCGATTAAAACGGAAAATTCATATTTAAAAAAATGTTGTCCAATGGGTGAAAGTTTACATCCATCTGATGGACCTGGTGGTAAAACATGTAATTATGAAAATAAATCATTTGAACCAATATTAATAACAGCAGTTCTCTATAAGGATTGCATTGAAGATTTAGAAGATCATTATGTTTTAGAAGTTAAAGTTGGTAATCAATGTAATGAGTAAGTAAACATTTTATTTTATTTTTTTTCATAATTTTAATATTTATAATTAATTAATTAATTATACAATTTATTTATTTATTTTTTAATTTTAGATCATATATTTATTCTAAAGAAAGTGGTGATAAATTATTTATTATGCAAAATGGAAGTTTATTAACAATGGATCAAAATGGTACATTACAATATGATATATTTGATGATTATTGTTTAGATGTTGATTATGAAACTGGAGAATTATTAGGAATTGTTTGTGTAACATCAATTGATGCACATATAAGTGGAGCTCAAACAGTTTTATTTGCAATATTTATGTTTATATCAGTGATTTGTTTAATATTTGTTGCATATATACATTTTGCAATACGTGAATTAAGAACTGTTCATGGTTTATCATTAGGTTGTATGTCATCATGTTTAACAATTGGATTCAGTTTATATATTTATGCACAATTAACAAATGAAGGACGCGGTACACTTGGTTATTTAATACAATTTTTCCTTTTATCATATTTTTGTTGGCTTGTAATGTTGAGTCTAAATATTGTAGTGACAGTATGGTAAGTTAAATAATTTACATATATTATAAACATATTCAATTTAATAAAATTTCATCTTTTGAAATTGAATTTATGAAACCTCTATGGGCTCGCAAAAGAAAATTAAATACGAAATAAAAAAGAAAAAGTGTATATGAATATTATATTTTAAATAGCGACCTTTGATCAAAATCAATATTACTACATATTACAAAGATATTTAAAGGAGTGCCCATATAAAGTTATTAATATCTAAATTAAATTTTATTTATGTTTAACATTATGACAACAAAAAAAAAAAAATTATGACATAAAAGTTTTTATAATTTTGATAAGATTTAATGAAAAGTAAATAAATGATAATTTATAATCAATTTATGAAAATATAGAAAAGTCATTAAAAGTTTAAAAGAATGTTTATGTTGAAATTAAATAATTAATTACAATGGGAAAAGTTTTTAAAGTACGATTAAAATGACTTTATGGAGACATCTTTTTAAGAATTATTTTGAAACATATATTTAAGAGTAGTGAAAGTCGAATCCTCAGCATTTTCAATATATATTGCAATTATCTTACTTTCGGTCTATAATTTAACTTATCCCTACCGCATTATATTTAGCTTAGGATTAGGATAAAATATGAACAATATATGAAGTGGAACTGGCAAAACTAGTGTTATATAGTAGTATATATAAAGAGTCTATATAGTAGTATATACCATTACTTTTATTTTCTAAGTGAGGTGGGAATCTTCCAAAGACATCAAGAATTCGCCCTTGATAGTGTCAGATTCTTACTGAATAAATCCACCTCCCCCATTAGCCAATATAATGGGATGAAACCCCTACCTGCTAACGCAGTATTTTGGCTAAGGAATTGGAATAGGAAAGGACAGTACAATAGGATGCGCAAACTTTGGATTGGGGGTGGCATTGTAAGGAAACAATGAATCAGCCTACTATTTAACTACTAACCAATGAAAAGATGAAAAAAAAATGTATTTTATTTAATTTAAGATAAAATACCCATAAAAGACTACAAAATGTCTAAAATCAAATATCTTAACCAGGACCTAATTTTCGGTCTGGCATGACAATTGAAAATATATACTTTCGTTATTTTGACAGTATTATTTTCAGTTTCACAGTGAAAATATTTTTTGACATTTTGGATTGTCAAATCTTTATTATAATTAGGATTCTTTTTAGCATATTTCCAAAAACAAAATTGAAAAATTATGCTTATTAGTTTCACTCTGTGCGTCCGTCTGTCTGTTTACAAAACTTATTAAAGATAAAGAAAAAGAAATTTACCCATGGGTAGGTCTCATAAAAAAATTAAAGTTGTAGAACAACTTTTTCATATAACCCTTTCCATTACAGAGCTGCAGCCCCTCAAAATTTGAAAACATTCTATTTTTAAATGCGTATATCTCATGTTTTGCTTAACATCTTTTCAATCTGAAAACGCCATTTGACAGGAATCTTTATAAATCCATATCAAAATTATATATAGAGTTTAAATTTAGTATTTAAATTTACCGTTATGTGAAAACCTAATTTTGCATGATTTTTTTACCTTCATAACTTCGGCACGCTTTTAGATAGAGGTTTAAAATTTTGAGAGAAGAAAGAACTTTTATAATTAGTGTCTAAGCTTCCTCAGAACTTTTTGTTTGTACCGTCTCCTGTTTAAGAGCTATTAGAGCTCAAAAATTGAAAACTTGCTATTTTTAGACACCTGTAACTTAGGCATTTTGTACAAATTTTTCTTCGGTAAAACATAAAAATTAAAGCTCTAGTAATATATGTTGACGTGTGTTAGCGGTTTTTCTTAGTTATATAAGATTTCAGACTTACAGCCTCTCAAAATTGCAAAAAAAGTTTTCAGTTATTTTCACATCACACAAACAGTTTTAAAAAAAGTATTAAAAAATTTTAACTGTATTTTTTTTTTTTAATTTCCATATAAGTTTTCTAATAATTTTGGAACAGACAGATTGACGAAATGTGACAATTTAGAGGCATATTTCGACAAAATTTGTTGACGGTTTAAAATTTGGTTTACGAGAATGTATAATAAATAAAAAATATTAACAGAATTTTTTTTTTTATATTATTAGATTTATTTAAAAATTAAATTAAAACTTATCAAATATTTTTAATAAATACATAAAGACTATTTTTATTTTATTTAAATCAATTTTTTATTGTTTATTTTTTCGAATAGGTATTTCTTACCACGTTATGTAACAATAAACAGATTTATTCGATATGGACGTCTAGCAATTTACGGAACTATAGCATTCATTATTCCATTATCATTAGTTATTACAACATATCATAAAAGATTACCTGGAATGCCATCATATTTCTATCAAGCTTATAGTGAATGTAAGTATACATAACTACGTACTACTTACTTTAATTAAAGTTAATTTTGATTTTATTTTAGCTGTCACAAATGCTCAAAGATATTTTATTCCACCAGTATCATTAGCGATTTTTTTAACATTTTGTTTATTAGTTCTTAGCTATTTTGGTTTTCGTAATTGTGAAAAAATTTTACAACTTCGTGGTAAATGTGAGTATACATCAATTATAAATGGCCGAAATGATGGTGAAAATTTACCTGTTATGGATGAACATTTTTTGGAGGAAACTCAACAGGAGTAAGTATATTGTTATGATTAAATTGATAAAATCAAATACAAAAAATTCAAGTCTTATCTTCTGTTTTGGATCAATTTGTGTAGCGATTTTGCATTTAATATTTTGAAATTAATTTTAAAAATTATGTAATATTATAGATAATGCAATTATACTTATTCATATTTGATTACAGTCGCGAAACTTCCCTTTGTCAAATTAGCAAGAACTATTATTAATAGAATCAGAAATATTTCCAAGTAAATATGCATGACAAAAGAATAATATAATATGCATGCCAAATAAAGTATATTTCCCGTTAAACATAGTTTTCAGTATACATATATAGCTCAAACACATCACTTTATTGCATAGATTTTTTTGAAAACAAAAATTTTAAATAAAATGCTTCTTAACAAATTGCACTTTTTGTTTAGCAAAGTTTACCATAGCTACAGATAAAATATATTGCTATATCGATCGATATACATAATAAGGGTGCGTTCACAAGAAACTCATTCCTTTGGTGAATCTGGATGCAAAACATATTTCTGCAGTATGTTTATTTTGACATATTTTGTCTGATAAATTTCTTGTTTGTGCGTTCCTTTTAGACTACTACTACTACTCTTTTCTACTCCCAACCCTCTTGTTTACATCTTGCTTTGAGAATTACTAGACAGTAGTAAATACGGTTATGTTAAATTAGCGTTCCATTTACCAACTATACTATCAACTACTCTCAATTACCATTTTCGTGTAAAACAAACGCAAACATTTTTATGATTTTTTGTTTGGAAAAATTGTTATTGTTTTAACAGTACATTAGATTGGTGAACACATGTTTTTTTATAGTTTGAAATTTTGAAAAGAACTAAGGATATAATCACAGGAATCACTCGAGAATCAACTTAATTTGGCTGATTCTAACTTTTTCCAAGTCAAAAAAAAAGTCGTAGTATCTGACTACACGATACTACGACTTTTTTTTATAAACTTAATAATTCAAAAATCAATTGAAAATTGATTCTCTCCCGACAGCACGTTGATCACATTTTGTGCATAGTCTTCGTCTTATGAAAATATAATTATAAAAGTACCGCTATTATTTTTTTTTTGCAGAGAAATTCGTCTATCTAAAATTAAAATCGCTAGGGTTAGCCAAAAAAAAAATTCCTGTTTTGGCGGGAATCTTAACATTTTAATTTCTTTGTAGCTGCTTACTAAAAAAAAGTTTATTTTACAATTTCAATTACAATTTCAAGTTCAATTTTTAATAATTGTAAAAGCGTAAAGTTGGTTTAATTTAGGCATATTTTTTTTAAATCACTTTAGTTTTTATATGTGTTTCGTTTAGGGAATATTAGGAACATATTCTAGGCTTTTGGTCAGTTTCATTTTTGACTTGACTTGACTTATTTTTATTCTACTAAAACATTTTTCTTAGACATATTTTCCTTAAATACACTTATAAAATAAATTTTAATATTTTTTTCACTTGTATACTAAATATTTTTCTTTTTTTTTTCAATTTTATTTCAATTTTAGTGCATTTTGTATTTCAATTTTGTTGGTAATCATTTCAATAACATGGATTTTAGAAGTGATAACATTTTATGTACCTGGTGATAATGATTATATGGGCTTTATGGAAATTATGAATGGTTTACAAGGATTCTTTATTTTATTGATATTTATTGTTGGTCGTAAACGACGCACTGTTATAATAAGATGGTGGCATGATAGAGGATCACATGAAATAACACCAGTACCAACACATCCACCAAAAGAAACAGAAAATGGTGTTTAATAAAAATAAATACTGTTGAAAATTAAAATTAATATTATAGTAATTAAGTAAAAAAAAAAATAGATTAAAAAATATTTTTATTTTGGCATTAAAAAAAAAACTTTGACACTTAAACAATATAAAATAAAAACCAAAACATTAAAAATGACAATAAGACTGTCAAAATAAAATTTTTTAACGTTCATATCGAGTATTTAATTTAATATTATATTTTTTTAATAAATAAGTTTACATTGAAGAAACATTTAGGTATTAAAATAAAAAGTATTTTTTTTTTAATTATATTTATAAAAAAAAAAAAAAATTACATTACTTTTTTGTTTTAGAAATTTGAGTGAAACATTTTAGATAAAATATAAGTTTTTTAAGTTTTATTTTATTTTTTAAGCAAAATTTGTATAAGATTAATGATAAAAGTTCTGTTGACATTATATATTAATTTTAAAGTTATTAATATAATAATTATTGAAAAAATATAAAAAATAAATTTAGAAGATAAAGTTAGAAAAAATTAACCAAATTAAATTTTTAAATAAAAAAAAACTATTTTTTTTTTAACTAAGAGAAATGATAATTTTCAATTAACATTTTAAAAATCTTAGACTCCCTAAGTAACTTGAATATTTAATTAGTAAATCCACTTTCCTAAAAAAATCATTAAGCTTAGATCACTAAAATCATGCCATAGTGCACCATAAAGGCTTTTATTTGAATATTGCATTCTTATAATTCTATAATTATTTTAATATTCCATTCTTATTATGTACTGTTAAAATAATAATTAAGGTTTATTTTGTAAAAAATTAATAGTATAAAGGGAATTCGAAAGTATACAGGAAGATAGACTATTTATAATCTTCTTCCAGAGACTAATCTTCGTTTATTTTAAGTATATGTCTGTAAAAATGACACCACTCTATTTGTTAGTTTTATGATAGCAAACAAAGTAAGATTTTAAATTGTGAATTTTAGCGTAACATTTTTGTTTTATACATTGGGAAAACAGAAACTCGCATTAATAAAGTAGCATGTTTCCGTTATTTACAGTATTTTACCTTATGTTACCGATATGTCTAACTAATCGTTACTGTTAGTGGCGATAAGTAACTAATAATAAAACAATTTGATGACAATAACTGCAATTATTAGTACTTGATTTTAACCACAAGTCAAAAGTATCGATGATTTCAAATTTAGGAAAAATACAATCAGAATAACAAGAATATATTATAATAATATTTAATACCAGAGAGATTTTTTGTACAGTAATCGGCTATCATTAATATTAAATAACTTATATCTCGTGATTTTTACTGGTAAATAATATTTTAGACTAGTGAAATCTGGCAAATATTAGTGTAGACACATTTGGACATCCTCTAATAAATTTATTGAAATTTTTGGTTTTATCTAATGTACATCGTAAAGTATGACTTTTCCATCATGAGACAACTTGGTAACATTTAAAATTCCGACAATCAAAATCCAGCTTTTGATTTATATTATATACTTTAGTGCCTTGTTTTTGTATAAATGTATATGTACATAAAATATATTTTGTAAAAATGTATTTAAAAAGAATAATTTAGAAGGATTTTATAGTTTTTTTAGAATATCAGACTTTTACGTTTTTTTCAGAATATATTTACATAAGTACCTATACGCGAGATTCTGATTGGGAGGAGTTTTTTTAGTTGGTTATAAAATCGTAGTGTCAATCATTTACTTAGCGGGGATTTGTGGCGGTTGCCCCACTATTGCTTTGTTATTTAAAGCACTAAATGCTTTGTTATTTAAGTTTATATGTAAGAAGAATAATTATAGTTACAGGACTTTATAGTTAATTACAAAATCAGAGTTATACGCTTTTTCCATATATACATATATATATGTCACATTCTGAACATAGATTTTAGAGTTAGTTACAAAATCAAGGTTTCAATAATTATTTCAGCGGCAGCCTACATTTTTTATAATTCTTCGTTGTTGAAATAAGTATGTAGGTAAAAAAAATAGTTGTCATAGTATGTTGAAATTTAAGATTAACACGTTTGTACTATAAATTCTTTAGCTTTATAGTTATACATAGGTGGCATTAGGCTCAAAATTTAGAATAGTAAAATTTTATGTTAATACCGTTATTTTTTTAAATATGAAAGCTGCTAATAATTTGTAGATAAACAAAAATTTTTATTTAAGGACTCCAATATTTCTGTACTTAGATTTAAATATATTAGAAGTCTTTAAAATTTGTTACTTTATTTCATTCTATCTTATACGGTTTACATTTTATAAACTTAAAACTAAACTAACTTATTCTGAAATTGAAAAATATTTTAAGATCTCATATCTCGGAAATGGTGGTAAATAGACCTTCCTTTTTGTTTGTTTTACCCTCCTCTGATCCTTTTTTGTTTGCTTTACCTTTTTTTTTTGTTTGTTTTACCAAATGATCTCTGATCCTTTGTCAGTTTATAAAAGAACAAAAAAAAAAAAAAAAAGAAAAAGAGGCAGGATTTCGAAAATCGGTATTTTATAAATTCAGGGTTTTAAAATGTCGGGATTTTAAATGTCGGGATTTTGAATGTCGAGATTTTAAAAGTCGAGATTTCCTTACAAACCCGAGATAACTGTATTGTATTAGTATATTACAAATAACTAAAACACTCATATTCTCTTAAACTTATCACTGAGGCGATACAAAAATCTATCGCGCATAGTTAAAAATGTATTTCTGTTAAGACGCGTAAAAAAAAATTCATAATGCTGGTAGTACTTGGTACTGTTAAATATTTGGTTTTGTATTAAAAACTAAATATCAATTCTTTATTTTGCGAATAAACAAAAAAGTAGAAGTTTTTAAAAATTTTAGTAACACTTTTTTGTTTTATAAAAGTATACAATAGATTTTTTTAAAAATAAAAGAAACATAGCGCTAATTTAATAACATACAATAATGTTTACTTCTAACAAGGCACAAATCATCGCATCAGTAATATTTGTCATATAATGCGTATTGAAGAATTTTGGAGAAAATGATTCAAAAACAAATGTTTTTGTAACAGGATATATTGAAAAATTTTATATTAATTTAGTATTTTCCTTTTTATTTTTTGAATAAATAAAGAATGTTTCTTTACAATCTAAAATATTTAACAAATTAAAAGGCAAATTAATTATAGATTATTAAAATTATTTTTTAATTCTTACTTTTAATTTTTTTTTTTTATTTGATTTAAGAAACATTTTCTTTTAATTTTTGAGCCTTTTTTTGAGTCATTTTATGACAGTTGTAAATTGTAATAACAATTATTCCACTCACCTCAATTCAGTCGAATGTGATCGAAAAAGTTAGACTCGAAATATAATTCAATTCTGTTAAACATAAAGGTTGACTTCAGAATTGCATATATCTGCGGTATTACTAGAATGTAGATATAAACTACAAATATACAATGCATTTATTTACATTACATATAAAATTTTTGAAGTATAACCATCAGCTTAATGCTAGAATTAAATGTGCAGAATTCTGCAGCAGAATGCTGCTCAGTTCTGTGCAACACTGGGTATGAAATACTGGGTATGCAGCATTTTGTGTCAAAAATTTATTTGTTTGTGACATAAAATTGAAATAAATATAAACAATTTGAAGTTCGGTCATAATAATACAAAATATGATTCTTGTTAAATTTACAATTTTAATGGTAGTTTACTGTGCTTATGTTGCACATTGCAATGTATTAAATTTGGGTGAAACATATTACGATGATAAATGTGGAAAAAATAAAAGAAAAGCAAGGATGTAGACGAGAGAGATTTACACCGAAAATGTGTGCATATAATATATCTGTGCATATTAATTTTTTGAACGCTATACATGGCTATACTTTGTACAGTATATCTACAATTTTGAAGTCGGGAAAATTTTTTTTTCAAACACATTTTCTGCTATATACAATACAAAAATCGAAATAAAATAGTTTTTAAAACTAAACTTCAACATAAATATGTAAATTGCGTTTATATAAGAATTATTGTTGTTTCGAAGGGGGTTGGGCAAGGAGTTATAACTTATAAGTTACATGTATGCCCTGAAACTCGTTATACTCCTGGATCAATGATGAAGATTAGTATTAACATGAAACGTTTTTTTTTTTTCATATTAAAATATGGTAATTGCAAAATGTGGTGTGGTAAAATAAAGAGTCTCGCTTTAAAAATTAAGCAAAATTCTGTTGAGTCAATTTGTTATGTCATTCTGATGATATTTGTAATATGAAAATAAGCCTCAAACGAATGACTGAAAAAAGTTATATCTAAAAATGAGTGTCTCTTGTAGGCACAATAGGATATTCCTTCGGAGAACCATCTTAAAATAATAAAACATTTATATATAGATTAATATTGTCAAAATAATTAAAACACATAGAAATTTCTTTCTAAATTTTGCAACACAATACTATTCGGTTTTTTTTTTTCTTATTTTTATTTGTATTTTTTTTTTTTTTAATTAAATTCTTTCTACTATTTATTTATAATATTTTTAATTAATTAGTAATTATTTATAACTGTATCTTTCAAATACAATAAACTATTTATTTTGTTCGTCAACAAATTAAAATAAAATATATATATATAATCAATTATATTTTAACAAATAATTTACAAAAAAACAAAGAAAAAAAATTGAACAAAAAATTTTACAGAAAATAAAAAGAAAAGTAATTAATTGCTATTTTATTTATATTATTTTTTATAAACAAGCTTTTTTTTTTTTTTATTTAATTTGATTAATTAATTAAAAGCACGAAAATTATTTTAGGAATTACATATTTTATAAAAAATTAAGAATAATAATCGATTTTTATCTTAATTACATATTAAATTATTTTATATATTTTTCTATGTAATCGAATAAAGCGTTTATATTGTTTAATTTTTTTTTTATTCATCATTTTATATTCATCGTTTCATTTTGATTTAAAATTTTCATTTTTTTTTTTTTGTTTCAAATTCTTTGATTTTTTCTAATAAATTGTTTTCGTCTTAAATTAAAAAAAAAAAAAAATTTTTTATTTTTAACTCTTATTTCATTTTAAATTTAATATTTATCGATTATTTAAAGAAAAACAAAAAAAAAAAAAATTCAATCAAAAAGAGGAATCGATTTATTTATTAATATTTTAATAAATTAAATATTAAAAATCACATTTGCCAAAAAAAAAAAAAAAAAAACAAAAATAAACAAATCGATTATTATTTTAAATAATTTATTTTAATAATTATTTAATCAACTTGTTCAAACCTTGGTGATGCTGGCCTTTTTTCAGCTCTAAATGCATTACTAATACCAGCAATACTAGATACACCACGTATACCAGTATTTGAAAAATAAACTAAAACATATGTTTCACCATCGAATAAATCGATATTTTCATGAAATTCAAGACGTATTTCTTTTTTATTTGGTAAATTTTCAATTGTTTTTTTGGTACCAGCTTGATTTGTATATTCATATGCAACATATTCACTTAAACTAGCAAAATTATCACGATATATACCAATCCAATCGCCACTTTCTTCAACAAATCCTTGTGGTATTGTATAATTTATTTTATTTTCATCACCGACATGCCATATTGGAATGTTTGCAAATTCAATTGTAAATTCAACTGGACTTTCAAATACCTGTGAATTAAAATATTTTGAATTTGTTGTTGTTAAATTTGGTAATTTTATTGATGCCAAATTGTCACTGTCACTATCAATATTATTTGTAGTAGAAGTGCCTGAATCAATATGATCAGAAAATATAGCAAGAAGATTAGATAATTCAGCACGTCGTCCAATTGTTGGTAACTATATGATAAGTTGTTGTTGTTGTTTGTTTTTATTTTTTTAATTTTAGTTTTGGTGTTTTAAAGCAGATTTTGATTGTTCGATGTGATTTCGAACAATTGAATTTGAAAATTCGATGTGATTTTATTCAAAATTTGATTTTTTGTAATATTCATTGAATTTTATAAGGAAAAAATAAAAATAAAATATTAAGGATAATATTAAGAAATTCATAGGTACATCAAAACAAAATAAACACATATATATTATAAAACATGCACACACACACACACACACACACTACACAGCAAACATGAAGAATTGAATAATTTTAAAAGTTAACGAAAGGGAATAATAATTAATATAAATATAGCGCAGTTTATAATTAAAAGTAAATGAGTATAATACACAAGTTTATATATACCAGCAGCAAAATTGTCTATAGAGTTAATATATGTTGATCCGTTTTATAGTTATTTAAAGCTTGCAGCTTTATCTTTATCAAGAGAAGCGTTAATCATGATGAAAATAACTCCTATCTATGCATTAACTATCTTTCATTAACACAATAAAGGATAAGAATACTTCACTGCCATGTATAAAGTTAAGATTTCTACACTTTTAGAAATATCTTTAACAAAGTTGGAATTAAAATTTAACTTTAAAGTAAATGGAGTAAATCTTACAAGCGATATTATATAAATTCTATCTCGATTTCAGGGAACCTATAGGATAGTAGAATACTTTAAATGCATTTTAATCATTTGGAAATTATTAATGTATAGCAGAACGGATTAGCGAAAACTATAAAAAAAAATTTAACATAGAAAATTTTGAAAAATTTGCTTCACAGAAAAAATTTTAAGAAAAATTACAAATTTTGATTCCAAGCACAAATCTAGAATGCATTTCATAGATTTATTGAAAAGGGTGCCTTTAAAAATCTTTAGTTCTATATACTGCTTATTTGTGTTGAGAGTATTATTGACAACAGAGGGAAACTCATTTGATGAAAATATGTTCCACAAGTTACCTGTTAGTTCAAGAAATGAGTTTCATAACCAGTTTTAAATCACGTAGGACTTTATAGTGTAAGTATGGGCACTTCTCTTCTATGATACGTAGAAGTTGTTTGAAAGGAGGAATGAATAATTTTAATGCATTTAAACTAATGTCGTTACTTACAATATATCTATAAAAAGCAGAATATTTTGACGATTCTGAATAAGAGTTAATAAAGCGGCAAAGTCACCTAGAGGCGAAAAGCGCGATTATAAACTTTGACAATGAAGTTTCCAGTGCACCAGCCAAAATATACATATTATACTCTACCTTAGGTTGAATGTGTGTTTTATAGATATTAAACAGATCTTTTGGAGAAAAATAAGCTTTAGAACGACAAAGAAAATCTAAACAATTGGCAGTATTCTTAGCTACATCAAAAATTCCACAATATCTTTTGATTTGCATTATTTGACCTTGAAATAGTAGGATTGAATCAAATATATGAGTTTTGGAACTATTGAACTCTACTCTGTTTGCTAAACTATAATCAGATATTTTGATTAAATTGTTGACCAAGCTAGTCATCACAATTTCTCTATAAATTAAATTGATTGCAGCTGATGTGGCATTTGATTTTTTAACACATCTTTGGATTGCATCATGATCATAGTTCTGTTATATGAGAAACTATATATTGGATTGAGGAAAGAGGAGAGTAGATTGATAAAAATGAATAAAAGAATTGATGCCATGGCTGACCCTTGTGCAACACCGGTATTAATTTTGAAGATGTGAGACATTAAGCTGTCGACAAGAACAGGAATGCTACGAATTCGAAAGGAAATCTTCAATACAGAAGGAACAGATTATAATAAAATTAAAAATTTATAACTTTAATAATAACTAATGATTTGAACAAACATAACAAATACATATTGGACACACAGATGCAAAGTTAATGAAATAAATAGTTTTGTAATATGCAAATCGTCGTTTCATAAAATATTAATCATATTTTAACAATATGATTTAATTAAAGATAATTCATTTGTTTTGAATAAAAACATTATACAGAATTTCGTTAATGTAAATGTAAGCTTATAGTATAAGCATCTATATGTACAAAAACAATATGTTAAATCACTTTTATACAAAATGTTGATATAAAACACCAAAAACTTAAAAAAGAAAACAACTTGTTACCAAATATAAAACGACACACAAAAGCTAACCTTTTCCCATATTTTCCGGAATGTTTTTTTTAAATATGCTACCTTAATATTAAATTCACTAGTAACTGGTTTATGATCACTAATATTATAACCAGGATGACTTTTATAAGATTTTTGTTCAACTTCTAATGTAACTGATGTATAACTATCATTTTGTACACGCCATAGTATTCTATCTGTCCATGCTGGACGCCTCCTACAATTATGTAATGTTTATTTTAATTTTTCTTTAGTTTTACAAAATAATTTTTTTTTTTTAAAAAGAACTTCATTTTACTTTAAATTATAATTTGATGTTCCTTGTTCAAATTTAAATGTTGGAGGGAATGATGGTTCTCTTTCTTGTAATTGATAAAATGCTTTACCAGTTTGTCTTACTAAATTTAGTTGATCTTTTTCTAATAATTCTTTTAAACGATCATGATCTACCATAGTTCGTACTTGTTCTGGTGTTGTGTTATCTTCATAATGTAATCTAAAATTAAGATCACCAAACCAAAAGACATACCTAAAAGAATGAAAAATGAAAACAAAATTAAATTATATTCCAAAATTCTTTTATTTAAAAGAAAAAAACAACTCACTCATGATCGTAAATTTCACGATATCTCTTTACATGATAATGATGATTATCTAAAATTTGTTTATAATCATTTATTCTTTCATCCAATTCATGATCATGTGCAGCTAAATGTGAATTTACGAATGTTACACCACAGCCATACAATGTAAGTCTAATACTAACACCACCTTTATTTCCCTGTAATATAAAATTAGAAAAATAAATGTTATCAATAAAAAGTGATATACAGTTATTGGCTATACATTAAAAGGTAAATGAAAAATGAAACAGATTCAAATATTTTAATTTATATTTTAAATTAAAAAAATAATCTAAAATTGCATATGTTAAGAGTTTGGTATATTATAGTAAAATAAATTATATTTAAATTTAAAAAGAAAACAACATAAGTAAAATAAAATAATCAAAAAACATAATATTAAACGTCTTAATATGTATTCTCCTAAAAATATGCAATTTTTTATGAATATAAAAATTGAATATGAATATAATCGAGTATCGATGAAATTCGGTAAGAAATTTAACAATTTGTAATTAAAGTGGTGTTTTTTGTTTACTGTATCAATTAATTATTATATTATATTTTATTTAAATTAAAAAATAAGTTTAAAATTAAGATTATGTAAATGCATTTGTTACTTAAGAAATAAAATGTATTTATTTCTAAATATTGAAGCAGCTTTTTAAGATTCTAACATATCTAAAACTTTTACGTCTAAAATCATTGCAATCATTTAATCAAGTTTTTCAAACTTATACCCAAGGAAAAATCAATTTCTAATATTTAAATACTATAAGATCTAATACTGCAGATAGTCATATCTTAAACAAAATAAATCTTTTCATTTTAAAAATATGGATAACAGATAAGTACTATTTATATATTTTTTTTAAAACGCATACCCATAATCCACCAAAACCAGTTCTTGTAAATTCAGCTTCAATATCTCTCATATGTAATAAATGTTTACGTTTTGCAAATAATATTAATAGAACACCTTGCATTTGTTCAGTTTTCACAGCAACAAAATCACGATCTTTTAATAATTGTTTTAATCTATATGTCCATGGATCATCTTTAAATAAGCCCAAAACTTGAGCTTGTGGATCTGAATTAACTTCTTGTAAACCGACTACATATAAATCTGGATGATGTTGATCAGCTTCTGGATTTGTACCAAGACCCAATAAATTTGATAACGATATATTATCAGGGGTTTTTGTGCTTACATTCCATGTTACAATGTAAATGCTGAAAACAAAAAAAAAGAAAAAGAAAATTTTTAATTTCTATATTAAAAGTAAAAAAAAGAAGGAATTTATTTTTAAAATTTTATAAAAAAAAAAATTCTGTCACCACTAAAAAAAACACATTAAAGCAAAACAAATGCAAATAATGGAAAATTTTTCTATAGCACCTAAAATTTAGAAATTGTGAAGTAGCAATAAATGGTATAAATAATGACAGTTCTGATGTTGGAAACATAATATTATGGTAATTATTTTTTTAGTTTTACTTATCATTACAATATTAATGAGTCTATGTCAATTGACTAAATTTAAAATTTATATTTCCAAAATAAAATTAAAAAAATTCAAACAACATAGAATCATTTGACACATTTTAACAGAAAACACTAATAAATGTCATTGTTGATTCAACATTAATATTAAATTTATATATTTTTAAATTGTTTTATAATTCATCTTCAACACTGGTTATTTATTTACCTAATTTGTCGATTTAAAGCAAAATTTTTTGTAAATAATTTGAATAATGTCTGTATTACTAAACTTCGAACCCACATTTAAAAAGTATTTTACATGTAATTTTTCTGTTTCATGATTTTTGTTTATTTTTATTTTTTGAACTTTCAAATAAAATTTCAAAAAATTCAGAAAAAAAAAATTTTTTTTTTGAAATAAATAAATTGAAATTTGGGAATATTAAGCTCAGTTCTAAATTTAATGATTAAAATTCATTTTAAAGTTTGTTTAAATTTTTATTTTTCAATAGATAACTAAAATTTATATTTATATAATCAAGTTTCTTAAAACATTCCCGGGAAAGTTGAAGTTTCGACCCAGACAAAAATCTTATAATTCAATAAATAATGCCCAAATAAAACATATGTATAATTGTTTTTCTGGTAATAATTTTACATTTTCTTAAGATTAGATTTTTTATTGTCGTTGAGAAATTTGCAGAATAATTTGTTTTGAATTTTGCATCACCAAAGTTTTTCTAATCAAAGCATAAAATTAACAAAGACACTACCACCAATTGTGATCCCCGATTTATACCTCCCACAGACATTTAAAAAATAGTTTCCTATTACAATCTCCATAAAATTCTTCATTTCTCAATTTTAAGAAAATATTTTCGGATCATTATGATATTCCATCCTTACATATACTGCGAAGATATTGGTTAAGTATATCGAGAAGTGGGTTTAATAAGTAAACATTTCATTAAATATAGGTATTCATGTATCTTTTGGATACCTACCTACGTTTTTTAAGCAAAAAATAAAAAGGAAATTTATTTTAAAGGAGATTTTTTTATAAAAAATCCTTGATCACGAGTGCTTGAAAAGTTTTAAAAGTTCTTTGAGTCATAATTGAAAAACAAAATTAGTGTAAAAATATACAGTATAATTTTTTTTTTTGTTAGAATACTCTATAATAGAAGCATTCCTTATTCTATAGTTATATAATGTCTTTTTCAAACTTCAAGACTACTGAAGTAGATAATAGATTAATTATTAAACTTTGCAAATATTTTTGTTTAAAAAATTTAAATAGATTAGGTTAAATCTACACAAAATTTTCCTTATGTTTATAGATTTAAAAAAAAAAAAACGTGTGAAAATCAAAATAAATGGAAAAAAAACACTATGCAAAATAGAAAACCTTTGCTTTGCAAGAAATTTTCAAGAAAAAGCAAAAAATTTGTTAGATACAAAAAGATAAGATTATTTTTTAAATTTGAAAAATCAGTCTTCATTTTGTGCCTTTTGTTTTTTACATAAACATTCCGTTACATAAACATTCGTTTTCCATTTTTTAATAGAAGCTTGATTTATATCTACGCGGATTTTTTTTTTTAAATTAAATTTTATCACGTATACCTTATTTCTTTTTATTTACAAGATAAAAATTTCAAAATTCAAAAAAATTTTCAAAATCATTAAATTTATGCCTTATAAGGACATACTTATATCTTAAGATATACCCTCAATTAATTCCGTACTGACTCAGTACCATCTCTATGATATTCTATAGAATTCTTTTAAATTAAAGTGAAAAGTGGCTTTTAATTTTTGAAATCTATCATTATCATTTGGATGTTGTTCTCTTGGATATTTTTTAATATTCCCTTGCAGACAAAAAAAAAAAAACATTTCACCTTATTTTTTATATATTGAAAATTTTTAAGAGCATCGTTAAAACAATGTATATCCTAAATCTATGTATATATATATATTTATTGTATTTACATTGAAAGATTGATTCTTTTTTAAATTTATATCTTATAAAATTTTATACATACATATATATACACCTGCATTTACATTTAATTATACAAACATCTAAGTTTTTAATTAAAAATCCTTGGAATTAATTTTGTATATTTTTCTATTTTATTTAAAGATAAAACCAAGAAAAAATTTAATCTGTTAAAATTATTTAGGAATTAATAGAAAAATTAATATGATCTCAAAATATCAAAAAAAAAAAAAAAATAGAGTTAAAAATATAAAAAGTTTATTAATTCTATTTTTTTCTTTGCCAATCAAATTAGTTTTAGGTGTTTTATAAATATTAAATAAATTTTTTTTTTGACAAAACTAACGGTAAAAACATCCCAATAATTTATTAATAATCAAAATTAAAAAAAAAATTAAATTTCATTATTTAAGAATTAAAAAAAAAACATTTAATTTTTTGACCCTGACGTGATTTGAACACGCAACCTTCTGATCTGGAGTCAGACGCGCTACCGTTGCGCCACAGAGTCCTATAATAATTCATTGCTAAAAAATCATTAAAACATGCAAAAAAAAAAAAAAAATAAACATAAACATAAACAAATTAAATTTATTAAATCTATAGAATAATTTGCGATTTCTAGTTGACTTCAAAAAAAAAAAAATACATTTGAAACCGACTCAAAATTAAAAAAATAAAAAATTGAGTTTTTTTAATTTTTTCATATAGTTTTTTTTTTTTTTTATTGTTTTTCCAAAAGTATTTTGTAAAGCTCTAAAAAATAAAAAGATATACTAAAAACAAAAAAGAAGCTTTTTAATATATTTCATGTTTTTTTTTTAAAAATATTTATAAGCGTTTACAAATCGTTAATTATAATATACACGCGTATTAAAACGTACAAAATTATTCGACAAGGTCATGTGCACCTAAAAAATTTTTTTCTAAGTTGACAGAAAAAAATTTTTTTTTTTTTTTAATTTAACTAAAATTATTACCGTTGTTAATTTTATTTGAAAGGTAGAAAGAAAATAACCATAAACGGTTGTTTTTTTTTTTTTCAAGTTAGTATGTTTAATTAAAATTTTTTACAAGTTGTTTAATAGAATCTTGTCAATCTATAAGTTAACCTATTGAATAAACAATTAAATGTTTAATGAATGTGGATTAAAAGTATCTCGTTACTCCAGCATAGTATTTTTCTTTTAAAATCCACCCTCTTTATATATTAGTTTAATAAAGTTTTATAAAAAAACAGATTTATAGTTAAAAGTACATATTTAGATCTTATAAACAGAACTAAGCAAATCAACATCTATTTTAACGTGTAAAACCCGGCTTCAAAGTAATATCCACATCCATTCACAAAAAAAAATAGAAAAAATTTTAAGATTCTCAAAGACTTCCCAATAAATAACATTCAAAACATTGATTAAAAAACATAAGCATTTAACATTGATAACAAAATGATGACATGGATGATTATGTCAAAATTGAAATTTGATTTTTTATTTTAAATTAAGTTTTACTTTAAATCAAAATTTGTTTTTTCACAAAAAGTGTTATGAGCTTTGTTAAAATTGTGATTGAAAAGGAAACAAAATTTTTCTAACACCTTAGCCAAATATTAAAAGTTTTTTTTTTGATTTAAGTAAGTATGTATATATTTTTTGTTATTATCAAATTTTTTTTTAATTTTGTACTTCAAGCTGACCTCACGTTGAAATATTTTACGCGACAACAAAAAATTAATAATATGATGTCATATGAACAAATTCAATTAGCCATTATAAAATATTTTACGTTTTTTCGACGATTTTTTTATTTTATCCTATATAAACAAATTTGAGAAACAAAATTTAAAAAATGAATAATGAATATTTTGGAATTCAAATTATTAATTTATATTTAAGTTTAATTAAAGCACTTTTTTTTCTTTTATGCGCGTATTCGAGCAGTTAATTAATGAGTTGGAAATCGAGTTTAATTAGGCATGTAGCCGAAATAGAAATTGTTCGGCAGTTTATGTTGTTGAACAATCACCAGTTATATTTTTAAAATCTTTGGTATTTGTTACGAGAAGGCTTTTGATTAATGGGTAGATCATGTTGCATGTACGGTAATAAATAACTATGTACTACCTCTTTACGAGAAGAAATATGAAGTGTATATTTGCCATTAGATACCATTGCTGTTGAATACAAATTAAATGTTTAAAACTACAAAAAACAGGTAAATAATTTAAGTCATACAATAATATTAAAATTAAATTATTATTTTTAATTTGAACTCTTCAATTATACCTTCAATAGTTATAAAAATTTAAAAAAAAAAAGAAAAAAAGTAAAAAAGCAAACCAAGACGTAAAAAATAATTTTTCCATTCTAACAATTCCATAATAAAAAAACTAAATTTTTAAATTTTTGTACATATTTTTTGCGTTTTATTTTGAATGTTTTTTTTTGTTTCTTTTTTTTTTTTTTTTAACATGGATTAAATCATGAATTATGAAATAGAGAAACTTTTTTTTCTTTTTTGTTTTGTTTGATTATAAAAATAACCGACTACATACCACGATTTCGCGAAATAATTAATTTGTTTTTTGCCTTGCTTTTTTTTCTTTTTTTTTTTTTTTGGGACGCTACGACGTCAGTTTTATTGATCGTTTGCCTTTGTTCACCTTTTCCTCATCATTGTTTATATTGCCTTGATAATAAACACAACACAGTTAGTGAACCTAATGAAAAACTGAATTATATAAATAATACGAGAGTGGATAAGAAATTAAATGGAAATAAAATTAGATTAAAAGAAAATGAAAAGTAAATTTAAAAACATGGACAATTTATTAGCCAAAAAAAAATTGGAAAAACAATTTTTAGAACTTTATTTGTTAATTAGGTTATAATTGTTGAAAAGGTGGTTTTTTTTTTATTTTAATTGTTTAAAATGTACGTAAAACCAAGCCGTTGGCTCCTTATATTTTTACATAAGACTACATGTAAATTTTTTAAAAGCTGACCCCTTATTAAGCTTTTACTCAATGCAGTTCATGACCTGCTAATTGATGGAAGTCTCGGTTTTAACTATTTTAACTATTCACTACTAAATTTTGATATATGTAGATTTTTTTTGAGAAAGAGTCAAACTCAAGCTATATTAATACATATTCATTTATTTTCGATAATTAAAGTTTTTTAGAATAATACTTGATAAATTTATATTTAGTATAGGCAGCCGTTTGCAAAATTTCTTCGTAAAGTTATTTTAAAACTATATGATAACTTTATAGAATTCACTGTACATATATGGTATAGTACAGTTAAGGTTTTGTTCTGTCATTTGTAATCGATTAATTGTATACGAATTAAATCGATTTAGTTTGAGTTTAATAACCATATAAGAAAGTATGTATATAAAAATAAATAAATAAAATATAATTTTTGTATATATGTATACATATTTAAGTTAAGGTAAGCACATAAAAAACGTATTTGTATTTCATACTCTTAGATCATAATTGCTATATCATTAATTTACTTACGTATTTAACTATTTTAACAAACTAATTATTTCAGAAACTGAAGGTTATGGCCTAATATGCGCTTATTATCGTCTTTGTGGATGCCTTCTGTCTCTAGTTAAGCAAAAAATTTTTAAAAGAGCAGGTAACATTAGGCAAATTAAAAGTAAATAGCAATTTTTATTTTTGTAATTATTCCCAAGAGATTGCCCATCTAAGAAGAGGAGCAAGTTAGAGAAATCGCCATAGAAAAAATTCTTATCCTTTTCAACAAGATCTATAATAATAAATTATAATTTAGTAGTTTTCAGCTACATACTATGAATTTATGACGTTCCGCTAAATTTTGAATACAAGTAGGTACATATATGTATATTTGGATACGATTTTTCTATTACAAAATCTACATTAACATATTAACTATCTCATATAACATATTATGTATATGTTTCATAGTATTTACCCATAAGTAACCTTAACCTATAAATATGTAATTAGTAATTACAAATACAATATTTAAAAATTAATCGTATGATATTTTAACAATTTTAAAATTTTTTTTCTTCATATATATATGAAAATAGTATATATATATATATATATATAATATGCACGTAGTTCTATCTAATTTTTTTTAATGATAATCTCATAATATGCATTAAAAATATTATGAGGGGCCTCGGTGGCCTAGTGGGTAAGAGCGTATAAAATACGCTCCAACACTGAAGCAGCGTGGGTTCAAATCCCGCACACGTCGTAAGAATAATTCCTCGTTACGACATTTACAGCCACGCCTGAAAATGATAGGCTTGTCACATTTATGTAGCAGGAAATGAACTAAAAAAAAAAAAAACTAAAATATTATGATAAATGATATTCATGGTTGGTTGGTATACGTGGCTGGTCCTGTTATCCGTGACAAAACCACAATTAGCGTGTTAGCACCGTTTTGCTACCACTATCGTGAGCACAAGGCTTATGCTTAGGCTCTATCAAATTTAATTTTAGATCGCTAAGATTGTTAAATTCATGGCTACTCAGAATTACTCTTCTGGCCCTGGCCAGCGCTGGGATGATACTGATAATTGATAACGGTAAGAAAATGTTGTTTGTTTTTGTTTTTCCCTATTAAATCATTTATATTTATGTATGTATTAGTGTTTGTATATTATTAATATTAGAAAATTTTTCTATTATCGAAATGTTCTGTTTTATTGAAAAATTATTATTTATTTTTTTGGAATGCAATTTATGAAACTCATATAGATTTGTTGAGTACAACAGTTTCCAACCAAAATTAAAATTTACTGAATTTTAATTTTTAAATATTTTGTTATTTTTTCGATACCGATTGATATTGGTATGTTCATATGTATGTTTAGAATCATGATTTTTTTTGTTTTCCTTTAAAATTAAAAAAATTTGTATCCCATGCGTTTTTTTATACCCTACGCATTAAGTATAGGGTATATTAACTTTGGTATGGTGTTTGTAACCACCAAAAGGAAGCGAGTTAGGTATAGACATGTATATATATTCTGAATCAGGATCACCGCCTGAGTCGATTTAGCGATGTCCGTCCGTCCGTCCATCCGTACGCACGATAACTCAAAAAATAATTATGCTATCTTGATGAAATTTATACTGTAGGTTAACAATGACTAAGGTAAGGCGGGGATTGTAAATGGGCGAAATCGGACCATGCGTTCGAGTACCTCCCATACAACTCCCAACTGTGTTTTTCTGAATCCCTGATATCCCCAAAATTTGAGATGAATTGAAGTGGTTGTTCGGGTACCTCCCATACAAATCCCAAAACCGAAATCTTCGAAATTAATAAAGATAGAAACTTCAAATTTGATATAAGAATGCTCTACCCTGTTGATGTTTCTAAAATTTGAGATGAATTAGGGTGGTGGTCCGCGTGCCTTCACACACTTCCCAAGACCTAACAAGCATATTTTCAAATTTAATAAAGATAGAAATCTGAAATTTTGTACAAAGGTTGTAAAAGTATTAATTTTTTTAACTTAGTTATATTAAATACCTAACTAAAATAACTTATGGATTTTTAATTTAATTTGAATTTTTTAGGTGTAGTGTATAAATAAGTCGGTTGCATCGACTTACTGTTACTTTTACTTGTTTTGTAATTTAGATGTCACGGTAAAATATACCTACCTACAGAGCCTCTAGTTGAATCTATGAATATTGTACCTATTCGGTAAAAGATGTAAAAAAAAATAATAAAGATTTAACTATATGGCATTTTCATATTAAAAATATCTCTATATAGTAAGAACTCAATTAGTATATAAGTAACATTATAAAGGTAATCTAAAAGGTATTTGTATCAGATATCGACGGATTTTGACATTTAATCATTAATTATGACATTTTATCCAATTTTGTTTTTAAATTAACGTTTTAACTATAAGTATGTAGTATTTTATAACATTTATTTAAACATGAAATAATTTTCCCACGTTTGTTATAATACATTTTTATCATTTCCTTTTTTATATCAAAACTGGTATGCGAATATTTTTACACATTTTAATTTTATTTTCTCTCTCCTTCATTATTTTTCTTTTTTTCTTTTTATTTATTATTTTTCTTGTATTTTCCTTTTTCATTATTATTTTTTTTATTTTTCTTGACCTTGAACAATATATGTTTTGTTATGAATGTTGCAAAAGTTATAAAAATAGTTTCAAAAAGAAATATAAAAATTATGTCTGAGTATATTCGATGTAGATCTCATACTTTTTAAATACTGATGTCATATGAATATCTCATCGTTTTTAATATAGACTATAGGAATATTAGAGAAGTATGATTGAATCGAATTGAGTATACAAAGAAAATATTAAGAAATTCAGAGTCATTAAATATTAAAATTGATTTTCTAAAAAATTCCAAAAAAAAAATTGTCATAATTAAAGTAATTAAGAACTATTTAAATTAAATTTAATGATTGCAGTTTTATGTGATGATGAAATAAAAATTTTAAATTTATTTTAAACATTTTAGTTTATGTATTTCTTTAAGTTAGTTAGTTTATAATTTATTGTATAAAATTAATTTAGACATTTGATTTATAAATTATTTATGTATAAGTTAGAGACTAAGTATTTCAGTTCATATGAGCTTAAACAGAATGAATTTAAAAATTAAAAAAAAAAAAAAAAAGTTTAATTCACCTCAGTCTTCGAATTTCGATAAAAACTATATAAAAAGTTCATTTTTTTTCAGATAACTTATCTTTTATATTTATAGTTTCAATGAATAAAACAATAAGAAAAAATGGGACCACGGTGGCTTAGTGGGTAAGAGCTTAAATAAAAACTTCATTAATCATTATTACATCTATCTAATATTGACACAGTTAAAATGGAAAAGGTCAGAAAACTCAAACATAGACGGCCAATATATTCTCTAATTACAACAAGAACCAATAATAGAACAGATTATTTCTTAAGGTTAAAATGAATCTTGTCTTATAACTTATCAGATATAATTTCATAAGATGTTAAGATGTTCGCTAGCTGAAAGAATTTAATTGAAAAACGATCAAGATTATTGATTTACTTTTCAAAGTGGCTAGAGCTAGCTTAAAGTCAAACTTTAAACATTAGACTAGTGAAACTATAAACTTTGAAAGACATCAAGGAAACTGATGTAGGTATATGATATGTTAATTAAATGTAATATTATGATACATTTTTTAAATTCCCCTAGGTGATTCTGATTACATGGCGTATATATTATCATCATATCATATCGTCTGAAATTGGTTTCACTTGTTGATTGAAAAACAGCACAATGCTTAATTTGAATCGATCTGTAAGATCTAAGTTCCTCAATCTAATCAATCAATTCTAACAAGCCAGAAATATAATTTTTTGAAATAAAAAAAACTATTGTATTGGCAAGGTACTTTAAATATCCTCCTCCTTCTATTTTTATAATTTACTTAAGTTTACATTAAAAATACATAGTTATAATTTGCTAAAGTGAGACCAGTAACAAAAAAAAAAAAACATTAAATTCCCAAAAGTTTATCACATCTACTTTAAATTATCGTTTAATTAGTATATTACAATAAAAGTATAATATAAAAATTTTCCATTTAAAATAATATTAACATATGCTAATTAGTAAATATTCTCACGTTATTCATAATTTTTATATACCTAAGTAAAATTTTTATATGTTAAACATAATATGACAGTTCTAAATTCAGTTTAACATATTAACGTTATATATGCGTGTTTCCGAAATGCTATGATTTGTATATGCGTGTTTCCGAAATGCTATGAAATGATGATTTGTCAAATGAAAGAATGAAAAAACTAAATTTTTTACTTCTTTCTCCATTTAATATAATACTACTTCCGGAATACATAAATACCTTCCCAATATACCCATCCTTGCCTTCGTTACTCATTGGCCATTATACCTTGTAAGTAGTTTGGGTATTTATTTCATTAGTTTAACTATGCCACGAAATCGTTTTAGGGAGCAAAAATTTTACACTGCGCCAAGGAGGTTTAGAAGTTTTTGCTGTATTTTAAAGCTTCTTCTTCTTTTTCTTCCAATACTCCATTCAAGGCATAGTAACATTAACATTCTTCTCACCTCCTCTTTAATTAATTGTTATAATTTAGATTACAGAGAATTTTGTAAAAGTAATACCTAATTCTATATAGAAACAAAAACAAATTATTTTGAATCTAAATATTAAAGTGTAGTCATTGTTTAACATTAAACTCATATTCATTATTTAAATAATTTTTTTTCTAAAGATTTGATTTTTTTAGAAAGTAAATAGAAATTTTTTGCATTTCCCTATAAAAATTGAAGCCTTGATATTAGATTGAATAAATTATAATTTTATTTTCATTATGACGTAAATCATGTTATAATCATTCACAATATCTAAATATTAATAATCACTTGTTTTTTCTTCTACTATAATAAATACATACTTACATATGTATATGCAAAAGTATATATGGTACTCTTAACAATATATAATCGAATCAGATATATTGTACATACATATTTACATTTAAAAAATTACAACTTTCGGATTTTAATTTATTGACTTGAAAAATTGAATATTGATTGTGAACATTTTTTTTTTTTTTTTTTTAAAACAGGGCTAGAGAAAACGTTGGCTATAATAATTGTTTTATATTAAAAATTTGCAATGTTAGCATATTATATGTAATTATATATACATACATATATTATATGTATACAGGGTGTTTCGGAATATACTGTACATAAAGCAAGAAGTGATTCAGTAAGATAAAACAAATAAAATAATTGTATAAGAAACATGGGGTGTATTCCAACGGATATCCGGATGTGGATTTTTAAAGTACCAGAATAAATTGGTTTATTTTTTATTTCTATCGGAATCGGAATAAAATGGGATAAAACAAAGTACATTATTTTTAAAATACATATTAAATTTACTTTCTAAAACATTATTAATCAGATTCTTACAGATTTGTTGTCTTTTAGTGCCAGATTTATTGCCAGTGGTTATTGGAGCATAAAATTAAAATTTATAGATTTTTTAATTAAATTATATTGACATAGACGTACATATGTTTATTTTAGAGCATGTTATTTCTTTTTTTTTCTGTCTTACATTTTGAGAATGCCACCTATATGTATGTACAAACAACATAGAAGAAAAAAAAACAACTAAAAGAAGAAAAATATATAAAACCTAAACAATATAAAACTTTTTCTAATTCTTTTTATTTATCTCGAAACACCCTGTGCATAGTGTACATATATATATATATATATATTTGTATATATTTAATTTGTACCTACTTATACATGTAAATTTAATTTGTTTGATTTTATTAAATTTAGCATGAACAACAGATCATTTTTATATGGTTTTTGTATATAATTTAAATTTTAAAACAATGAATGACTAATGGTAGATAATTTAATAGAAAAAATTTTAACAAAATATAAAAATACATATTACCTTTTAAAGAAATGAACTGGGGAAATAAAAAAGTTAAAATGTCAATTAAATAAATTAAATTGAATTCTAAGAAATTCTAATAGTTTTTCATTTTTTTTTTTTTAGAATCAAATACAAATTGAATATCTCATAAAAATAAAATTTTTTTTTCAGTATAATTTAATAAAATATCAGCAAAAAAAAGTCTAGCATAAAAAGATTATTTAAACTTTGTTATACAATAATGTAAAAAAAAAAACTTATAAGATAAAGATAATTTAACATACTTATTTAGAAAGCAAACCAAAACTTAAGATAATATCGGCATACGAAAAAACAAAATGAAATTATACCAAAAGTGCTTAAATGATACAAAAATGAGTTATACATAAATCATAACAGGTTATGATAAAATATATCAAAAATAATTTATACATATATATATAATTTCCAATATAATTCAGTCAACTCCCAAAATTGATATAAAGACTCTCAATTCCTAAAAAAAAATTTTTTTTAAGTTTTTTTCGAAGTTTCGTAACACAGCAATTCTTAATTCCAGCGTAATGTAAAATAATTGTCTAAAGTCTACGACAGAAATATTCATTTGTAGTAGTGTCTTTGTTTAGTTTTCTTTGCAATGTTATTTAAACTATTTGTTTTTTTTAATAAAATTTTTTTTATTTACTAACAACCACTACTTTGAATAAAAATTTTTGAAATATTTTGCTTTAAAAATTCAAAACATCTGATTTTCAAATTTCAAACCGTATAATTTTTAAACTTCGAAAAAAAGTTGCAATTGAAAATTAAAATTAATTTACGATGGAATTTAGAATAGTTAAAAAATAGTACGTCGTATCGTAGCTAATTTTTCGTAGACATTTCACAATGGAATTTACAATAGGGGTGAAAGACTCTCATAATTGAATTTATTAAGAAAGATGAAAAGTAAGTCGAAGATGACAAGTAATCAACCTTGTTTAAATTGGATATCGTACTTAAAAAGAAAGAGTCGATCATCAAACAGGATAAGAAATTTGATTCATTTCTGGCTCGACTTTTAAATTAGCTCTACTTGCTCTACTACTACTACGACTAAAGTTCCTCGATTAATGAACATGTTGTTTCTAAAATAGTAAACTTCATTTTATTCTATGATAATCCTAATATCTTTGTCTAATTTTAACAGTTCAACTTTAAATTTTAACTTTATTTGTTTCAATGTAAGCACCAATAATTCGGGAATTCATTACTTAACCTTATAAAAGCATAAACTCAACTCTTAAAAAATTCTTTCTTACATTTTCAAATAGGTTACATCTGGTTACATTACATGACATTAAGAAGAATGCAAAAGTAGCTAAGTTTCGTTTTTTTTTTCCTGGTGTTGGACACCGAACTTTCTATTAATACACTTATGAGTATACAGATAAATAATTCTTTATTCTTGATAAACAAAATGTTTCGATTCCAATCTAGAGAACAAGGGATGCTGTTTAGTCTCTAAAGAAAACTTATTTGCTTTAAATAAATAAAGATGGAGCTGTAAAAGAAAAGCTCTGAGTATGAAGAATAATTGTGTACATTTTATATTATTATGCAATTTATACATTACAATTAAGTTCCCTGAAAGGACTTTTTTAAACAATAAATAAGATGAAGAGAAATACGACTGTCTTGAAACGAAAACTTAAAAAATACAATTTTACATGTTTATTTTAATAAATTACTATACATACGTATATTAGTTTTATAAACAAGTTTAAATTCATAACTCTTTCTTTAACAATCACATGTCAAAGGGTTAAACTTTGATTACTTTTAAGTTTATTATTACTTTGTATATAATTTTATTTTTAAAAGTCATCTTTAAAATACATATAACGAATTCAATTATCATCAACATTAAAGTCTACTTTTTAATTCATTATTATTATTGTTGTTATTGTTGTTATTAAATGACTTGAAAAGAGTCATTTTACATGAGAAAAGAAAAATTTTTGATCGTAATCAAAAATTATTTGTATGTTATCAATTCAAGAAAAAAAAAAAAAAGAAATTAAAAACTGAAAGTTCCTGGTTCATTAAACTTTTTTAAGGTTAAGTACTTACTTATAGGAAATTTCATTGAAATAAAATTGACGCAAATGATTTTTTATTTACCTTTTGATTTAATGATACATCACAATGCATTTAATTAAAATACCAGAGATTTAATTTCAAAAAAAAAAAATGACTTATTAAATAAAAATATTTTTCTCTTATAAAAATATTAATTAAAATCAGTACATATATATTTATACATATGTACCAAAAAAAAGTTAATAACATTTGATTTTTCCAGTTCAGTCAGACAAAATCAATTAACTGAGTTCTCGAGTAGCTATAGGGCTTAATAAAACTTCTACACTAATTAGAATACTGCAATAAAATGTTGTTGAACAGCTTTTTTTTATGTAATCCCTTATCCATTACGGAACTACTGCAGTCCCTCAATATTTTTTTGTGCACTTTAAAAGCTATTACCGGACAAAAATTGAAAATTCTCTATTTTTCGATCCCTATAAGTAAGGTATCTGTGCAAATTTATCGAAAATTAAATTATGAATGAAATAATTTATTATGATTTCTTTAAAATTGAAGAAAGTGTCCTTTGATTTTTTATAATTTTTTCTTATATGAAAAGTTCTAAAAAAAAATTATAAATTTTAATGTAAATCTAGTCACAGTTCCAAAAGATTTTTTTTTTGAAAATGTGCCCCTTTAAAAGTCTTTAGTTTTACATAATGAATTGTTAATGTTTAAATTAGTACTTAATTTTAGTTTTACATAGCTTTAAAAGTTAACTTTTTCGTGAAATAATAAAAAATAATTTAGAATTGAAGCAATATGTTCGCTTTGTCCTTAGAAAGTCATTTTTTCTGTTATTCTGAAAATTAACGGTAATCTTCTTTTACTCCTTTGTTCTAAATATTTCTTAACTTTCATATCTATGAAGATTTCTATAGTTTTTATGACTGTTATATTATAACTAATTTAAGGTTTTGTATTAAATATTTTTATTCACAAAAATTTGTTTAAATTTGATTCTGGATTCATCTTTAATAGGTAATTAACTATCTGAGTTATATCTTATTAATGAACTTTAAACAAAATCAAGATCAAGAAAGTCACAAAAAAAAAATTAACACATATATATTACAACTTCTTTTCTATACTAGTTTCCTTACAACGCCGCCAGACTCAGCCGGGTTAAACAAAAGGTGCAAAAATAAAAAACAGTCTTTTTATTGCATTTATTTTCATTTTAATTTTACATTTTCTCACATATTAAACATATTAAACATCCATTATTTCAGCTAATCTTTAATTTTTTCTTCGAGAATTATATTTTTAAATTTAAAAGAAAGAATTTTAAAAACATAAATTATCTACATAAAAAATAATTTTAGAAAATTATGATCATTGTCTAATGATCATTCTCATCACGAAATCACGTTATTTGATTCTGCATTGCTAATGCATGGAAAGCACTGAACAAAAAAAAAATATGTGCATGAAAAAAACGACTTATAATATTTAAGTGAATTTATTTAAATATAGAAAAATTTCGCATAATTTAGTTAATCGGATATTCATGCTAACAGATTACAGCAAAACTTCTTTTCTATATAACAATGTCAAATAAATTTAATTTTAATATGAAGAAAAAAAAATCAACGATACAAATTAATTCGATCACATTTTAATTAAACAAACAGTTTAATTGAATGGCGGCACAGTCTATAAATTAAGTAAATTAAAAACAAAAAAAAAAAAAAATAAATTAATATAACATAATAATATGAAATTGGTGTTAAATTAAAATTTAATCGTAATTAAGTACTTTTAAACTTTAATAAAACTTCATCGAGTCATCAGTTTTAATTGTTTTGTATAATAATTTTTAATAAATCACTTTGTATTAACAGTGAACGCATTTTCCTTTTCCCCTTACAACTCAAACATCATATTGTATTCTATATAATAGGTAATAGTAATTGTTGTTAACATCTTAGTATACTGCATACTGTATATTGCATAGAATGCTTCAAGTTCTGGAAGAGGCTTTATTAATTAAGACGACTGTAAGAAACTGTACCTACTCGAAGCCAATCCAATCCAGCCCATTGTAGTACTCTGCAACCATGATTAGCTTTTGAACAAGCTGGTCTCAGTAAGTATTTTTCGAGTTGATTGGATGTAGCTCTGGCTACAAGTCATTAAAGAATCTTTAAGAAATATTTTTAAGATGTCTCCCATACCCTTTAAATTATGAAATTTTAATTTTAAGAGGAATATATTGCATGCTATATATTTAATTTAGTTAGTTTGGAACAAATTGTTGGTTTAAAATTTGCAATTTTTGAACCACTGAAATCTTGATATTTGTCAGCAATATATTAAATACATTTTGTTAACAAAACTTGAAGATAATCTCTCTCCCATATTTATAATTTTCCTTACAGAAACAAGGCAGAATGCAAAATTTAAGGGACACATTAACTAAAAGACATTAAAAACACTTTAGATTTTAGAATATTGTGGTTTGGTGTGGTACATCAAAATTTTCTTTGTATTTTATATATAGGAAAAAATTGTGAAAAATGAAAAGGCACTTCTTTCATTATAAGAAATCTTTTATGTTTACTTTTAAGAATTTGTTCAGGTGCGTACAATGCAGGTGTCTAAGAAAAAAAATTTACAATATTTGATCCCTATTAGATTTTAAACAGGCAGTGGTAAAAAAAACTCTACTCTCGGTGATGCCAAAAGCGGAACGGTTATATGAAGAAAGTAAAATAGTCAAAATTTGATTCTCACATAACGATAAATTCATTATGTATAGTTAAAACATAGTTTAGTCTTTTCCTTTGGCTTTTTAGATTAAAACAAATGTTAAGTAGAATCTGAAATGCATATAAACATTGAGAAAAAGCGCTTTTTCAAATTTTAATGGACTTTAGTCCCGGTAATTTGAGGGACTACATAAAAAACTAGCTCTACAATATTAATGTTAATAAGAGAGGGAGGTTAAAACATAATTTGTTCTATCTTAAACGGTGTAGAAGTTCTGCAAACAGACGGACAGACGAACAGATGGACAATGAAACTAATAAGGAAATTGTTTTTGAAAAATGTGGAAAAATTGCTATTTTTACTAAAACAATAAGTAAGCCCATTTTTAGAATACGTTAAACTATTCTTTAGGAAATGTGTACTTTAAAACCACTGGATTTTTAAAATCTTAATAGGTACCTAGTTAGATTGCAAATATATGACAAAAGAAAAAGAAATGATTAACAAAATCTTTCATTTTAACTATTCTGAAAATATTTTAAATCTTCAATTTTCAAAAAGTTGAGTTGCGTTTGAAGCTTTAATTCTTTTATCAAATTATATATTATTAGTCAGTATATCTGATTATTTTGAAATGGTAATCAGAAATAATAATATCAAACCGAAGATAAGATAATATTAATAAGTAATATAATAAATTTATAAACTCCGCGCTTTATTTTATTCAAAATCAATATTGCAGAACAAATTAAAAAATTGATTACATGAAAAAAAATTTACTGCGTTTATGAACCTCAATATTAAGTTATATGAAACTGCAATTTGAATTTAATTAAATTTAAATCATACTGCACTACCGTTTTCATTTTTAATTTCATGTAAAAAAAATCTGTAACACTTCAATTTTTTTTTTTTCCTCACCGAAATTATCGAATATATCATTTAAAAAATTTGCCATACCGTTTCAAATTGTTGAAAATTTCAACAAAGTCGGAAAGTTATAATTTCTATAAAAATAATGTAACATTATTCATAAAAAAAAAAAAAAAACCTATGAATAGATAATTTCTGAAATTTTTAAAATTCATTCAATTTTTTTTTCACTGATTTAAGAAAAAAAATTCGACGAGCATCGATAAATATTTAACTATGTGGAAACTTTTTTTTTTTTTTTTGTTTTGTGTCTTACAGGGTGAATTAAAGATTTATTAGAGCAAATAAGTTTTTTTTAAAAAAAAAAATAATACTTGTAAAGCTTTTAATTACTTCACTTTATTTTAAACTTGTTTGACTAAATTAAGTAAGTAATTGTAGTCTGGTAATGTTTTTTTTTTCTTCTAAATTTCCCGTGAAACAATTTTGATGTTTTTCTTATTTCAATAAATGGAAGATTTTTTTAATACGATATTAAGTATTTTTTTTTTTAATTTCGGGATAATATAAAATACAATATGCTCTTATTTTACATAAAAATATTAATGAGTAACTGATAAAGAAAAATGTTTAATTCAAATGTTGTTTAGAATTTTTGTTGATGATTTAGCTATTCAAGTTATTTTTATTATTTTATTTTCTCTACTTTGTTATAAGTATAACTGAATAAAATTTTATGTTCCATTAGAATTTCGTCACAATACAAATACTATTTAGCCAATGATGTAGTGATTTAGATGTCGACCTTTTATTCAAAAGGCTTCGTGTTTAAACCTCATCTGGATCATAAAGATTTTTAAAAAATAATAAAAATATTTCTTATAATATATATAAGTAATTAATATAATATAATTAAATAAAAAAATAATTTTTGTTTAAGATAATAGATGGCGCATAAATAAAAAATATTTGTGTTTAATAGTCTTGTATAGTCTAGCAACAGCCGAGTAATCTACGGCTTACCTAAACTATTGATTTCAGAAACTGAAGCTTATAGTCAAATATGAATAATTAAGACATTTTCGCATTTTCATTTTCAAATATGAATAATTAAGACGTGTTTGCTGCTTATATTAGTGGAAAGAGAAAGGAAAAAAAAACTAATAAGTACCTACTATAAAATTTTACATAGGTATATGTACTTAGTTGGAATTATTTATTTGAATATTATCTGATCAGAGTTTGAATACGAAATGGGTTTTCATTCTAAGATATTCATTGTCAAATTAAATTTTTATCAAAATCTTTTTTTAAATTGACAAAAACTATAAGATAAACAGAATGGAATAAAGACAATGATACAAAAAACAAAAAGTCAGGATATTTAGGATTTTAGAATAAAACTTTATAAAATAATGTTATTATTAATTTAAACATCAATTAAATGATAATTAATATGTGAATAAATTATTATTGTTTTTTTTACTTAGTTTTAATTTTATAAAAAACCAATCCAATCTACAATATCTTTCATTTTATTTTTTAAAATTAACAATAAGGTATATATACATATAAGTATCTATGGTACAGATATATTAACTAATAAATGGGCAGGGAAGAAAATATTTTCAGCCAATTTTGAGAAACAGCTGAGTGAACCGTGCGTATGTATTGCTTTAGTTTCCTCAGAAATAACTTGCTAAAAAGTGAAATAATTTCATTTCTAATTTTTTTTAAGAATTTTATCACTTATTTTGTTATTTTACAAGTTAAAATTTTGAATAACATGAATTAAATTAAATTTTAATTTTAAAAACAAAATATATCAATTATTAAGTAATATAAAAACTTAAAATCTCGGAATGAAACTGGTTATGAAAAACTGCTTTACAAAACATTATTTTAATAAATATAATAAAAAGCTGAGTGAATGAAATGTACACATACATATTATAAAATGCATATGTATTTTTTTGACTGAATATCTTATAAAAGAGAGAAAAAAAGAAAGAAAAGAAACGACTATACCTAACTTCCCATCTATTAGTTAATATATCTATGGTATGTACATATTATATGTACGTATGTAAATATGCCAAGCTAATTGCAAAAACGTTAACAATCATTCCCGATATTGCTACATGGTTAACTTTTAAACTTTACAAATAAATCGAATTTTTTTTTTAAAGTTGTTTTAAAGTTGATAATTAAATAAGAAAATAAAATAAAATTAAAGTTCAAAAAATTATTAGTTACTCAGAACGTTCAGCAGGGAAAAAAAAACACTTAGTTAAACATCCATTCAAAAAAAAAAAAAACACTTTTACACATACACTCACAAATCAGAAATTTTAAAGAAAAAAAAAATTGCTGTGTAAATAATTACATAAATAATAAATTCCGTTTAGCAATTCAAACATTCAGTTTACATTTTAACATCATATTAAATATTTATATTTCGAAACTATCTAGAGCGGTAATAGTCAATTTTTTAAGTTCTATGAACAGGTAAAAAAATAACAATAAAAAAATTTAATTTGTTTTTATCCCAAATCAGTAGCAAAGTTCGAATCGAATAATAGTGAGTATTATGACGGTTTTTTTTTTTTTGTTTGGTATTTTTGGCGCAAGTTTTCTAGTTTTTCAAGTTTTAAGTATTTTTGCGTTTTTTTTCCTTTTTGTTTTATATAGAACTTGTGTTTCGCCATATTTAATTGAACTAAATTAAAAAATAATTACATAGATACATACAAGTATATACATATAAGTATCTAGTTGAGATAAGATTTTTTTTCGAGTTTGATTTAAAGAAAATAAAACGTAATTAAATTTTGATTGAAAATATAATAACTAATAATAATAAGTATGTATCTGGTATTACTTTATTGTAATTTTAAATATTTATTACTTAGATACATACATACAATACATGTAATTTTGCTTTTAGATATCAATATTTTTACTTACTATACCTTTGCCTATTATATATGTATGTATGTTATGGATGTAATGGACATGTTATGGATATTAAGATATATAATTTAACTATAACCATGATAATTGGCCGGAAAACTATAAATTTTCTTACTTATTTTTTTTTTTATATACGTATGTACATACATATTATGTATGTAGATACAATTAAAATATTGAACATAAGTAAGTAAATATATGTAATAGATATGTGTACAACATATAATTAATTTTTTTTCCATCAGATCTAGTAAATATTTAAAAAAAAAAAACTTAAATTTAGAAGCTCATTTATATGTATGTATGTACATAAAAAAGTTGATTTAAATCACTTTTGTGATATCTATATTAGCCCCAGAAAAAATCTTATACTGAAGAAAGTATGAGAAAATTGTTATGAGTTCCCGTTGGTAGTCCGAAAATAAAACCGAAAATAAAAACTTTTCCTATTATTGAATCTATAGATATATACATATACCTACCTATATTCTGAATGTTTTTTATATAGTCTACATTTATAAAATTACTTCCCTTGACCAAGCCACAAATTAATCCTAAAGAATATAATATAACATTTTTGTTTAGAAATGATAAAAGGAAAGTGGTGTTTAATGGGTTAAAGTCTCACCACATACTCATAAAGATCACGTGCCTGTTCCCATCCTCTATAGTATCTTTTGATGATTGCCAACTACCATCGACAAAAAAAAAATACTAGAGTGTTTAAATTTATTATAATTTTTGGAAGAACTCTTTTTATCTTATACTCAAACCTTTTCATTCCTGTTTGTTTACTTTTTTTGAAACTGAAAAATAGAAATTTTTCTATTTGCCTTCCCTTTTATTTGCCTTCCATCGTATTATTAAATACAATGAATCTGGGAAACTTTTCTAAAGTTCGTTATAAAAGTAAATTTTTTTCATTATGGTCATAGGCACAAAAAGTAAAAGATTGTCAAAATTTTAAAAAATAAATAATTTTCAAAAAAATATAAATAAACCCTTCAAAAAATTAAGTTTCTCTAACTTTTGCCGTTCTATTTTTTAAACGCTTCAAAAAGGTTCAATTCCCGTCTTTTAAAGAAAAGTGGAAAGGAAGGAAATTAAAAAAAGGTATAGAAAACATTGATCGTCTAAACTTCTTTTTTTTACTTTTGTGGGAAGTTTTATTTTTTTTTTTTGGTAACATTAAAAATATATAAGAACAAAATTATTATATTGACTTTGAAAATTTTGTGAAGCGAAAATTTATTTAAATTGGGAAAAAATATAATTTTTTGATTAAAAATGTTAAGCTTTCAAATGCATATGTTTGCAATTTTTTTTTTTTTTGCTTTTGTTTATTTTTTCTTTTGATTTTTTACGAAAACCCACATAATATTTAGATAATAAAGTAAATTGTATATTTAAAAAAAAAAAATTTTTTTTTCGATGTTTTTTGTTTATTTAAAATTTCTCAAAGCGTAGGTTGCACCATACATATATAAAACAATTTTTTTTTTTTTGTTTTTATATGAATTCTCATGAAATTAACATCAAATCTCATTTATTTATTTTGAATATTTGAAGTAATTAAAAATCAACAATAAAATAAACAGTTGGAAAAATGCCCCAAGAGAAATTAATTTGAATGCCAATGAAAAACCTAGAAATAGGTAAGTACCTTAAATATATTTATATCTATATAAAGTCTAATTTAAACTTATGCGAAATTCAAATTATATTGATCTTAAATAATGTTATCTAAATTCTGAAAGAAAAACTTCTTATTTGTACACCATTATAACTTTAACTTTATTTAAAGAAAAAACATTTTTATATAAAAAAAAAAAAAAAAAAAAATTTCCTATCAAAAAGGAATCAAAAAGTGTTACCTTAAAATCAGATAGAATCAAACAAATATCTGAAAGTTTGTTTTTGATTAACTGAGATTTTAAAAGCGATATTTCACTAAGCCGTTATTAAAAAACTATTCCAGTATGGAAAATAAATATTATATGGTACATACATAAATTATTTAGAGTTTAGACTAATAATTAAACATTTTTTAATAATTAGGTACTTAATATAATTATCTTAAGATTATTTAAATTATATTTTTCACATTTATTTTTTTTTGCCTAAGGGAGGTGGGAATCTTCAAAGACACCAAGAATTACCTCTTGGTAGTGTCAGATTCTTACTGACTAAACCCACCTCCCCCTTTAGCCAATATATTGGGATGAAACCCTTACCAGCGAACGCAATATATTGGCTAGGGAGTAGGGATAGGAAAGGATAGGAAAATGGATACGGGAACAATGAATTGGGAGTGGGACTGTAAGGAAACAATGAATCCGCCTATTATCATTATTTTGCTATCAATGACTAAAGCCGTCACAACAGTTACAACATGTAGTAGTAGTATATATATTACTACATGAGGTAATTATTGAAGGCCACTGTCACTGTAGCGGCTGTTATTATTGGTATTAATATTTTTATTAATATTATTATTATTTTACCACAGAGTCAGCGCCATCAGTGGATTACAACGTGCAGCAGTATATAACACCTTACTTGCATGATATAACCAAAGATGGCTCTACTGTAGCAGCTATTATTATTACTATTATTATTATTATAATTATTATTTTATTACTATTATTATTGTTATTATTTTACTACAGAGTCAGCGCCATCCGTGAATTACAACATGCAGCAGTATATAACACCTTTCTTGCATGATATAACCAAAGATGGCTCCACTGTAGCAGCTATTATTATTATTATAATTATTGTTATTATTATTAATATTATTATTGTTATTATTACTAATATTAATTATACGATATACATTATTACGATATAAAAGTAATACATATGTTTTATTTATGACATGACCGGGGTTTGAACCCAAGACCGTTCGATTGAAAGGTTGGCGACTTAACCACTGCGCCATAAGTTAGATAAATGATTTTAATATGGGAATGTAATAATTAAAAAAAAAAAACAATTATACTTATTTCTTATCTGTATAATTAATCGCAATTAATGATAATATTTATTTTATAACGAAAAAGAATATATCTATATAAATATTTATAATATGAAAACTTTTTGATGTTCATTTTAATGTACAAATACGTATACCTACATAGAAATATATATATACCTATACCTATGTATATTTAAAAAAAATAAAACAATTTTAAGAATATTTTTGATATAAGTAATTAAGTATTTAATATTGTTTAATTTTATGTTAATTGAATACTTTTATTTCGGTTTAATAAGTATATGGTAAGTAATTAAAAAAAAATAACTTATCGTTTGTTTGTTTTTAAATAAATTATTCTATATACATACATTTTTAACAGACTGTGTAAATATAGCATTTTAAAAAATCAAACTTTGAATATAAGTATTTTAAAATTAAAATGGTCGTCATTTTCTAATCAAATAATATTTGGAAAAAAAAAAAAAACAAAAAACAATAACGCGTTCAGATCTAGCTGTTATAAATTGGGATAACTGGCTAACGGAACTAATTCATTTAATTTAAAATTGCCGTATCACATAGTTCTAACTAAATATATTTGCGCTATAGTTTTTTCTGCTGACCGGCTTCATTACTTTATTCTTAGGAATATAGCTTAAAGTTCCACTAGTTTTGCTTAACGAATTTTTTTACATTCGACTTGACTTGTTCCAAGATATGTTAAAAAATTATTTTACTAATTTTTAAATCGGATATAATAAATTTACTTATTACATAATCATATTTTCATTTAGTTATTTATTTTAGTTTTTTCGTTCAGTACTAGTTTTCTTTACTAATATGCTTGTCCTAAGCGGTCCTACTAACCAATAATCCTCTTTTGTGGTAATCATTCAGTCTCGCGCTTGATTTTGTTGCTGTTTATACCCGTACGATAGGATCGGGTATAATAAAATTACTCCTCCGTTTGTAACACCTCGAAATAAGCGAGCTAGATATACCTTCAAAGGTATGGATCGGATCAGAAAAAAATTCTAAGACTTTTGAGCCATGTCCGTCCGTCCGTCAGCACGCTAACTCAAAAACTAAGAAAGCTAGAATCTTGAAATTTACACAAAATATTTTGGGAGTAATTTGTAGGTTCCCTATTTTTTTTGGTTGAGTTGGGACCAAGCCTTAGGGTAGCTCTCGAACACCTAACTTTTAGATCCCCACATTTTTTTTGCAATAGAACTATGAAATTTTAACTACTGATAGATCTCATAAAAATATTAATTTTATTTTTAATAACTTTTTTTTGTAGCCTCACCCGTTACGGAGCTACAGATCCCCAAAGGTTCAAAAAAGCTCTATATTTAAATTGTTATAGCGCAAGTTGTATAAGGTATATCTTCATTTTGAAAACGCCAAACGATTACTACTTTCATTAGCTTTAAAAGTATATATACAATAAATATATATTTTTGGCATACGGTGTCTTAATTTACAGTTATGCGAAACTCAAATTTTGCAAAATTCTTTAACCCTTCCATCTTCTAAACGGTTAAAGTTGGAAACTTGAAATTTTGACAGAAGTTAGATCTTTGAAAATTAGTATGAGTCATTTCAGAAATTTTTTTGTATCACCCCCCGTTTAGAAGCTGTAAGGGGTCAAAAACTGAAAATTTTCTATTTTTAAACACCTGTAACTTGAACACCTGTTAAAATTTTTTTGAAGTAATACACAAAAATTAAAGCTTCAAAATTATACTCTTATTTCTGTTAACAACTTTTTTTAATAATATAGGGTTACTTTATAATTGACGAAAGTGTTACTTGATTTTTTCAAATTTTCTAACAAATTTCTTTAACGAATTTTTTCCATTTTGTTTTACTCGATAATTTGAAATTCTTGAGGATATAATGAGTAGTACAAAAAAATGTAATTAAATAAACAACATAACGGTTGCTTGAAGAATTTTTATTTATATGATATTGATATATATACATACTTATATAATATCATGTTTATTTACATATCGTATATGTCACTAGTGCATGAATGATAAGAGTATAGATGTATATTATATAGCGCCGTATTTACATACATATATGTATTTTATTGTACTTATAAGAAATTATTCTGTCAATGGAATATTTAAATATAATAAGTATTTAAAATTATATTTACTGTTTTGTACTTAGTAAATTTAATATACATTTACCGCTTAGTATTAAATGGTACTATAGAATATTTGAAAAAGTTTTGGATTGATAATCGTTATGTGGAAGGTTAGAATCTGCTTTTGAAGAATGTACATATAAACATGTAGTTTGAATATATGTACAACCCATAGTTCTAGAAATTATAAAATTCACCCAAATTATTTTAAAATACTAAAATATTAAAAAAATAATATTGTAAGCAGAGTGACAGGCTGTGAACATACTAACGGTTCGTACGGGTATCTAAGAGTTGACAAAGTCAACTGTATTCTTCCTCGTTTTTGTTCAAAAATAGCATGTTTCAGCATGCAACTTGGGCATTACCTTGCATATGATATAGTCGGTATGCAAAAAAATAATAATAAGAGAATGGTGACTCCCCACGTGTGGTCTAAGAATAGGATTGGTCGTAAAACTTTTTATTTAATAGTTATTTAGCTGAGTCTTAAACCCATCATCAAAATGTAATGTAAATAAAGGTATTGCACCTAAATGTTAAATATTCGAAATAAAAGTACTCTAATTAAACAGTAGTACATAGAGATCAAATTTTATCAATATAGTATATGCACCTGTTTATTGTTTATTATTATTAAATTATTTCAAGATATTGCGTACTTATTTATCTAAATATTTAGAATTTAATAAGACAATACAAAATAAACAGTAAGTATGCTAGAGCATATGAACTACGTAAAAAAAAAGATAGAGCTAGAATTTACGTGAAAAATTGAATGAAATGTTTAATTTTCTTTTGGTACAAAATATTTAATTTTAGTTTTTTTATATATTTAATCTACTTCTATGTATTAAATTTCGTGCCTAATATTAATTTTATAAATTTTATCAATTATTGTTGGCAATGTTTACTGCTTATAAACTCGTCATGCGATTGTCAACTCCCCACATATTGAAAGAAAAAAAGTTTATTTTATGATAAGACAATATTTTACTATAATGTTATCTAAGTAAAGTTTATAGTAAAATACTTATGTATGTACATATTTGCAATAATACAATTTAAAAAAAATAAAATAAAATACAAAATAATTATAAAACGAGGAAGAGTGCAGTAGAGTAGATTGTGTCAACTCTGGGATGTACGTATGTTCGTAATATATTCTGTTCTATAAAACTTGATCATCTTTTAAAAAATTTCAGATGTTTCAGTACCGAAGTTAACTACCGAGATATATTTATGTAAATTGTGAACTTGTATGAAAGCTACCCGAGTCTATTGCACCAGCACAACCAAATTTTACAGAAGTTGTTGCCATAAAACTTGCTACTACTTTAAGTGAAAGATCCAGTGCAAAATATAAAGTACAAAGTAAACAAGGTAGAATGTAAACCAACGGTTTTTAATAGCACACATTTCCAAAACACAATACAAACTGTTTAGAATTGTGACTTGCACAAAAATTTGAAAATTTAAAAAATAAAATTGAAGAATTTTTTTGTAATAAGAAAATATGTGAAAATAACACTTTTCTGGAATTTTGAAGGGCTGTAAGTCCGGAACCCTTTATAACTAAGAAAAATCGTTAACACACTTAAAAATATATTACTGGAGCTTTAGTTTTTACATCTTGTCGAGGAAAAATTTGTGCTGGTGCTTAAGTTACAGGTTTTCAGCCCTAATACTTCTTAAACAGGGGGTTGTGCAAAAAAATTTTCTAAGGAAACTTATACTAATTCTAAAAGTTCTTTCTTGTTTTCAAAATTTCAGATTCATATCTAAAGGCGTGCCGGAGTTATGAAAAATTAAATTTCATGCAAAATGTGGTTTTCACATAACGGTAAATTTAAATAGTAAATTACAAAATAACTATTGCCTTATTTTAATATTGTTTTATGGAAATAATAAAATTTTCGGTCTTCTGACGGTTTTAGGTTGTAATACTATTACGCAGAGCCTGAGATATATATACCTACATCTGAAAATGGGGTTTTTTTTGCAATTTTGAGGGGGTGTAATCTGGCACGCTATACAACTAAAATAAACCTTTAACACATGTTAAAATATATTACTGTAGCTTTAATTTTTATATCTTGCCGAAGTAAAATGTGTACAAGTACCTAAGCTATAGGTGTTTAAAAATAGCAAATTTTCAATTTTTGAGCCCTAATAGCTCATAAACAGGGGGTGACCCAAAAAATTTTTCTGAGCAAACTTATACTAAATCTAAAAGTTTTTTCTTGCCTCAAAATTTCAAGCCTCTAAATTTTCTCAGATTCTCCGTTGCAACACTATTTATTTTGTATATACTTTATATACAATACGTATCCGATTTAGTAAATATTTAAAAAAACGTTGAACTTTTATTAACAAACTAATTTTAAATATTAACAAATTTTTTATATCCTTATACTTAAGTATGTATATAATCATTTAAAATTTAAATAAGGTTTTTTGTTTTTGTAAATTGAAGTTCTTAAGTAAATTTTTTGTTTGGTATTTTTAGACAGACAAATTGTCTTTTCTTCTTATTAATATATTATTAATTAATTTCTTAAAAAAGTTACCAGAAATTAATAAAATTTACATAAATAATTTTATTGTTTAAATTTCAAGTTGTTTTATAAAAAATTAAAAATAAAAAAAACTTTTTGAAATAATAATAATTTTATGGTCAATGACTCGTACAAATCACCTATCATCAAATATTTATAAATCTCATAAATTCAATTTTATTGTTTATTGCAAATCATTTATTTTATTTTTATAAATATAAGAAGATATATATATATACATACAACAATTAGTTTTTTTTTTTTTTTTTGCAGGGTAGGTGGGCATTATCGAAAGACACTATAGAGGAGTGAAAACGAGCACGAATCCTCTATAAGTATGTGGGACTTTAACCCACTAAACACCACCTCCCTTTTTTGACCAAACATTAGGTTATACGACCTTTAGTACTAATGCACTGTCTGCTCAGAGGAAGTTGAGTTAGGGAATGAAAATAAATTTCAAATTGGCAGGCATATTGTGAACAAAATTCTGGGGAACACATGAGGTGGAAGATGGTTCCACTTTCGCGATGTTCATACTACAAACGAATTTCTATAAGCCGAATTATGCCATCTGGGAACTTGAACTACATGAGCAGCAAAGGCTCTCCTTGTTTCTCTTTGGAATGCTTTGAGAGGAGGCATCAAACTTTTAATCTCATTTAGAACAAGAACCTAACCCTAAAGGTATCTATAAAACAGTGTAAGTGTTCCTGTTAGGCGCAGTAGACCGAGTGAAGAGAGCGTAGAGGTGACATTGGGATCGTTTATTAGACAAATTGCTCTATTTTGCACTTTATCGAGAAGTCCCGATGCCTTTTATGAAGCTCCTGCCTGAATATGTGCATTGTACTCCATCTTTGGTCTTATATATGTTTTATAGATATGTATTTAGGAGATCAGAACATGAAAAAAAGACTTTACAACGATAATATCAAATTGAATTTACTTAAATCAAATCAGTTAAAAAAATTAAATTTATTTATCTTTTTTCGTTGTTTTTTCCTTAAATTCCAGCCGTCTGTAATTGTTGTTTTATACCAGAGGAACCTATTTCGTAGGGTATATTAATTTTGCCATTATGTTTGTGATACCATATGATATATGAAAAGTATAACTATATATATATTTTTGCTCAGGATCGAAAACCGAGTCGATTAAGTATATTCGTCATATACGTTCACTCGTCCGCGCTTTAAGTCAAAAAATAAAGAAGCTAAGAATTTGAAATTTAGACTACTTATTTACCTTTGAAAAATTGTTAGTTTTGCTTTTAAAATACAGTAAATACAGACAGGCTGGTTTGAGTAGCTGTCATACAACTTCTTTCTTTATATGAAAATAACTCAGTTTTTATTAAAGCTAGAAATTTAGAATTTTGTGAAATGAAGTGAAGTATTATTACTTATATGAAGTCAAGAACAGCACGTTCGGATAGCTGCCATTCTTTTGTTTTTCTATAAGTATAAATTATATCGCCATAACTTGGTATTTAATAAAGCTAGTCTTCCGAAATTTTCTAAAAAATTATGAAGCTTTATCACACTAACTTTTATGTAGTTTAATTGCTCTAGCGTAATACGTTTAGATAGCTATATCATATCTTCGCACCTAATTAAACCATACATTTCAAATTTTGTTAAAGATGTTCTAGTTTTATAGCAATAACTTCTGTGAAATTTGATTGGCTCAAGGCAACAGATTCAAATAGCCATCATACATCTCTAAAATTCATATAAAAATATCTCGGTAATTAATTAAGTCTTAAATTTTCTAAAAGATGATTAAATTTTTTGGTATCGACATAAGTATTATGTTCGTGCGGATATCCTAGAGTTGAAATAGTCTATTCTATACTCTTCCTCGTTTTTAAAATAATTTTATCACTTAATAAAATTTTTATGAAAGGAAACTTCAAAACGTTAAAATTAATTACACCGCGAAGTAAAATTTTATATAATTCCAATATTTTACAAAACATACAAAAGCATACAAAAAATTAAGATAAGTTAAGCATTTTAAATTTGAATTAGGCGAATTTCTTTTGAATCTAAATTATTATACATAGATACGATTACCTATTAAAAATTAATAATAAATTTTTCGATTTACAATTCAAACTTTTGCACAATTAAATTAAAAGATAATAAACTTTTATTTATTTATAAATAAATAAAAATTTTTTTTTTTCCTTCCTTACACTTTATTGCAAATTATTTATTTTCTTTTTTGTTTTTTTGCAAATTAATGTACATATGTATGTATGTAGATATCTGTTTGTATAATTTTTGGAAAAAGAAAAAACTAAACACTGAACAACATTGATTATTTATGTATTTACTTATTTATTCAATTTCGCCTTTATTTAATCAAAACAATAACATTAAAAGCAGCATATATACATTTATACTATATATAATATTTATATATATTTATGTTTATTGGCATACATATGTATAATAAGTAAGTACTTAATTGTATATTTGTATATTTACTAAAGATTATATATATAAGTATAACTATTTATATAATCTTTGATATTACTTATATTAATTAGATAATACATAATACAACTTAAACATTTTTCGACCTTTTTATACCCGTACGATAAGGATCTGGTATATTAAAATTTCTCCTCCGTTTGTAGCTAAATATACATTCAAAGGTATGTATCGGATCAGAATCAAATTCTAAGTCGATTAAGCTTTGTCAGTCCATCCGTCCCTCCGTCTGTCCGTCAGCAAGATAACTCAAAAACTAAGAAAGCTAGAGTCTTGATATTAACACAAAATATTCTTACAACAATTTGTAGGTTCCCTAATTTTTTTGATTGAGATCCGAACAAAACTTCGGGTAGCTCTCGAACACCTAACTTTTAGATCCCCACACTTTTTTTGAAATAGAGCCATGAAATTTTAACTGCTGATAGATATCATAAAAATATTAATTTTATTATTAAAAACTTTTTTCTGTAGCCCCACCCGTTACGCTGCTACAGCCTCTCAAAATTGCAAAAAAGCCCCATTTTCAGATGTATATGTATCTCAGGTTCTGTGTAATAGTATTACAATCTAAAACCGTCAGAAGACCGAAAATTTTATTATTTCCATAAAGCAATATCAAAACTATGCAATATTTTGTAATTTACTATTCCAATTTACCATTATGTAAAAACCACATTTTGCATGAAATTTAATTTTTTCATAACTCCGACACGCCTTTAGATGGGAACCTGAAATTTTGAGACAAGAAAGAACTTTTAAAATTAGTATAAGTCTCCTTAGAAAATTATTAACTATTAGGGCTGAAAAATTGAAAATTTGCTATTTTTAGGCACCTGTAATTTAAGCAGCTGTACAAATTTTTCTTCAGCAAGACATAAAAATTAAAAGCTCCAGTAATATATTTTTACGTGTGTTAACGGTTTTTTTAATTATACAGGATTCCGGACTTACAGCTCCTCAAAATTCCAGAAAAGTCCAATTTTCACATTATTTATACCCGTACCATAAATAATTTATACATATGCTTAGTATAAATTATTATACATTTGCCGCTTAGAATTAAATGGTACTATAGCATATTTGGAAAAGTTTTGGATTTATAATCGTTATGTGGAAGGTTAGAATCTGCTTTTGAAGAATCTGTAAATATATAGTTTGAATATCAGTACAACCCATAGTTCTAGAAATTATAAAATTCACCCAAATTATTTTAAAATATTAAAAAATTAAAAAAATAATATTATAAGCAAAGTGACAGGCTATGAACATAGTAGGTTCGTACGGGTATCTAAGAGTTGACAAAGGCAACTACATTCTTTCTCGTTTAAAACAACATCCTATTTCCTAAAATTTAGTATTTTATACTGTTTTGTATAAATTATCGATTGTAATTTTTAGCTTTAGATTACTTTTTTTTGTATTGTAAACAAACATGAAAATGAAATTTATCTTTTTTATGTTTGCATTGGTCTATAATAAAGTTCGACGTCTTCCATTATTTTTAATAAATGTCAACAAAAAACAATATGTATATAAAAAAAAACATACTTATACCTATCCAATTCTACATACATACATATAAAAAAAAAGTTAATCTGAGAAAAAAACTAGAGGGTCAATCATCAAAGTCTTGTGAGTTAAGACTTTTTTCTTCTGTGCAAAGTCTTTCAAAAAAAGTGACGCAATCATTGAAGTCTTATGAATTGAAAAGAAAAGACTTTGCTTTGTATGGAAAACTTTTCACATCAAAAATATAAACTACATTATCTTATTGGAAATAAAGACATTTTTTTGTATGAAATTTTGTGGATTGAAAATATTAAAAAAAAATAAAATTGGGTTTTATTTGGAGTTTAATTTTGGATGAAGAGATTGAAGAAATGGAAAGGAAAGTAAATACCATTTTGTACCATGAAAGAAAACGTTTAAGAGACTCTCGAATTTTTGGATACATCTATAAAAATAAATTGGATTTAGAAAAAATATTATAGATATAAGTAAATATAATATACGTAGGCATTTTCATAAACAATTTATAACTATATGCAATAACGTAGGTTGCAAGAAGCCCCATTACTTTGGGAACCAGAAGTCGGACCGACATGATTTAAAAAAGCTGTTCACCAATTTTGTTGTAGAATTTAAATTAGTACCTAATCAAAAATAAAAATAATTCGACTTTTAACCCCAACCCAAGAAACGAGCCTCAAAAACTAAGCTGTCACTTTCCGGATTTTTTTTTAATTTTTTGTTTTTATTACAGTATTACAGTATATTACAGTATTTTTAAATCAGATCGGTCCGACTTTTAGTTCCTAAGATATTGATGTTTATAATTCAAAGTCCGGAGCTAAAATGCGTGTGACTTAAAAAGTCTGAAAATATGAAAATTGAATGAAAAAATAAACATTCATGATAACGAAAAATAATGACTTTTTACTTAAAAGAAAAAACTCTTTTCCCATGAGACTTTTATGATTGACGATTAATGACTTTTTTCTAAAAAAAAAAAAGTGTTAACTCACAAGACTTTCATGATTGACTAGGTTTGATCTAAACATTTGGAACAAAAATAAAATGTCTTTTTTGTTCTAATCGGGCATAAAACTGACGTACAGTAAATCTACATAAGTACTTAGATTTGTTCTTTATAGTCAATTGAAATAAACATTTACAGTAACTTTTTTATTTGACGTTTATTGATGTTCTGTTGACAATTTTATATAAAAATTACTTGTAAAATGAAATGTCGCATACACAAAATGTCAACATGTCACAAAATATCATTTTAAATTTTGGTGGCTAATCGCTACACATTTAAACTTGAACGCACCTAATGATATTTAAAAAAAAAAATTGTTTTTTTTGTTTTGTGACATTTAAAGATAACGGAATGGTATCTATATAATATGACATTAGGTACGACATTTATTTTTTCCTCTCTTTTTTTTAATTAAAGAAAAAATTTATTTAATTTGTATTCACTAGTTTTTATTTGTTTTTTTTTTTTTTATTTTTTATTTTTTGCTTACTTTTCATTATTATTATGAACGTCATTCCATAGTTGTGCTCAAAGTTTATTAGAAATTTGACCTTGACCTCGAAATTTCATTTTCATTTTTTTTGTTTGCTTTCATTTTTGCAATACAAAAATATTTCCTTTACGACAAAATAAGAAGACAACACAACACTAACGACAAAAAATTAAAACAGAAAACAATGGAAATTATATGATCTCTTTTTTTCTTTTGTTAAAAATGTATTTTCCATTTCACTTTCAAAGTAAATTCATATTATAAACAAGTACAAATAAGTTCACGTTTGTATATATCTACATATATATATATGTATATATTTTCATTTTGGTATCTCTTTTCTGGTTGCATGCTTCTTTTGACTTTTATGCAATAAATAAAAAAAAACAATACATTTTTATGTTTTCGGTTCAGTGTACATATTATACAGTATTCAGTGAAAACAATCTGAACTACATACATATCTTAAAGATACATACAGTGAACAATGAAATGTAAACAAATCATAAAAAAATTTTAAAACAATGTAGGCATACGTGTACGTATTATGGTAACAATTAACAAACCTTCCTACGGTAACATTAAAATATAAATAAAAAAGAAAAGAAAATGCCATTAAATATGCACTTGTATAATAATAACTATATTGTATTGTGAAAATCGTAATAAAAGAGTATTTACGTATGTACATAATAAGTATATAAAAATAGAAAAATGTTCATAAAAACTACTATGTGACTAAATTGTAATTCATTTTTCTTTTAAATATTAGATTAGAAAAATACATTTAAGGAAAAATGTGCTGAAGTATATTTAATTTACTCAAATAAAATGAGATTTTAACAATAACAATAAAAAAAGCTGAAAGATGCACTTGAAAAAAATTTATTAAAATTAATGTCTTATTGAATTTATATTCTGAAAAAATATGATTTATATATAAAATTCAACTAGCATTCAAGATATCACCTAAATAAAGGTAAGAGATGACAAGAATCCTAAATTCATTCAAGTTGGTAATTCATTTTTGTACGATATAACGAAATTTAAGAAGTACATAATTACATCTTTTTTCAAAATAACTATCCAAATTTTTCCCTTCATTCTCCATAATCCTAATTATCCCAAACTTATTTTTCCAAGTAGTCCTTCCCGCATCATTTTTCCTAAAACCAAACTGTACATTATATTACTATATGTATTAAAGGATCTTCCTAAAGTTTGGTTTTAAAGGGGATGATTTTGGTTGGTTAAAATTCAAGACTACCCAGAGGAACCGTCGTGCAGTTCCATTGTTTTCTACCAAAGCAAAACGGTCACAAAAAAAAAAAATATATAATAAATTTAGACTATTAAAACTTATTTTTACAAATTTAGAAAATATCGCCTTATTGACTAGTGGGCCGAGTTTGACTGTAACGAAATCGCAAGAGATGTGAAGTAATCTAAACAATTGCATCATTTTTAGAACATTGTGGCACACGTGCAACAAAAGAAGATCAAATCGGTATCCAGAAGATCAATATCCAAATCACGCATGAACATCGTCAGGGTAGTGGCAATTATTATAGGCCACTGCCAGCATGCAGCCAAACTGAGAATCCTTCACAACACCTTCTGTAGGAGTTATAAAGAAGCAAACGAACATGAGAACCCTGACTTTCTTTGCAGATTTCCAGCCCTAACTATAGAATCAGACTCCTCTCACTCGGTAAACCGTTCTACCATAACCTTAGCGAACTCTCTAAACACAATAAATTGTATATAAAACTAAACATAGGTGATTTGAGTGCAGTGTGATCAAAAAGGCGTAACCTAGTGCTAATTGAGGGCTTCACGCGGCATCGTGAAGGTCACCACCTTACCTACGTACCTGAATAAATAAATATACATATTAAGTTTCTTTTTATTTACATGGTAATTATAATTAATTTTTTTTTGACTTCCTAAAACCCAATGTACAAATAAAGGGTTTCATGCGTCAATTGAAAGGATTCTGACTACTTTAAAAAATTAATCTATAATTAATAATTATATTAGTGATTTGAGTATGAGTATAAGACTTTTTTAATTAATAATAGATTTGTAAAAACTATAATAGTTAAGTAAAAGATACTTTAAATACTTTAAGTAAAAGATAAAGTTTTTTTTTTTTAGTAATCATACATCACATCACCACAAAAATGTGACAAGGAAATTACATAAGGGGAAATCTAAGTCTCGTAAGGGGAAATTATTCTTACGATGTGTGTGGAATTCGAAGACTCCCACACTCATTTGGTGTTAACAGGATATTTTACGCTCTCTTACCCACTAGGCCACCGAGGTCCCAGAAGAAAGTTACCTTAAAGTAACCGCTGAACAAAAAAAAAAAATTAACAAATTCTGATTCACTTATTTAAAAAAATAAATTTCTTACAAAATCTTTTTTCTGTAGTTTTTATTAAAATAAGTAAAATGATAATTTAATATAAGATTTTATGACTAAGTATATTTTATTTATATTTATTACAAAATAATGTGGCTTTCTGAAAGTAACACAAACTAAGTAAAATTTAATATTGCCATTAATTTAATTTCCAATTAGGAACTACTTACTTATTAAGTAAAAACAAGTTAAACAAGTTAAATATTTATTTATTTTGGAGTTTAAAGAACGTTATGTAATTGTTATAATATAGAACGTTATATACAACTTTTTCTTAAAAATTTTATTAGAAAATAAAATTATTTTCAATTTTATTTAAGCATTTTTAACTTAACTGCTTAAAAAATAAATAATCTAAAATTTAATTAGTACTTAATGAAAATAATAATTAAATTAAAAAATAATAATTGGAGTGTAAAATAAAACTAGTATATGACCATTAAAAAACTTGCTCTGCTGATATTTTACATTAAATTAAGTACTATCGAAAAAGTACCTATACTAACTGTGATAATTGAGATATTCCGGATATGAATCTCTTGCAATATGAGTATATATGTATGTATTAATAAAAGATTATTTCATACTATAAGTACATAATTATTTTCAGCTATTTAAAGTAGAAATGGTTCATAAGTTCACAAATATAGAGGGAAGGGGTTCTAATAACAATTATTTTAAATTTCTTTTTGTTACTTAATAAGTATTTGATATTTAAGTATGGTAATTTAAAGACAAAAAAAATAATGTTGCAACAAGACCTTTTCACTATGCATATATAATAGTTATATATATATGTATGCATACGAGTATAATAGTTATATATTATTAATTATATTTTAAAAATAAATTTCTTCATATACCTAATTATTCAGACAAAAAAAAAAAAAGAAGTAATTTATGACTTGTTAAAAATCTTCTAGTTAAGTATTTAATTAAAAAAAGCAAAACCATAACAAATTACTAAATTGAAAACTATTATAAATGAAAATTAACACCTTGACTGCCACTGAATAAAAGTTATGCCACATTTCGAAACTTTGTTTCATTAAATTAAAAATAACAAGAAAAATCTAGTACTTCGGTACATTAAATACTAAATTTTAAGGTACAATGATTTCAGACATCGGCTACTTACCGACTTTTGTTGGTCAGTTTGACACAATGCAACTGAAGATTTTTCATTTAGTTTTAATGTTTAATATCTTTAATAAAAATTACATTCAAGAAACTGTGAAAATGTCAAAAACAAAAGAAAAGTTTTCAGTAAATTAACTACAATGGTAACAGATAATATAGTGTTCATGTTCATAATATGTTTTTGATACCTATTGTGTTTCAGTGTTAAGACTAGAGAATTAAAAAAGAAATTAAGTGCAATGAAAGCTCCAATAAACGGACACTCAAGGATGCTAAATTTTTGTCCGGTTATAAGAATATTTTTCAAACATACTTTTTTAATTGCTTTTCTTTTTATTATCTCTATTATTATTATATTGATCTATTATTAAATTAAAACGTATTTTTTTTGCATTAAAAATTAAAATGAACAACAACAAACGTACATTGTCTTTACTTTTTTGAATTTTGCTAAACATATTTTTGTGACGTTACAAAATGCATATCGCACATCTCGTTCTATTATATTGTAAGTCGACTTGGAATATACTATTTAAATACTAGAACGCACAATTCTTCAGTTGCAGTATTGTAAATATACACACAATACTTCAACTTAAAAATTGTACATTCTAGTATATTGTAAGTCGACTTACAATATATTAGAACGGGAGGTACGAAATATTTATAAAATGATTTGTGTAATTTTTATATGTATTTATGTTTTGTAGGCTTAGTAATATTTGTGAGTAGTATTTAAAAAACAGAAAAAAAAGATTATTGAAGAAGCTATTTCAATTATTTATTGATAATTGATATTTTATAAAACTATAATATATGACAGTACGTTTATTAGAGTTAAGTGTCCGTTTATCAGAGATTTTAAATTTCTTAAAGCACAAATTCAGTTGTCCGCGTCCGCATATGAGAGAGTCCGCTTATTGGAGCGAAGTTTATATGAAAATGTTATAATATGATTATAAAGTTGGTGTCTAAGATTCCGTCCGTCTATAAGAGATGTCCGCTTTTTAGAGCTCTTGGTTATGAAAGCTTCACTGTACCTTTAATGTACCTGTAATTTTAAATTATAGAGTTTTTGAATTTACTAAACTTTTTTCTGAGTACCAAATCTCATAATTTCACATTTTAAGAATAAGTCTGCCTTATCTTGAACAAGTATATTAAGAGGTGCAAAAGTAAATTCTCTTTTGCTTAAGATATCTAATTAATTAAGTTGATCAAACATTGTTACACTGCAGTAGTCAATGTGTTAATGTGTCTATATAATTGAAATCTATGAATGAAATATAAAAAAAAAAAACCAATGTAATATAATATAATAAGTTAAAATATTAAAAATACAATAAACAAAATAATTAAAAACTTATGTAAACCAATTTCATAACAATTGTAATAAAAAAATTAAATAAATCATATATTCTTCATTATTAAAGAACATAAAATAAAAAGACGTGTTTAAACCATGAGCTCAGATAATAATTTAATATTATAAAACTAAATGAATTACAAAGAAAAAAACAAAAAAAAAAAAAATAAATAATAATTAAATGTTTTTAAAATTTTTTTAAACAATATGAGCAAAAGCAATTTAATTTTACTGTTTACTTATGCATTTTTTAAAAAACATTTAACGAGTCATGTTTTGCATAATAGTTTGTATATATGTATGTATAAACGTTTTATTGTCTTTAAAGTATATTTCAACATTGTTTTTGATGATTGATTATGATATTTTTGATGATAATTTTGAAGTTCATACTGACACCAATTTTTAAAAACACATTTAAGTAAATATATTAATAACATATATACGTACTTATATATTAAATTACAAAATTATAAATAAAATGTAAATAAGTAATGAAATTAAAATAAATTCAAACACAAAAATGAATTTTTTCCTTTTTTTTTTTTAGGAAATATAAAACTATTTACAAAAACATTTAACAACTACTACCTACTAATAAACCATAGAACAAAACTTTATTTATTTATACCTATTTCTTTTTTTTTTTTTGAATTTTAATTTAATTAATTTTATAAATATTAAATTATATTAATTATTTTAATAATAACAAAAACTTACTCAAAATTCATACATGAATTTTTTTTATTATTTTTAACATTTTTGTTATTCATTAATTTTGAAACATTCATTTTTTTTTTTTTTTTTTTACTTTTTACTTATTGTTAAGGATTAAAAACAATTCTTTATATTATATATATATAAAATAATATTTTATTGTTTATTTAAAATTATTTAAAAATAATTAATTAACAGTTATTGTTTTTTGTTTTTACAAAATTTTTATTTAAACAAAAAAAAAAAATTTTTTATTTAAACAAAACAAAAAAAAAAAAAATTAATTTAAAGGTGAAAATTGAAAATACTTAAGGCCACGTTTTTATTTTTTTAATTTTTTTTTTTTAATTTTTGTTATTTTACTATTAATCGTATTTATAAATTAATTTAACTGAATAAATTTACATAAAAAAAATATACAAATATAGTTAATATTAATATAAGAAAATGGTAAATAAATACATAAATAAACACTGTTTGTTATAATTATTATTAAAATTTATATTATTATGTTTTATTTAAATGTTATTCAATAGAATTAAAAAAAAAAAGAAAAAAAAAAAAGATATTTTCGGATTATTTAGTATATATTTGTTAATAAGTTTATTTATATATATTATTATGAAAGAATAATGACGCAATTAAAATTCCACAATATGCATTATTTATTTACTTATATTTAAAAAAAAAATATATATAACTTTAACTCTAAATAAATATATATATATGTTTATATAAGATTAATATAATATATTTGTATATGTGTATATATTAATTTTTTTGAAATCAATACTCTTGTAATTTTATTTAAATACCCCAGTATTTTATTAATAATTAATTAAAATAAATAGAATAAGAACAGAGCACAGCTACATATTTAATTGCTTATAGTTTATTATTAATTTAATTATTAATTTTACATAAGTTATTATTAAGTAGGATATATGTATTCGTATATCATATATGTGTATTAATAAATTATATAATTAGAAAAAAAAAAAAAAAGAGAATTAATTAAAATTAAAATTTTGAATATGATTATTCCAATTTTAAAAATTACCACAGTTTCTGCAATATTGCAGACACCATAATTGATTTAATTAAATTAAATTAAAATTTTAAAATGCAAAATTATTTTCTTTTATTTCTTTATTAATTTTTTTCAATGATTTTCTAGTGCAAATTATTTTGTATTCTTTTTTCTGTAACACCTATTTTTTTTATAATTTGACTTAATGACTGATTAACCTTATTATTTAGTATTATTTATTTACTTTAATATTATTCTTTTTATTATATATTTTTTTTTTTATTGTTTTTGTTTTATTTTATTTTAATTTAAAACACTTGTTAATCACGTTCAATTTATTTTTAATACACTTGAAAAAAAAAAAAAATATTCAATTGATTATTTATAATTTTAATGTAAGTATGTATGTACATATGTATACATAAAAAGAAAAAAAATATCTAAAAAAAAATAACTTAATTTAATTATTTTATATTGAATTTAATAAAATATTATTATATTTTATAGAATACACAATAAATAAAACTATATTTACAAAATTGATTATTTTGACATAATCAAAATATCATTATGTATTTATGTAAAAATTTAATTTGTGTTCTAGGAAATTTTTTGACATCCGTATCAAACAAAAAAAAAAAATAATAACAATATAACAGTACACATCAAGAGAACAAATAGAACTAAAACTATTCGCTCTACTCTAGTGCTAGTCTCTTCAACTCTCAGTTCAAAACTCAACTCATCAATTTATTATAAAAAAATTTTAAGATAAATAAAAAAAAAAATTCACACAAATAAATAAATGTCATAATGACAAATGAAAATTATTACAAAATTGAAATGCAAATGAAAATGAATGAATAATTATAATAATAATAACACGTGACTTCACTATGACATTAACGGTTTTTGTTGTTTTTTTATATGATGTTAATGTTATAACATGTATTATGAGAAAAAATCAAAAGACTAAACAGGTATTTATTTTAAAAATTTCACCACCAGATGTCCTATGACATACGAATAAAAAAGTATAAAATGGTATAACAAAAAAATTGTTTATAATATATTGTTGTATTTTGTTTATTTTTATAAATTTGATTTGAAGTATATTTTTAGAATGTTTAATTATATCTCATTATACCTGGATTATACATTAATAAATAATCTTTATAAAATTTGAAATACAGATACTTAATAAATCTTAAAGCATTTTCAACAGGAATTTGTTTGTTTTTTGTTTTTACATAAAAATATTGACATATCCATAATATGTATATACATATGTAGCTGCATAATTACAATGTTAAGTGTTATTTTAATTTTAGATATTAAATGAATATAGATATTAAATGGTAAATAAATTAGAATTTTAATTTTATACATATAATAAATAATATTAATTAAATAAATTTACATTGATAAATTATAATATATAATAATATCTGAGAAAATATTTTTTTCAATGAAGAATTCATTTTGATATTGGGTTGTTGTCTTTGTTGTTTTTACTTTTTAGTTTTTAAGAGATTATTAAATGTTGGTGATTTTTACCATTGTCTTTAGTTGTTGTATTTATATTGTTTTATATTGTTTACCAGATTATATTATTAAAATTTTATTTTGTTTGGAGTATAAAGAATACTGAATTTTTGTTCTTTTAAATATATAAATTAGTACAAATAAACATATGAATTACTAAAAAAAATATTTAATGTCCTGATTTAATTTATGATTGAAAATTGTCAAATACAAATTAATTTTTCCAATTTAAAATTCACTTTTTATTGCATATATTTAGGCAAAATCAATTTCCAGAGATGTTTTAAAGAAAATATTTTTATTTTTAAGAAGATTATAATTCTTTGAGTATATTTGGAATTTTCATATATGAATAATTAAGCTACGTTATTATGCATAGTTTTGAAGAAATGCGAAGATAAAAAAAATAAACAAATAAATTTTATTCTTTAAAATATACAGGAAGTCCGATCCTTAATGGTTAGTCTTTCTTGAACAATTTTTCGAAACAATTTTTTTTGGTTTCGACATTTCTAATCACCCCAGTTTAAAGAATATCATTAAAAGTCGGATATTTTGTTTAAGATTATAAGAACTTAACAGCTTTCTTTACGAAAAGAAAATAATAATTGGCCATCAAGCAAATATGTATATATATATATTTTTATATATTTTATTTATGGTTTAACCTTGTTTAACTAAAAAATTTTCACAAATATCAAAGTTTCATGTATTTAAAAATTTCAAACTCAATTTAAAACTTCTGCTTCTCTGAGTCCTATATGAGTTAAAATTTATTCAATTTGAAAAATGTAAAAACTTTTATTAAAAATGTCTCTTATTTTGTTAATTATATTTCTTTAAAAATTTTATAATTTAATTCTTTTAAATAAAATAAAATATTTCCGATATATAAAAACAAAAAATACGCATTTAATTCTCTAAAAAAACAAAAAAAAAACAAAAATTAATTCCGTACAATTGAACTAACAATAAAAAAATATTGTCACGTTCACCATAAAATTTATGGAAACTTTATTTAACTGGATGAAACGGTGTCGATTTTAATAGCCACTAGTTTTTTTTTTATTATTATAACTTTTATTTTTATCAAAATCAAAAAAAAAAAAAAAAAAAATACATATAATTATTTATATCACTACATATTATAAATTTTAATTGAAATTCTTTTATACTCATCAAAAAATGTCATTCAAGCAATTGATTTTGTTTTGTTTTTTTGTGGTACATATACCAGATCTATCGAAATTGTTATACATAAGTCCTGTCTTGAATTGATTTAAAATTAAAAATCAACAGTAGTCAATTCAAAAACCAATTATCATCATTATCATCAACATAAATTTATAAAAAATTTATACATACCTATACCTAAAACCTATAACCTATAAAAAAAAGTTTTTTTTTTAACATAATATGCTTGCCACTACAAAAACGACAATCAAACAAAAATATGCATTTAAGTAGTAATTGATGTGATGATGAAGTTCACAAATCTTTAAAGTAGAAACGTTTATTTGAAATTGTTTTTTTGTGCGTTTTCCATTATTACCACTACTATCACTTCTATGAATGTTGCCAGTGTTGAGATAATGATTATTACCATCATTTGATGTCATTAATTTGATGATATTGCGATAATGTTGCTGCACTCGTAGGTATATTAAAAAGTTCTGTTTATTGTATTGATTTGTCCCTTTTATTATTTAAATAAAATAATTAAAAACATAATAAATAATTAAGAATGACTAAGGGCTGTTGTATAGTTTAAAATTTTAGAAATTAATACTTTTACTCTTGGTTTTCGTAATACCAAAAAACAAATCAAAAGATCATATAATAAATCATAAAAATCAAAAGATTAACATTTGTAACATTTTTACAATTTAAACTTAAAACTAACCTAACTATGATCTTATATTCTTAACTTCAATATATTATAATATGTAATTTTGTAAGGTTTTACCAAAATTTAATTAGTGTGACCATATATTTGGTGAAGATATGTAGTAAATTGTAACGATTGTTTATAAGACAACTTAAATAACTGTTTATAAAACAATTCTTAGTTTAAATTTATGAAACGAACATATATTTTGATAGGAAAATTAAAATTAGAATTTATTAATTAATATAATAGAAGAATTGAGGTTTTTGTCTTTTTAAATGTAGGTATTATATAGGTTCATTTATGAGAGCAAAATTAATTTCTCATATATCCCTCAAATATTAATATTAAATAAGTACATTATCAATATCGTTATAATGAAATAAATAAAGGGAAGGGAGTGAATATAAAAGTTAGAATTTCTTAATGTACGTTGGTTAATTAGAATATTGTTTTAAGGTTTAATTGCTTAAGCCACAAACAACTAAAGAAAAAGAAAAATCTAAATCGAAATGTATCTTAAAATGTAATCTTTTATGCTAGAGTAAGTGTAATCTTTTATGTTAGAAAAACTAGAGTAGAATTTTTTTTTCTAAATTAAACAAATTGTAAGGTTTGTTAAATATAGTCAAAATGTACGTTAAAATAATAGGAAAGTTATTTTCCACTACTATTTACAGAATAAGGATAGTATCCATTATTATTCATAATAGATTATAAGCTTCAATTTTTTAAATATTGATTTACTTTAAGGCGTTGATTACTATATTAATCAACACCTGTAGATATACGGCTGTAGATATTGTATATTGTATATATACAGTGCTCTCGCGATAACTTGAACTACTAAAAAACCAAGAATATGAACTATAAAACCAAGGATGTTGAAGGATTTAAATTTTTATAAGGAAATCAAAGAGTTAACGCATATTATATACTCGTACATTTAAATACAGTTTTAAAACACTTTATATTTTCTACTAAATACGATAAATATTTAATAAAATCGAAAAATATACAAATTCAATATTAAAAGCCTAAAATAAAATAAAATAAAAAAGAAACTTCTTTTAAAGAAACTTAAAATTTTAGACTGAGCTGTTTTTGTTAGCATGTTTTATCCGTTCCGTACTGCTTTATCCCTTAGTTCTTGAAAAAATTAAAATATCAGAAATGTTGCATTCATTTTCAGCCCATAGAATTATTTTATTGAAATGTTTTACAGTTTCGTTAACATTTATTGTTTTAGAAGGAAATACAAATTCACATGATATGTGGTTGTACTTACATATATATTATTTTTACAGCAAAATATATAAAAAAATAATTTTAAAAAAAATTTTGGTACTTTCCCGAACTTAGAAAATAAAAAATAACGTTATGTTCAAGTTACTGACGTCCAAAAAAATAAAATGTTCAAATTATCAAAACTTAATGTAAAATTTACGGTGTTCGAGTTATTCCGAGATTCAATTCTTATCGCGTGTTGAAGTTATCGCGAGAGGACTGTATATATATTATATGTATGTGCCATTTTATATTACTATATAGACCGTTATAATATGAATATTCCGAATATTGAATTTAAACTAAAGTCGACAACCCTAACATGTTTGTTACGATTAAAAAAAAATAAATTCTTAACTAAGTGAAAGGTTTATAATACCAAAAAAATGTGCAATCAAACACAAAAAAAACAAATCTATCAAAACAAAAAAAAAAAACAATAATTAAAAGACTTTAAAAAAACTTTTATGACAATTACTTCAAATATTTCCACTCTATTTTAATTATTTGTTTTATTTTTAGAGAAGAATTCATTCATGACAAGAATAAATAATTAATGAACGATATTAAAACAAATTAATGTCAAGAACTGCCCATGACACATGATACATTCCATTTAAAATTAATCTATTTATATCCGCTATATACAATTGATTTTGATTGTTGCTATATACAAAAATGTTTAAAACAATTTTCCATTGTTTTTTTTTTTTGTTCTGCTCCTAGTATTTTCCTGCGCTGATATTTTGCTAAAAATGTTGATCGTATATGTATGAATATCAATTATTTAGGAAATCTTTTGAAAAAAAAAAAATTTCGAAGTTATTGACTGTTCTACATTAAAAAAATTATTGTAATATACGATATCTTGTTATAATATCCTTTCACATTTGATGTGATGCATTTTAAGAAAAAAAAAAACATTATATTTTTTTTATTGTTTTTATGTTAACACTAAGTCAACCTCTGATCAGACACAAGTGAATTTATGACTAAAATCTATTTAATATTTATTATATATACATATTATAAGAATTATCTTTTATGTTTGATTATTATCATTTTAAAATAAAATTAAATGGTTAGAAAATAATTCTTGTGCTCTATTGTTTATCCTCCTTCAAAATCAAAATTATCATTATCATCATCATCATCATCATCATTGATTTTAAGCATTTATTGAAACCCTTTTTGATAGTTATCAGCAACAATAATAAAGTAAAGTAATATAAAGCAACAAAAAAAAAAAAAAAATTCCAATACAGTTTTAGTTAGTATCTTCCAGTTCATTATTAAAGTAATAAAGTTGCAGCCGCAGGAATCTTAGAAGCAACTTTAACTATTTTTTTGTGTTTTTTTTTTTTTGAAAGAGTTTCTGTGTTATTTAAAATCATAAATTTGCACTTTATATTGATCAAAAAAAAATATTTTTCCATCTGAAATATATATATAGACGTATATACAAATCATTCTTTAGAGATGATCAATCAACAATGAGCACAATAATGAGATTTTTCAGTTGGTATAACATTTAAATTAAAGCTATATAATATAATAATACATATATACACAAACACAAACACATATATATATATATATAATTTAACTATCAAATTGCGAATTTCAATCATTTAAAATAGAAAATACCTATGAGTTGTATTCTTTGTTGTTTGTCTTTAGGAACAAAATATTAGTATATAACAACAAAATGTTGCGGAACATTTATTTTTTGTTGCTGCTTTTATTTTTACTTGAAATGATGCATTGAAAATTGTCTATGATATTGAGATGCCGACAACTAGATGAGTTTTTTTTTTTTTTTTTGTTGTTAAGTTAAAGTTCGAGAAAGGTAAGAATAGAAAAACAATAAAAAAAAATTTAATAAAAACTTACAGTAAGAAATAAAAAATGAAAAAACCATTTTTTTTTTGTTTTTTTTTTTTTTTTTTTGGAATTTAATATGGTGAAATATCGAAAATCAAGATAAAAATATATAGTTGATAAGTGTATAATTTAATTTCAACTATCTTTTTGTTAGTTAGTTAGTTGATTTGGTATTTTCATTTTCATCACTAGAATTGATCGTTTATGTTGCATATATTTTTTTTTCTTTTTTTAAAATACGATGCTTAAAATTGGAGATGGGAGTAAAAACAATTGGAAAAATATAAAAAAAAAAAAAAAAAAAACAACAAAAAAGAAGTCCTTTGAAGGTTGCGATTTGAAATCAAATTGAAAATTTTGAATTGATCCTTTAAAGAAGATTTATTGTATTTTTATACATGATAAATTATATATGTATAATTTTATTAGAGTTCAGAAACATTTCCTTATTGTGATTGAATACAATGTATATGTATATATAGGCAATAAATAACAAAAAATAGAATTTTAAGTGGAGTTGAACTTGAATTGAATTTTATCGGAGATTTTTTATTAAAATTTCAATTTTTAGTTAGTTTTATTTTTGTAAAAATGGGTATTGTAAAAGGTATTATGATTAATAAAAGTATTAAAAGTAAAATAACGGTATTGTCTGACGAATTATTTTTAATTGAAATATTTATGAAAATTGTAGAAAATATATTTTATTATTTTTTATTACTATTTCATTTTCTCATGCAGTTATAAATAACTGAAGAAGATTTTGAAACTTGTTACGTTAGAATGTGGTCATAATACCACTAATAATTTTATATATTTCTTTCGACTGAAACTGAGGCTACCGATTTAAGTGTTGATACATTGGTCAGATTAATGGTTTTTTTTTTGGAGAATATGCAACTTATTTTGTGATTTTTAAAGGATAAGCCAAAAGTTTTTATAAATAAAAAATTGAAAAATTTATTCTCATTTTGTTTAATTAATTGTAGTCCTTCAAAGTCTAATGTTATTATAACTAAATGTTAGGTGGATATTTTTCTAGTCTTGATGGTCTTGAGTTATTTAAAAAATTTTGCGTCAAACAAATATTTTTTTACCATATTAAATGGTAAAACCCAAAAAAAAAAAAAAACACCTGATAAATTCTTGATTTTTTCTTGTTACACATTCAATTTAAAAGTAAATACTAACCAATATTTATATGCTAACCTTTACTGTTATAAAGACAAATTACTAAGTAGTCTCTTATCAAGACATAAGAATAATTTATGTCAATTTCTAGTATACTAGATTAGGAAAATTAGGTTTTGTGGGTGATAATTTGAATGTACAGGGCAAGGTTAAATTACAATATTGTACGATACGATATCGATTCGGGGAATTTCCTTCATATTTTATAATTGATTTTAAGTTAATTTGAAAATTTTCCAAAAATGTTCTGTCGTATCGATATCATCAGTGCAGGAAGACAAAAAGAAAAAAAAAAAAACAAAAATGTCGGCATTACAAAAAGGTAATCCATACTCTAATGCATCATTTGAAGTGAAAACAAAAAAATTAATAACAGAATCCAAAACAAAAAAAAAAACAAACTTAAAGTAAAAGTGTTGCAACATTCTCTTGGTCCGTTTTTGTTTTTTTTTTTTTTTTGTTTTCTAGAAAAACCGTAGTACTAAACATATTTATTGCTATTAAATATTTTCTGTTGTGTATGTTCATTAAAAAGTTAGCGCTGCAAGTGAGATCACTTTAATGAAATTTTTTGTGTTGATTGATCTGTGAAAGAATGCATTGAGCAGAATAGATTGATTTTTATTGTTATTATTATTATTTTTTTTTAAATATGAAAAATAAAAAAAAATTTGCACAATATTTATCTTCTCAAGTAACCAAACAACAAAATTTATGAAAAAAAAAAAATATGTATATAACATATATATTTAAAAAAATTAAAAGAAAAATGTATATTTTGATTCCTGGGGCTGCAACATTTTTATTATGTATAAATAAAATGCAGTGGTGATGTTCAATTCTTTAAATTGTGTTCTGAATATTTTATATATTCGAATTTTTTTTTGTTTTTCTATTTTCTGTATTATATATTATTATTATTTTTTTTTTTACAAGCCGTTAATGTTGATAAATTTTGAAGGGCTGCAAAAATGCATTTAATAAAATATTTTTTTTTTTTTTAACCTGATGATTTTAATCTTCAAGGTGGATCAGATCAGAGAGTGAACATGTTGGGTTGAGCGATAAATTTTTCAATTTCTTGAATGACTTAAATGAGTTCCAGTGCATTTTAACTTGACTTGAATTCCCTTGAGATTTTATTTCATGTGAGTTTTTTTTTTGTATTTTGTTTTTTATGTTTTTTTTTGTACTTTATACATACGATTTTTTTTTTAAAGGTTCATCAAAAAAGTATCTAGGAATAAATAACAAGTAGATATCATATGTGATGATGTGGTAAAATTCCTGAATGCACAACGATCAATAACTTTTTTTTTTTTGGATTTTTGAATTTTTATTTATTTTTTTTTTCAGTAAAAATGTCTTTTGTTTTTTCACCATTTTTCAAAAAAAAAAAAAAAATCAAATAAAAAAAAAGGTAATTGTCTAAATATTGTGGTCTCTTTGGACGTTTGGGCATTCCGGGTTATAAATAGCTTCGTAAGGTATCATGGGCTGTTCTTAACATTAATTTGATGTTTGAGAATCACTCATTAATTAACTATTCTAGGCACGAAACTGAAAAAAAAAAAAATTTTTTTTTTTCTATAAATGGTTAAAAAAATATTTTTTGTTCTTTCTTAGTCGGCAACTTGGTTGGTTGACTGGTTGGGTATATTTTTGGTTTGACGGGATGGAATGAGAATTTATTATTTGCGGTTTATTATTCAGACTGAAAATGATTTTTTTTATTACTTTTTTCAAAAGTAAATTTTATAAAAAATTTTGAATAGTTTTTAATTATATATTGGATATTGGATATTGGTATATTGGATTGAAAACTTAAAAAATATTTATTGGGATTTTTTCAATGCAATTAAAATGTTAAAATAAAAATTTTTAAGATAATTTTTGATTTAATTCATTTTATTTCTATATAATAAATAAGAATAATAATTAAATTATTAATTTTTGAATTCAAGAATATACTTCAAAGTTATTAAACATAAGGTTAATTGGAATTTATAAATTTTTTTTGGTTAGCTATATCAAATTGTAAAAGTTGTTTTGATCTCAGTAATAATAATCTTACCTGTTAAACATTCTAAAATTTTAAGCATATGACGCATGTTTTTGATTACCTATAAGTAAAATAATTTTAATTCAAGTTTCTTAGTACTATTAATGATAATTGAATTATAAAAGATCAAAAGTATTTAACACATGGTTGAAATAAAACACAAGTCTGTCATTGATAAAACATACTCTCTTTATTATGTATGTACGTAAAATTAAAAAAAATTAAATAAGATGTTTAGTTTAGTTTAATTTTTATTAGTTTAACAAAAGCTTTTAAATATTCCATTAGACATTTACAAACTCTTATATTAGTAAATTTTTAACTGTAGTTTTAAATCTACAAATACATCTTTCTATTTTAACAGCTTCTGGTAGGGTATTGAACAGTTGTACTCCTTTATACAATATATTATTTTGTGTTCCTGCTCTTCTATAAAGCGATAACCTAAAATCTTCTGAATTTCTTAAAAAGTAATATCCACCTACATGATCTATATTTCTTTGAAAATATATTGGGAGAATTTCATCTTTGAGCTTAAAAACGAATACTAGAGCGTTCAATTTAAATTCTACACTCATTCATTCTAAATTGTTTAACATATTTTTTATCCTAGTTCTTCTGTTATATCGTAATATGACTCTTATGCCCTTATTTTGTAAAATCTGTAACCTATTAAATTTTTTTGAATTAGAAATACATATATAAAATTGATGAGCAGTAATCTAAGTGCGTAAGTATAATCGAATTATCAATTAATATTACACACTTTTTAGATAATTTATTACCAATTCTTAATATTTAATATTTGTTTTTTTAAACTTTCATAATATGTTCGATTTCCAGTGTCTTAAAATTTTCTCTCTTTAATTCCACAGTCCTATTTCATCTCATATATTTTGATATTTCTTAAAAAATTACTTTTTATCGATAAAGGCTAAGGCTTTCCTTAAAGGCTAAGTTGTCATTGTCACAAATATGATTCCTTTAATAAAACGTTGTAGATAGGTAGGTAGGGTGGTGGCTTTCACGATGCTGCATGAAGGCTTCAATTTACACTAGGTTGCGTCATTTTGATACCAATTTGATTTTGTGTTGTCAAGGATTCCCAGTTTGGCTGCATGCGTGCCTACTGCCAGTGGCCTATAATGATTGCCACTAACCTGGCGATATCTATGCGTGATTTGGATATCAATTCATTTGATCTCCTTTTGTTGTAGATGAGCCATAACGTTCTAGATATGGTGCAATTGTTCAGATTACTTCACCTCTGTTGCGAATTCGCTATATACAAAGAAAATATCCATACCTTTACTGCACATATTGGACAACTGACTCTTTCAAGAGAGTTAGTGTTCAGAGTGACTCCATTCTTTGCTAGTTCGTCAGCTTTTTCGTTGACGTTGTAGTTATTCTACTATAAAACGTTATAGTTATTCTACTAAATATAAATATAATATGAATTTAATGAGTATCAAATTTAGAGCCCTGAAATGAAAGGTCTACATCCAACTGTATTACTGGATATCCATATACTGTGTAAACCGTTAGATGATTCATATCATTATTTTCCTAATAAAATATTATTACAGATCTGTTATTGGCTTTAAAAAACTAATTTTTGATGAAATAATTTTTTTTATTTAGTTTATGTTTCTATTTCTCAATTCATCCCAATCCTATTTGTCTCATTTTTATGATTTTTTTCAATTGTTTGTATTTTTTTTATATAGTTAAAAGTTAAATTTTTATTAGAACTTTATATTGTAAAAATAACTTCAAATTCTTGAAGGTAATTTTAAAAGATAATTTTCACAAATTGGATGGAAGATCCATTTAAGGAAGTTTAATAAATATATGTACGTATGATACTGTGTTTACTTTAAGAAAATAAAAACTACAACAGATCCCTAAACAAAAGAAATACTCATTCCGTTTTAAATTCACCAATATATTATGCAATAGAAAATTATATATGTATGTTTGCATAATATATATATATGTATGGCCCATCATCACATTTTTTCCACTCAACAATAAAAATCATAGTTTTGTTTTTGAATTATAAAAAGTACAGTTTTACAAAACCAGAACAAGTGGTACAATACCGTGTAAACTTCAAAATAAAAGTTTGTTTTTTGCAAAAAAAAAAAAAATTTGTTAAATCCACCCAAAAACAAAGTCAAATCTAATTGAATATTGTTTTTTTAGTGATAAAAAATCAAACAAAAAAAAAAAAACAAAATAAATATACGAGAATAGAACACTGAACTGAAATGAGTGTTTTTTTTTACATCAATCCATCCACAACTTCAATAAAAATTTTGTTTTCTATGTTAGTTTTTGAATTTTAAGTGTTTTTACGTCAAACCAGAATAAATTGCATAATAATAATAATAGATACAAAAAAAAAAACAGAAAAGAAAAAAAAACAAAAAGAGAAAACAAATAAACCCGGAAATTTATTTAAAAAACCAAAAAAAAAACACAAATAAAATTTTTAAATTGTCCCCTGTGGATATCACTATGACTATTAAAATTTAAATGACACTTTTATAGTGTTATATAGGATATAGAACATAAAAGTTAGAAAATTTTGTTTCTTTTTATAAGAATCCTAATTTAAACATTTTAATGTAACAAAAAAAAAAAAACGTTTAAATCGACTTCAAAACAATATTCAAACTATATCTACAATAAAAAGAAAAATCAATCACGCTTTGAGACCAAAAACCACAAAAACATAAATGAAAATTTCCATTGAGTTTAAAATAGAAAAAAGGGTTTGTTTTGTTATTCTGATCAATATTGTCGCAATAGTAAGTTTTTTTTTTTTGAAATCCTGATTCCATGAATAAGTTATTTAATAAAAGCGACAAATTTCAAAATTCGTAATCGAGTTGATCGGCAGTCAGTTCTAAATAAGTTTGAATTGATCTGAATCAATTGAAAAAATCAATGAATGCATTAAGTTAAATATAGCGCAAACAAAATAACTGTAGGGTCTCAAGCGATTTTCTAGTGAACTATTTCTTCATATTAGTTGTTAATTGAAGCTTTATTGAAATTTGAAGAAAAAAAAAAAAATCTTCATTGCTGTTTATATGTTGACATTTTTATATTAAGATTACTTATTTTCAATTTAAATTTGTAATTTTTTTAAAAGCTTTTATTTATAACTAGCTAATAACCGATGCACTTTGCTGCACTCCTCAATAAATAAAACATATGGGTTTTTAATTGAAGATGATGTTATTGAAAAAAATTAACAGAAAAATTATTAAAGCTTTAAAGCTGTTGTGTCACAATAGGTTAACGGAACTCTACATAAAATTTTTTAATACTTTCTTTTGGGTCAAAGCAAAATTGGTCATAATTCGCTTCCAAATTTTTTTTTTTACCGATCGTCGTGCCGATATGGGTTAATAAATTCCAAGTCTGTTAATAAAGTCAACTATACTGTCAAAGAGCAACACGTATACAAAATTTGAAATCAATCGGTCGAATCGATTTTATTTTAGAGCGAAAATATTAAAATCTTTGCACCGCAATCACAACTTGGTCGCTCGTTAGAATAAAGAATAAAATGGTTAGTCCAAAAATACTCTGCGTACCCAAAAACCTTTATATAGAAGTTTTCATTATAATCGGCTGAGCTGTTTAGGAGTCTACAAATCACAAACAAACAGACAAACATTCGTCTTTATGTATAGATTGTACGTAATTTCTGCAATTTCAAAAACCGTCATTTCAAGTTTGTTCTGCACACAACAAATGTCAACAAATGTCATTTCAAGTTTTCGTTAAGTTTTTTAAGTTACATTTAAATGAACACATCTAATGCTAAATTATTATAAAAAAAATCTATAATATAATTATTTTTAATTTAAATATTTTAATTTCTCCAATAATTATAAGATTTGTCAAATTGCAATACAAACTATAAAACTTAAATTATTATTTAACACTAAAAAGAATAAACGACCTATTTAAAATCGCGTTAGAAAACGAATGAATAAATATCTTCAGACAAAGAAAATGCAAAGAGTTGAAAAAAAAAATAAAGAAAAAAATTAAAATGAGTTTGAAAATGTTATTGTCATTAATTTGTTTTTCTAAATTTTATATAAATGGCAAGTATTTTTTTTAAGGTGAAATAAACCGCAGTACAAAACTTTAGTCTATTTTAAATTTAAAACAAAATTTTATGTGTCCTGTTTTACCTTTGAGGAAAAATTTACAACGATATAAATGTTGCGTCAAGTTTTGATTTACTTTATTTTCTTTTTTTATAGTCTGTTAAATAAAAATTTACCTTTACTAAAAAAATATTTATTAGATATTTATAAAAATTGAATATAATCAATGAAAATTTTTAATTTGAATTTTTTAAACATAAATTAAAAGTTTGAAAATCTCAAAACGATATTTTCTAAATTTATTAAAAAAAAAATCACTACCTCTAGTGACGTATGTTGGCGATACTTGATTTGTTGAAAATTGGAAATTATGTTTAGGTTACTTCTGAAACGGTAATTATGTTGATTATGCAATTTTGTATATAAAAATATTTAGGCTAATAAACTGGCAATTGAATAGAATTATGAATATTTTTAAATGATTTTTACCTCATCCTCCTTTAAAACTATCGCAAAACTTAGTTCTTGTCATACTGCATTTAAATATCAACATATAATTGTTGCTGGATCATGTATTTTCGAATTGTTAGCATCAAGTTGTTCCTTACTATTATGATCTTTATTTATTTTCGTAGTAGTAGTTCTAATTTTTCAAACAGTGAGGCAAAATATGTCTATCAGATTATTAAAGTGATAATCGTTCTTCAGTTTAACACCTAGCTTTGATTTTTTTACGTGGGACAGTTAAAAACTTCAAAAGTCAAGGAAGCCAAGGAATTTTATAGTATTTTTTCGGATAGGGTTCGACTTTAGCCGACTAAAAACAATTTCTTTTAAACTAAACTTTAAGTTGGGACATTTAATACAAGTGGTTTTTGTGATAAGGATGTGGAAAGGATTCTTCAGAGAAAAGGGATATTGGAAAATTTAATATTATGTAGGATAGGTAAGAAAATGTGGAGCATTTATGAATTTTTCTTCTTTTAATTTTTCTATTTTTTTTTGTGTGTTATTCACGCGAATCTTTTTAAAATATTAAAGAAACAAGTGCTAAATCATTTTTTTTTAGGATGTGTAATGGCGGGTATAATAGTTTTGACTGTCAATGTTTACTTAATTGAATTGAGATGAATTATTAAAGCTCTTGAGAACTTAAAAGCAAGTCAACAAAATTTCTTTTTCAAAGGTGTTTATATTAGTTATACATACATATATCACTTCGCAATATGCTTACGTACAATATATCTTCAGTTCTGTGAGTAACACTAAATAGCACAACCATAATATTTATTTCTTTTCATAATATTTATTAATGTCGTTATCGTTCCGAAAGGACTCTAAGCATTTTTCTGCAAATTTTAAAAAAACATTTGAAACGGGATCTAAAGTAAAGTATTGCCAAACAATATAATGATACATATACACATATGTATGTAATTTATATTGTATTCTATTCGAATAACGGATAACCTAATTTCTATACCCCCTCTATTTTGTAGACATGTGATATTAAATATTTTTCTAAATATTTCCCAATGTTCAAATTGTATATATTTTTTTTTATTTCTTTAAATTATTGTTAAAATTTCTATATAGTTTTCTTTTTATTACCACAAACATATTATACAACAATACCAAAATCAAAAATACCGTTTATTTAAGATTTGCGTCACATAAATAATCGTATAAAGAAAGTTAAATTAATCCATAAGGTATTTTTTTTTATTCTAAAATGCAATGCAATTATCTCATAAAAATTTATTTCTATTATTTATTATGGAGTTTTAAAATAATTTAAAAAGAATCTTAATTTAAGTGTCTAGGTAATATATTTTCTTGCTTTTTTTTTTTTTTAAATTTTAAAATCAATGTAATAAATGCACTTTTAATAAAATAAACTCCTTCAACTCAATGGCGTATTTATAGATAAACAAAAAAAAAAAAGAGTGACCACAAATTTTAATGATTTTGTATAAAAATTTAGTGATTAATGCATATGGCACAGAATCAAATGAAAATAAAGAGCTTAGAATTTCTTGTAAAGAGGAGAATAAATCGAAAATAGTATTCAGCGCTCTCTTCTCTTAATTGAGATCTATTTTCGAAGAGTTGCATATTTATCAGATGTGATCTAAGAAAGAAAACCATATTTTTTGTTTTAGAGCAGATGGGAATCCAAACCAGGACACCAAGAACACCAAGAACGTCTGCTTGGTTGTGTCAGATTCTTACTGACTAAACCCATTTCCGCTTTTAGTCAATATAATGTGATGAAACGCCTAACTATTAACGCAATATATTGAATAGCGAGTAAGAATAACAGAGAATAGGACAACGATCCGGAAACATTGAATTTAGAGTGGGACTATAAATGAAGTATTTATTGTTTGTTGTGCCTATTATTACTACTATTTTACTATCAGTGACGATAGTTATCAATAGTTACAACATGCAGTAGTATATAAAACCTTCCCGAATATAACATTTTTAAAAATTTTAAATACACTACCTTTCAAAAATGATCATTAATGCAAAAGGTTCAGAGAATAACCGCTGATACAAGTACTAAATTATAAAATTTATTTTGTAATTAATACGGAAGTCATTTAATTTAACTCAGAAACTGGAAACTTTATTTAGTTTCGTTACCATAAACTAATTTGAAAATATAGTGTCTATAATACCATAGTGTGAAGGGTTAATTGACGGAATAATTTAATAATCATTAATAATATTTTGTATAAAATAATATTAGTGAAAGATAAATCAAAGAAAAATGTAACCAATTCTAGCTAATTACATTCACAAATGTATCATTCGCAGTTCATAACGCAGTAAGCATTTCAACTACGTTATGAACAATACAAAAAATCGATTTATCATCTGTAAAGAGTTAATTTATCAAAACAAAAGTAAATAGATTAATCGTAACGTATTGCAAGTATATGTATAATGAATCTGTAGAATAAAATTAATACTTTGTTTTTTTTTGTTTTTTTGAAGTGATTGCATGTGGCAACCCTTTCTTTCATTTTAGCTCTGTTCATTTAATTAACCATTATATATTTTTTTTATAAACCTCAATCAAATCTATAAATTAGTAAAAAATTCTATAGAATTAATTGATGTTTAATGTTAATTTAATCATTTCAATCTAAAATGTAATTCCCAGTATTTAAGAATTTTTGTTACTTATAAATTGAGTTCATGTCGTATAAAAATTGCTTTACATATCATAAAATATTCAAAAACTAAAACGTCCAAATTATTTGGTACTATTATCTAACTCATGATTCTCATAAACAAAAAAAATTTATAAATTGGGTAATTAAATTTTATCCTTTAGATTTTTATTTTAGAATAAGAACAAGGTTGATTTCTCCTAATGTATTCAAATCAGAAAATGAGTAATAGGATATTAAAATAATGAAATTTTTTTTTTATAAAATTACTAATGTTTAATTTTATAAAAAATTAGTCATGTTATTGAGAAATTAAGCGTATTTTAACATAATTACAATAACTTGACTGGAAATCTTGAAATTTAATCACATTTTATCTGAGTAAAAAATACGTCATACGTCATACGAATACGATATACCTCATAGCCCTGTTCATAAGAAAACAGAAATAAGCTGAATAATAAATAACTAACAAATCTAAAAATATCAAATTAAATTTTTATGTTTTCATATGTGAGTTATAAGTATAAATTAAAATTGATTTCTCTTTAAGTCATATGCTTAAGTATATTATTAGTTTTAACAGATATTACAGTATTTTTGATAAATAATTTACCATTAGTGAAATTCACAACTATTTACATAGATTGTTGCTTAAGGGGTGTCTTAGAGTGTCTGTTTTAATGTAGATCTATTGTGTTCCCCCTGTTACTACGTTTTGTGGATTTTGCCACCACTTATAATATTTCTGTCAGCCCTACATGCTTTAAGAAAGTAAAGATCTTTAGATGGTTTGTTCATCTTCGGCAAAGCAGTATGCTTCTAGGTGCACATATTTTGCTTGGAGTAAAGCTCCGCTGTTGTTAAGAATGTTTTCTGGAATTTTTGTTCTTTTTTTTGACCGAATCAGCATGTTTACATATATTATATTAAACTATTGATATATGTACATATATTATATTAAAGTATTTTAATAAAAGTTAGTTTGTATATAAAATTGAAAGAAATATTCGATAGTGGTGATATTTTTGAAAATAATTCCAGATAACATTTTTTTTCTTGTGCTTGTTTATTAGAGGCTTAATAAAAATAACTATCGCATCAAATTTGTTGATCGTTATCACCTTTTTTCTACTTGCCCCCGACTAAAGATAAGATTTTTTCTACTTGCCCCGATAAATAAGACTAAAATATCTTAGTAGTTTCTATTTTTTAAGATTTAGGACGTGTTTTCAAAACTTCTTTCGAGAGAGAAATATGATAACACTTGATCTGTATGATAAACAACAAGAAGATAAATTCGGCTGAGAGAAAAGGATGTCTAAATACGATAAGCGATTACGATAAGTGGAATAAGAATTGAGGAATGACAATAAAAATCTTCTAACATAAATGGGGATCTTCGGTTTATTGAGTTTTTATAAATAACCTAATTAATATTCTTCTCTAAAACTGATATTAATTCTTTGCGCAATATTTCTAAATTTCGGGAAAATTCATTGTTAAATACTTTTCACGAATAGGATAAGTTCAACTCCTTTCACTTCAAATTTATACTAAGAGATAATTTAAGCATTAAATCTTTATTTGGTTGTGTTCAATTTCATAAATTTAATTTTTTTTTTTTACCATGAAAAGTAGAAAATTACAATGACGTATTGTGATTTTAAAGAATTTTTTTTTAAATATTTTATAATATTCTGGAAGAAAAGAAATCCATTTTTTATAAAAGAACTTTTTTTTTTTTAAATTGGAAAAAAATTAAATAGAAAAAAATTCTACTAAAAACTTCTGTTCAAGGTAAGTATTGTTAAAAATTATACCGAAAATAAATAAAAATCAGTTATGCATATTTTTATGACTTTATTGGATGTTAAAACTAAACTAAATTAATAAATTATAATATTACAAGATGTCTGGCTAGTATAAGATATTTAATCATTTATTTTTGTTTTTTTTTGGTTTATTCACCTGCCACATAAATATGACAAGGAAATTATATAGCTTTGCCTTTACTGGCGTGGCTGTAAATGTCGTAAGGGCGAATTATTCTTCCGACATGACTGGGATTCAAACCCACGCTCTCTCGGTGTTTATAACGTATTTTATACGCTTTTACCCACTCGGTCACAGAGGCCCCCTGTTGAAATTGTTCTAATAATAAAATATCCAATGAAATTATTGTGACTTTTTTTTAAACGTTTTTTTTATTTTTTGTTTTTTATTGGAGAAAATTGAGGTAGATTACGTATCAGTAATCGGTAGACCCTAGGTCCATAGTGCATCTTTAAAACATAGGAGAACCTATTCGGTGAGAGTTAGCGTTAATTATCCCTAAATTTATGACACGATGATACCACTTTAACGGAAGAAACTTTGAAAAATTTTCAGAACCATGGCAGAGGGTTCACCTTAATTTTGGAAAAAAAGTAAACTTCAGAGATATTTCCGCCTTTTCTTTGACGGACTAGGATAGGAACCGAAAAGGTGCTGCACATTATCTATCTTGTCAATTCTTTTGTAAAATCTACAGTTAAGATACACATGCATATTTAACCTTCTTGCATGTCTACCGATAAGACAAGGGCCCATAATAACACCATGTCTAACACCAAGTGATTTATTTGGATCTTATTACTTATAAGAACTGAGTTTTTATTCTGTTACTAGTTGATTATTTGCATTGAATGTTGTTTACTGTTGTAATTAGAAACTTAATTTACAGTTGTAAATTAGATACTTATGTTTCGGCTGGAATTATTAGTTTATTGAAATTAACTTTTCATATTAACTTCAATAGGTTTTGCATTGTATACTAAATTGTTTGATTCATAGGATGTAAGGCTTCAAGTTAAATTTAAAATCCTTGCAGAGAAAACTGTTACAGATTTTTTATTTTTAAGTATTACAGATTCTTTTAAGAAATTTAATAATAACTTGTAAGCTATTAAATATCATTTCAATATCAATAAAATTTTACTTTGACTTGCATTCAAGAATAGCTTTAAACATAATTTTGTTTTTTTTTTTTTTTGTGTCGTTGTAAAAAAATAAAAGAATTTTTATTGATTGAAGGTTTATTTAAGTCATGCAAACCTTTATGTATATTTAAAGTAAATTTTTTAAAAAGAAAAAAAAAAATGAAAAAATAAAGAAGTTGTCATGAAGTCTACTATGGTAAATATTAATTTATATAAACAAACATACACGTAGAATTTTAATTTAAGATGAAAAGAAAAAAGAATTAAAATGGAAATTTTGAGTGCATTGCTCCCGATTTTGATCTCTATAACAATTTAAAAGTTCCAATCATTTGAAGTAACAATCTAAAAAAGAAAAGGAGATGAATAACAAATAAAACATTTTGCAAAACACTTGTTATTTGCATTTTAAACCATTTAAAAATCAAAAAAAAAAAAAAAAATTAAAATGTATAGTACTTACTGCAATACTCTTTTTAAATTTCAATCATTTGTAATGCTGATTATAATAATAATATGGAGAAGATGATGATGATGATGATTTTGATGATCTTGATAATAATGATCATACAGCTTGATGATGTTCTTATATTAGGTTTAAAAGATGCTTAAAGGATTAACAATTTTTATTTATTTTTTTCTATGTAAACATATTTGTATGTTTTCATTGTTGTTTTTTTTTTTTTTAAGTCTTTAGAACCTAGTCTGCATTTGAAAATATATTACGAAACACAATACCAAGCGAAAAACTTGATGTTATTTTTTTTAACAAATTTTTTTCATAGAATTAACCTAAATTATTACTTTGAAGATTGATAATATATGTCCCGACAACAGAAATCTGGTCCATTGTTGAACTTGCTGTATTTGTCTCCTGATTTAAGTTTTTAAAAGGAAAATTAAACTATTATATTAAATTTTGATGATATCTTTCTCCTTTGAATTATTAATTGGTTGGCTTAAATTTTGTTCCCTTAAAGGTAATCTCAATTTACGGCTAAATTGAAGAAATGTAAACCGAATTTATCAGAATGGAAAATATTGTTTGTGAGTTTAAAAGTAAACCCTGAAATTGAAAAAGTTTTTGGTTTTTAAGCATAACCCAAACAATAGACGATGTCCATTTGTGAAATAATACTATATTTAGTGTGAGATAGGTAAAGGTTGGAGAGAGGAGTAAAATTAAGAAAGAACGAATGGGAAGGAGTTTTGAAGTTTGGATTGATTGAAGAAAAATATTTAAATTTTGATATATTGAGCACAAACCGACCTCTTTCGCAATGATCACTGATATGGATAATAAATTCCACATACGGGATGGTCTTACTATGATTTTCTTTTCGAACTTTCAAATTCTTTCTTGGATCATTTAGCAATTTTCATGGTTTAGTGATTAGTCTTTGTACTAGTTCTTGACTCTTTTCCAAACGTTTTTAATTTACAAAGAAGTGATGTTACTTTATTTGAATAAAGAGTATCACCTTTAAAATATCTATAAAATAGTGAAAATGATCCAATATTCGTTAAATTTTTATGAAATTACTGTTTAACAGTATTTTGATAGAAGTGTAGATATTTGTATAAAAAATTTGCATATATATTAACATTTAAATTTCTTCTTTAAAATCCTGATCTGATCCTCTAAATTTATTTGCTTTAACAGCAAAGGTTTTTGTTTTTTTTATCGTTTCTTTGAGAGTTTTTGAGTAATTGAAAATAACAAGAAAAATGCGTAACCAATAAAAATGTTGAATATTAAAAAAAAAAAACAAAAAAAAAAAAAAAAAATTAGAAAAGATTGAAAGAAGTTTTATTACTTGCAATCGTTTTGTTTTTTTTTTTTTTTTTTTATATTTTGGTATTTTTTAAATGTCAATTGTATAATGTAATCAGAAAGGTATGACAAGGTACACTACCTATTATTCTAGATTGAATGGAAAATTGTATATATACATATGTATACATATATTGCACACAATCAAAACAGAAAAAAAATAGAAAAGAAAAATTCATAACCTTTTTTGCATATTCATAATTTCAGAAAATTATAAATAATAAAAGGAATTTTTATAACTATATTTTCAAAAATTAAAAAGGAAAATAATAAAAAAAAAAAAAAAACAAAAAAAAATTGAAAAAAAATATTTTAAGTATATAAAAGAATTGAATTTATTTTGAAATGACTTTGCATATATACATACATCTATAAATGATGCACAATTCTATGCTAGAAAAAAAAAATGTTTTTTTTATTTGTACTTATGCTTAAAAGAAATTAAAAGGTTTAGGGTTAAAATGAATTTAAAAATATGTAATACGAAAAAAAAAAAATTAATTGCTTTTTACAATATTAGCATAAGTTTTAAGATTTATTTTTCATAAGAATAACATGAAATATATGTACATAATATTATTGTGGTGGTATCCAGATTTAACTTAATTTGAATATTCAATTATATTTTTAACATTTCTTTGGTGATCAGTTCTATTTACGCAAATAATAAATTTTTTTCTGTGTAAATATATGTTGTTGATGAGAAATTAGATGAATAACGAAAATATAAAAAAAAAAATAAGGTAGTACTTATGTAAAAGTTAGACTTTTCTTTTCAAAGGCTCAAATTTTTATGACACTCTCTCTCTCTTTTATAATTGTAAGGAAACTCTATATAGGACTCTTTAGGAAAATTTGTCAAAAACACGTGTAAAACAACATTTACAAATATATTCCTTGGGAGGTAAATAATTTTTTTAACCCCTAAAAGCTCTTAAATAATGAAAATCACAAATATTTTTTCTGAGGTAATGCTAATTTTCTTCCTCTTCTTAAAGTTTGAAAGTTTAAAGACTAAAAGCGTTCAAGAAATTTTGAGAAATTTTGTTTCGTCATTACGGTAAATTTAAATACTAAATTTCAAAATCTTAAAAGTCTTCATGTGCCTCGAAAGAAAATTCAAGAAAAAATGCTACATTACTTGAATAACCCAATGTAAAATCTAAATTGCAAATTAAAAAATTACAGATGACAGAAATATTGCCTTCTTGTTTAGAGAAATGTTTTTTGATATCATTCCAGAAATATGTGATTGGTATCTTTTAAAATTGTAAAATTAAATAAAATAACAAATTTCAAAAATATGCAAGAGCAACTATTTAAATATGCAATAGGGTTGAGGTCTAGGATGCGTTAATTTAGGATGAAACATCTTTGCATATTTTTTATACAGCAAACAACAAAAATTTCTGTCAAAAATTTCACCGATCTTTCGATCTTTCGAACTTTTAAGTAAGGACCCATATTTTAATATTATTTATAAAGATTACGATTTACAATTTTAGATTGAAAATATATTGAGCAGAATTTGAGATATTTTTTTTTTTTTAGTATATTCCCTTGCCTTTACATTTATGTAAATAGGAAATTAAACATCCTATCCTTTTTAGAGGTGGCTGTAAATGCCTTAAGACGGAATTATTTTAACCACGTGTGTGGGATTCGAACCCACACTTCTCGGTGTTTACAACGTATTTCATCCTCTTTCTTACCCACTAGGCCACCGAGACTCCATTTAAGATATAAAAATTTGAAAATAGGGCTTCCTACAATTTTGAGATGCTGTTTTACTACAACACTTATTTTTTAATGGCCTTTGTATTGCAAATTTTATTTTGAATTGAATTGCGTTTTAAATATCCTGTCGTTTCACCGTTTTAAAAAGAAAAAGTTCTCAGCAGAACCTGAAATGTAAAAACAAAAAATATTTAAGAATAGAGCTGTATAGAATAAAGTTTCTTTTAAGTTTGAGTGACTGCATCTCCTTAATGAGTAGGGGTACATAAAAAAGTTGTTCTATCAACATTCTATTTTATGTTTAATTAAGTTTTAATTCAATTCAATAGCTTTAAAAATTAACATGATGAACATGACAAAATAAAATTATATTTACCATTGGTTAAAAAAAGTTTAATTTGAATTTTTGCCCGTGTATACAATTTTCAAACCAAATGAAAAATAATTAATACATCTTATTAAAAAAAATTTTGGAAATTTAATAAAGAATCAGTTTACTTGTTTAATATATAACCAATTTAATTAAAGTCAAATCTGAGTTATTTGAAAAGGGAATTATAATGCTTCAGTAGTGATTAGTATTGAATCAATTCAAGAATTTGTTAAACAAGACAAAGTTTCAGACCTTTTTTTAAAACTTTTAAATGATTGTATTAGATAGTTCCATAAGTTATTTGCTTTGTTCTATAAATCACTTTGATCTTTAACATTTAATTATAATCAAACGAAATTGCGTTAGCGCGTCAATTCACTATTAAAGTCAGCGCAACCAAATATATTTAAACAATATAATATGTTTAAATTTGCCAATCTACTTTTAAAGGATTGGCAGGATACTTATTTATTTTTTGATTTTCAAATAAATAAAAAAAAAATCCAATCAAATATAGGTACATATTATGTTTTGACTTTTCAACTTTAAGTTTTATTGTTGTTTCGACTTCAAAATGACAAATATATGCAAATTCAAGTTTTCATTTTTGATCAATTACCAAAAAAAAGGCAGTTTTTAAAAAATGTTTTAAAGTATTAATTATTCTTTTTGCATGCTATTTGTTCAATGTTATAGGCTAATTAGACTCTCTTTATCACAGGTACATGTTGTAACAAGAGAGAAGTTATATGGATTTTTGGGATTAGGGAAGTGAAGGATTGAGAATATTCCTTTATTATAGTATAAATATAAATAATCTCTATGAATTCACATTGAAATACTATATGAGATAGTACCAGACCTTATCGCATTATTTAATTGGAAATATCAACTTGTTTATTTGTATATATTTAGTAATAATTTTATATTTAAGTTACAAGATACAAGATATATGAAAATTGCCGGTTTATTTTATATATTTGTGTATTTGGCGATATTTGTTTATTTATGTAATGAAATTTCAATATCTATTTTGTATTTCATTTGTTTGTATATTCATATTTTTCTATTATATAAAAATTAATATTAATTATTACTTGTCCTTAGATTGAGCCTAATGAACGAATAGGAGTGAATAGGAGCTTAACTCGAAAATAACATAAAAACATAAAAGTTTTAATTTTACTGCTATTCGATTTTGTGCTTCCCCAATGAGAGGTCGATACTCACAATCTTGCTCCATCCAGTGAAATTCAAATATTATCAAACTAAAATATACTGGAACAGTCATTTAAAACTGTAAAGTAAAAAGGTTTTTCCCCTAATTTAACCAAAAATTGTTAATTTCAATACATCTCAACTGTTGAGAGCTGTGTATCTTTTCCAAATATGTATATATATGTATGTAAATATGTATTTTTTCCAAATTTTGTAAACTGAATATTTAAAACACGGTTATTATGAAATACAGTTTAATTAAAATTTTACAACTACTTGCGGTGACATGCTGGATAAACGAATTTAAATAGATGTAGTTAAAAGCAGCAGCAATTTAGAACAACTTTGAAAGAGAATAATTTTTTTGTAGTGGCCATACTTCAAAAGAGTGGTTATCAAAAATTTTACAATTGGTCTAAATAAAACTGATCAAATATATTAATAGTATAGTATAACTATAATAAAATAAAAAATTTCATATGAGAAAATGAAACTTATAATATTATTATTTTTCATTTTATTGTTTGTTATTAAAGGTTCTTTACACATTTATATGTTTTTAAAATATTCCAATTTTAAATTAAATCGAATATTTTCAGTCACATTAACAATTTTTCCAATTATTCTTTTCATTTATCAAAAATCTTATATCGTTGTTATTTGTTATTTAAAGTTTATGTATTCTTAGTATATTTGTACTATACCAAATGCAAAAAGTTCAAAAAATGTCCTTGAAGGCATTTAAAATAAAGATTCTTAATAAAAAGTTTTTATGCGATTTTTACATATTTCGAATATTTTTGTTGAATATTTGTAATAACCATAAAAGACACGTACCATTTCGAAAATTAATATAGTTGTAATATTTCATATTGCAGTAAGTGCAAGGTGTTAATTTTCATCTTCATTAATTTTACATGTAGAAATAAACAGCTAAAGAATAAAGCGAAAACAAAACATAATTTTTAAAAATTTTTTTAATATTGTAATGCGTAAATATATATTTACTTATAATGTATGTATGTATGTATGTACAAATATACTTTCAAAAAATTTTCTCAATTTTGCCTTAGGTGAAAATGTTTAATAAAGTTAAACTAATTCATAAATAGAAAAAAGGAACAGTCATTTTTAAGAAAAATCAGAAAAAAACTGTTTTAAGTCCTATGGTTGGTTGTTAAAAAACATAGTTGGTTATTAATATAAAATCTCTAATAAGAGAAGAAGAGAGACCGAGAGAGAGAAAAAATATATGTTTTAAATAATGTTAAGAGTAAAATTTGACAATTACTCAACATTTCGATGTCGGATCGGATCAGTACAGTAATTATTTTAGTTCCTTTACTCTCTAAGTAACTCTTTCTCTTTTACTCTTACCTCTTACCTTTACGCTCTGGATGTTAATTTGATTTAAAGGTTCTACTAAACTTCTTGAATATTCAGTTTGAATTATTATCTCGACTACAGCAATTTAACAAGATTATAGAACACAATTACTGTTTTTTTCCAATTCTTTTTAAGAGATTTTCAAAATTATTAACGGAAACAAAATCTTTTAAATTATATTTGTTCAATTAAATTCGATCTAACATTTGAAGATCACTTAAAGTGATAATAGTAAAAACCTCTTATGAGTGTAAACAAAAGGGGTTTTTTCATTAAAAGTCTTTATTAATACATAAATCATTTTTATAGTACATTTTTTAAAATTTTAAATCTGATCTTAAACTTAAACCCATCTTTAACTATTTATAATAAAATTTAAGAAATAAGTAAGGACTCTCTAAAAATAACTGAAGACGCAATTTTTTTTACTGTATAAAGCACACTTACTTTTGCAATAACTGTTTTTAAGCATATTTAAAATTTCTTATTATTTCATTCTGTCCGTTCGTCCGTTTGTTTGTTTGAAAAACTTCTACATGGTTTAAGCCAGAACAAAAATAAAATGGAAGAAATTTTAACCATGTATAGTATTGTTAGAAAAATAAATGTTGTAGAATAACTATTCTATCTATTGCAAATCTTCAAGCCCTTCAAGGTTGGAAAAAAGCCTTATTTTCAAATGCGTACTTAAGCAGAATAACATTTTTTCAATCTAAAAACGTCAACCGACAGAACATTATTTTATCTTTATAAATCAATACCAAAATTATAAAATATTTTGCAATATAGTATTTAAATTTACTGTTATGTGAAGATAAAATTTTCTTTTGCTTCCTTCATAACTCCAACAGTCTTTTAGTTAAAGCGTTGAAATATTGAGAGATGAAAGATCTTTCTGAATAAGCAGAATTTTTGAATTGAAATCTTACTCTTAAATATCAGAATATTTGATTTTAATCTTGTTGCTTCAAAAAACTTTGTTTTTGTACATTTTTCTGTTTAAGACCTATTGGGGATCAAATATTGAAAACTTGCTATTATTAGTCACTTGGATAAAGTTTTCCAAAGTTCAACGCAAAACTAAAAGGTTTAACATTTTAATTTTACATGTATAATTTCACATGTGTTAACAGCATTTATTTATAAAGTGTTTCTTTAAAAAAGAAGAAGATGCCTTTTGATCTTCCATAATTTTCTCTAACATATAACATTCTAAAAATATCCACAAATTTTGGTGCAAGTCCCAGTCCCAGCTCTTTTGGAAAATGTGCAACTTTAAAAACCTTTGATCTTACATTCTGCCATGTTTTAGAAATTTGTTTTAGAAGAATTCAATTCTTTACTGTTTGGATGGGTCAACAAATTCTTAAAGCAGTTTGGTTTATTTTAATTTTTAAAAATTTATTTTTAGAGAACAATTTATCAAAAAAAAAAAAAAATTATATGAAGACTATACATATATAAAAAAATTCGATCCGTTCAATAAATAGCTTCAATTCCCAAAAGACTTATTTTAAAGAGCGAATTTCAATTTTTCAAATCATTCAATATTCTTTCAAGGATATCATGAATATCCAATGAAAACAATATGAAAAACAAATAAATGAATTTATGAATTTTAAAAAATGATCTATAAAAAAATTTTTATAGCATGCATAATTTAGCAAAAAAATAAAATCAAAAAAAACCAACAATGAGGCAATGCATTTATAAAAATGAAAAAAAATCAAAAAATGATTTGCTTCAACATATTTAGTGAACCCTTTTCTCTTAAAATATTATTTTATAGCGTATAGAGGGAGTATATTTTTTGATGAATATTAAATTTTACAAACCATACAATCATCATAGGTATTTTTTAAAGTAAATATTTCTTGATTTATTTATATATAAAAAAAAATATTTTGATTTATTTTCTTGAATATTTTTTTTGACTTTCATAAAGGATGTTTTTTGATCATAAATTTGAAAATCAGGCATTCTTGAATCACGATAGCATATTATGTAAAAATTGTTTTGATACACGAAATCATAAAACATGATGATGATGATGTTCATAATATAATAATCGAATCGACAAAAGACCAGGAAGTAGCATTGTCATATATATGTGAATTTATTAAGTATATTCATTGTAAAAAAAAAAAAAACAAACTAGAAAAGATATATTATGTATCTGTCATCAATAATATTTTAATTTAATATTAATAAAATTATATGAAGTAAAAAATTTTTCCATTTTAAAAATTCACATGAAATTTCTTCAGAAATCATAAATTCTTGGGTACAGAAATAATTAAATGATATGCTCAAAATTGTATCTAATATTTTATAGTTTTGGTGACGTTGTACTAACAAAAGCTGGTAAATATATTATATACATATATATTTTATTTTGTGAGAGCATGATTGATACCCTCGTGGAATTGGATGGGTATACAAGAGCGGAATCAACACGTTTACTTTATTACCTAAAGTGGGTGGGACAGTAATTCACTAAATCCTATTGTGTTGTTGGAGCAACTTCAAACTTTGCAAGTTGAAAATATACACTCCTTTCAACATCCAGTAACTTTCCATATTTCCCCATTTCCTTTATTCCTTTTCCTTTGTTTCTATTTTCTGTTATCCTCAAAGCAAACAGTGCATTGAACCATAGGTTCTAACCTAATATTTGATTTAAAAGAGAGGTATCATTGGTTCAAGTCCAACACTACAAAAGTGTTTCCGTTGATTTCATTTGCGTTAATTTTATTGGTGTCGTTGGAGATTCTGACCTACCCTCGCAAAAGAAATAAATCTTTTGCAACGTTACGGTACACCTTTGGGCAATATGGTTTCACATTAGCGTTGTCCGTCTCCTGAACTAGTTTTAGCATGAACTGCCAATCCTTTTCTACTTTGTCTCTCTTGTCCTATTTATGATTACCAAAAAAGGCTTAATTTTAAAAATTTTGTTTTTATTTATGATTGCAACACTGTTCATCGTTATCAATAGGTGGCACTTTCCACACTTTACATTTTCTAAACTTACGGATTTCTGTTCCTAATATTTTAAATTTTGTGACTAGATTTCCTTTTGATATTCTGTATAATGCACTTTTTTTTAAATGAATTCTAAAATTAAATTGTAGATTAAATTCTCTTGGGCAGTATTTATTTTCATGTCATATAATAGAGATTATTTTTTTTGTAAAGTTTTTATTAAAAATATCTACTTAAATTTTCAGATAAATTAAAAATAATTGAGTTAAATTAGAGTAGAGAGAGTTATAATCAGTTTTTGAATTTTCTCCGACAGTTAAGTAGTAAATAAAGTACAAAATTATCTATAGAACTCTGACTAAATATAAGAAAAGAATAACAACCCCACGTAGTTTCAGAGGAATTGATTAACAGTAAAACTCAGATAATATTAAATTAAAATAAGACCAAGAAAATGTATATATAGTTTACCTATTGATTTTTAAAATTAAAGTTCCTCAACGAAAGACACTACCTTGTTACAATATTTATGCAATTTGTTGAATAGTTAAAATATTGAAATTTTTGATGAACTGATTTCTTTTTAAAATTAATAGTGGTAAATAACTAATGACGATTGTTTCCTATTAACCCTTTAAATTTAAATAGATGCTATTTAAAGAAAGATTGCTTATCTAGGCAATAATAAAACTAATAGGTTTTGTTTAAATAATAAAAAAACTTTTATATAATTTCGAATTAGATATGATTTTTATTTAATTTTGTCAAATCAAATAATGATACTGTTGCTAAATTCCAAAAAAAAAAAAATTGCATTTATTTATATTTATTTCAACATTCAGTTTAACTCGTCATATGTTAGAGATGGCTACGATATACCAAAAACAAAAATTCTATTTCCAAAATATCATGACACGAAACAACATACAAAAGTTACAGATTGCTCAAGATAAATGTCTATGTCTATAATATGACGAATATTCTGACCACGAAGACTAAACAAGGAACTTTAAATATTAACCTATTAAGAACCTATTATTAATCTATTATATTATTAACCTATGTAGAAATGCTAATTTGAAAAGGAGGTGGATCATCCATATCTGCAAACGTCCAAAATGGCACGTTAGGCGTTGGATTGAAATCCTCAAGGCAAAAGAAAGGAGAAGTCCTAAAGTGAATTGGAGAAGAACCGTAAAAAGTGAGAAAGAGCGAAGTAAAAATAATTTTGAGCAGAAAATAATAGATTAGCGCAAGATAGAGATAATAGGAGAAGATTTGTGGATGGCCTATGTTTCCAAAGGGAATAAATAGGAGGCTATGAAAGATTATAATTTTTTTTAAACCATATTATTTATTAAGAGGCATTTCATTATTTGAAATTTTGTATTTATTTTATTTTTTGAATTATGATACCGATCTATATGCATATTTTATGTGCTATTTTGATATTGAATATATGTAATGATTTCCTTTTCGAAATTGCATTTATCAGTGTGATAAAATCCATAAACAAAATATTAAAAGACAACTGTTAAAATATTGTTTAATAAATTTTTTTAAAAATACATTGACTTTATAAAATTTTATGCACCTCGATTAGTTTTTATCATTCCTAGGTTCATTTAAATTCAAGTAGCATAACAATAATTCAAATAAATATTCAACACCTTCACATATAAATTTCCTTTCATTATGTGGGGTGACTTATTGAAAATATCAAAAGTATATAAATTTAAAAATATTCTAAAGATTATTTATTTAAATTATAGTTGAATTATTATTAATAATATATTTTTATAGATTTACTGATTATAATAGGATATTATAAAGTAAATATATATCTATACATAATGTAGAAATCAATTGCGTACACGTACATCTTCTGTTTCTCAGTCATCTTCCAAAATTTTTACTTTTTTATGGTTCGGGTAGAAAAGTCGAAAACCAGTAGAGAGAAATGTTTTAAAAAAGAATCGAATCTGGGTGGCCTAGCCGGTAAGAGCGTATAAAATACGCTATAAACACCGAGAGAGTGTGGGCTTGAAACCCTACACACACGTCGTAAAAGTTATTCCCCCTTACGACATTTTCAGCAACGTCTGAACAGGAAAGGCTGTGTAATTTCCTGTCCACATTTATGTGGCTTGTGGCATTAAAAAAAAAAAGAATCGAATCTTAATAAAAGCTTGCATGATTGTCCTAGCCATAGTAATTGTCTTTCGTTACTTTTTCTATTTTTACGTATTTTTTGAAGATTAAATGTTTTAATTCTAAATATTTTTTGTTTTGAGATCAAAGTGAATTTATCTAAAGAGAAATTTAAAAAATTTAACGGTTTCTTGAACAACCCCTCTTAGTACAAATAATGTTTATATACATTAATTTTAAACATCTTTTTAAAAATTCATTTGTTCTATAAATAATCGTCGCACTAAGCCTCAAGAAAAAAAAAAATTAAATTGAAATTGAAATTAAACATTGGAAAAATTTCTTATAAACGATTTCAGGAATTTGAATTCAAGTGCATTGGTATAGTACTTTAAAATCATTTTTCTTTTGTAAAGAAAATGATGAAAAAAAAGTTGTTTTTGTTTTTTTTTGTTGAAAATAAATTGAAGATTTTAATCTCAACTTTTTATTGTCGCGCAATGATTATAGATTATATTGCTGTCTTGAAATCTTAAAAGTATTTTTATTGTAAAATAAATCGTTTGGTTATTTTGGTTTATAGTTAAAATGGCAGAATAAAATTAATTTTAATATAAGTTTAATGTACACCTGACATGTTTATGTTTTTTTACACCTGGGTTTAAATTTTTTTTTTTTTCTATATAACATTCTTTGGTGGTCGTTAAAAATTCTGTCAACTCTTAATTTTAATTTATAGCTTTTATCATATTAAAACCGATGATTCATTTCTAAAGGTTATTCTAGGGTAATTGGATGAAAAGTACTATAATATAAAATTAAAAAAAAAAAAAAAATAAAAAAAAAAAATTACATATACAATATGGAACTTTGATTATTAAAATGAATTGAAATTTTATGCATTCTTAAATTACTAATTTATTTTACCTTCTTAATTTTTAACCTTTAACAGTTTCTGAATTTACAAGTAAATGTAAAGTTATTTAAAATGATTGTGTCCTCGTAATAATTGATTTTTTTTTAAATGATTGGAGTATATTTTGTATCAAAAAACTGTTATAATGTAAGAACAGTTCATTATCACTACTGATTGAGTCATTATTTATAGATGTTATATACGATATATGTACGAAAATTATGCATGATTAGGGAACAATGTAAGGTGAATTTCCACATATATTCTATACTGTTAGTGTTTATATTATTTAAGATTGCGAGTTGTTGTTTGTCAGTTTTATTTTATTTAATTTAAATAGTTTTTTTTCAGATTTCTCTTCAATTATTCTCGAGATTAGTTCAAATCTTCCGTAATATGTATAGTGTTATAAAGCATTGAAAAGTTCAATATAGATTTTAAAATAGTGAAATTTTTTCCATTATCTCATTTCTTTTTAAAAGCACGGGTGGTTGATTTAGAACAAATCTTTTTTTTGTCAAAAATTTTAGAAAAATTAAAGTACTTCCACCCAATGTCAAAAATAGCGCCACTTTTTTTATTACCGCCATATGAAATTTTTTATATTGTCAAAAGTCATATGTCTAGCTAGTTTTGAATCCAATTTGAATCAAATATTGGTTTAATTGGTTTAGTATTTGGTTTAATTAATAAATTTTAAATCAAATGCTTTAAAAATTAAATGTTTTGATTTAATTGAAGAGAACAAATTTTATATTTCATTTTATTTTAAATTATGGCAAGACCATTTGTTACTGGAAATGCGAAAAATTAGAAGAACTCATTGCCCATTTTAGGGCTGAAGTTTCCTCGTACCTTACAATCAAAGAAGATAAATTTAATTAATTCTCCCTGGTGGTAATTATCCCTATAATTAATTCTCTTAACTTTAAAAAAATAATTCTATTTAATTTAAAAATAAACTTTTTTTTTAATTTAAGGTGAGATAAATGACATTTGTCAAGAAAATGGAAAGATAAATCAACTCAAGCTGTTTGTACTTTAGCATATTATGAAGTTGAAAATCATGATAGTTAATTTTTATGATTAAAAAAATTTGTTATTGCAATATAATTTTTTTTTTTGGTTAAATAAAATAGAAAAATAAAATAGAAAATAAATATAGGTTTGGCAACATCTAGTGCACTTAGGAGCACTTCCAGTGATGGCAGCGCTAACATTTAAAAATTTTAAGTAGGCTTTCTATTATTACTATACTTATATAGAGTTTTTCAATTTGAGTGATATGATTTCTTTTCAAAAAAAAAAACACACTAATTGTTAAGGAAATTCAAATGTTTTTTATTTAATGTGAAGTACAATCAATACAATTAAGTTTTGAATAAAATGTCATTCAAATGACCCCCATGACTTCTTTTGCAGGAACGAATTCGATGAACCCAATTTTCGAGCACTTTTTCCATTAAAACAAGTCGTATGTCATAACAAAACTGTCGATTCTGGAAAACGAAGAAAATCTACAAATTATTTATGACCAACCATTCACCTAAATTGACAGTTTGGTGTGGTTTTTAGTCTGGTGGAATCATCGGTCCGTACTAACGAAAAAGACACTAAGCTGGTATGAAACTTAACGAAAAAGACACTCAGCTGGTATGAAAAGATCATGAGGAGAGAAGAGTTGATTTATTTTTGAAATGTCAATACTATAACTACAAAATACATCCAGATCAACATTGTATAAATAAGCAAATAAATTTGGTTTAACTTTAATACCTACTAATTTTCAAACAAATTGAACCATTGAATCATCACAATTTTTCAAGTGCCGTTATAATTTATAGAATTATAGAATTTCCTGAAAGTTAAGTAACTATATGTTTTCTTCTATACTCAAAGAATTAAATATCAAAGGCACGTGCATTTATGGACACATAAAAATAAAAAAATTAAAAGCCCATAAAAGAAGTGATTCACTTTATTACTGACATTTTTATGAAATCTTTTTGTAGTTTTTTTTTTCTCTCTATATTTTCCATTTATATAACTATTATTATTAATTTTGTATTTTGTTTTACTGAATATTACGTGTATTATATATATTCGTATCAAATTGCAAATTGTAGATTCGTTATTGATAATGATTAATGCATCACCTCTTCTTTACCAAAACTGTAATTGAAGATTTTTTTTTTCTTTCATGTATTTCTATTAAATTTAGAGGATTTTAATCTTGTTGAGTTCTAAGGTTTTTATTATAAGAATAACTTTGGAATTAGGATTTTTATTTTATTTTATAAAAATTTCAATTAACAATTTTGAAAAAAAAAAACAAAAATTTGAAAAGAACGATTAATTTGAATTTCCCTTCATAATTAAATTTTTTGATTTAAATATTGTATACCCCATACAATATAACCAAAGATCATAATAACTATAATAGCATGGGATATTTTTATAGTTATTATGATCTTTGCTATAACCAAAGATAACAATAAAAATTATGTTAACATTTATTTCAAACAAATGAAAATAATGAAATCTTCGAAGTGCAAAAGGTCCGTAATTTTGATTAGTTATTGATAACCTAAGAATCTGATTATCTAATTAGGTAATTAATAATGGAATATATAACCTAGTACTGTAATATCCGATTTTTTAAATGCTTTTTTCAATTTATTTTTTCATCTTTAAACATTGATGCCAATTCTTAGCATCTCGTATTCATTTAAAGTTATTACATCCATCCAATTGAAATTCTCGATTTACCTGCTATCATCATATTTATATAGTAGTTATAGGCACGTATATGTATCTTTCAGTTATAGGCACTTGAAATAATTGTTAAAAGAATATTATTAAATATAGTTTTTGAAATAATTGTTAAAATATAATTTTTGATATTCACACTGCACTATTTCATTCCGTTCCATCTTCTAATAGAATCAGCTAGTTTTTTTAGATTAGAAGACTACTGCCTCTCTTTGAATATCGTTAAGAGTAACTTGATATTATGGTAAAATATATTACAAAGAATCAAAAAATAAAATAATTCGGGATTCACTTCTCTGCCTATCTATTGGTTTTCAGTAATACTGTTGCAAGCAGAAAAACTAAACCTAAAAATTGATTCCTTTTCTTATCACTTCAAACTATATATTCCAAAATGAAGTTCTTCATGTACTGTAGTAAACTTTTCAAACGAAAATACAATTTTATAAATAGTATCTTATAATTAGTTATAATCAAGAACTTTACCTATCTTTTTGCTTTTAAAATAAATTTTTTTTATTGAAATATTGTCAATGAATTTGCTAGTGTTTCAGTCACATTTTATAATACATAGATCATAATATGGCATTACCTCTGTCTTCTTCTTCCACTTATCCCAAAAAAAATTGAGGTATCTATACATGTACAAAAAATGCATAATACTTTTTATTTTATAACTAACTTCTTCAGTTCTTTTTGTGGTTTTACCGTTTTTCATCTTCATTTTATGCTATAAGTCTTTCCCTATATACAGCATTAGCATGCTTTTACAACTGTTTGCAAAAACATATTGAGAGTCTTTTTTTTTTTGTTTAGTTTTGTCTTAAAAGTATTATAGCAAATCAATTACTTTTATATGGGTGTTGAATGCATGATGGCTGTTTTTTTATTTTCTGTAGACTACACATAACTGCAATAAAAAAGAACAACAACAGCAACACTTTAATTTATTGTCTCAGTTGAGTTTAGTTTTTTTTTATCCTTACTACATCCCATGTTGTAGATTAACCTTTTACAGAGCACTTGTATGTGACTAACTAGCATTGCAAATGTTTGGAATTATTATAACCAAGAGTAAAAAAATAATGAATTATGTTCAAATTGGTTTAGTGTCAATTACCTGATTATGTCATATATTTTTATTTTTTCAAATTAAAGTCGTATTTTTTTGATGGAATTCTTTGACATGTTTTATAAGTCAAAATTTAATAATATGCGATACTATTTTTGAAGACAGACGTATCCCTGATTTTATCTAAGATTACCTTTATATTGGAACTGCGATTAACGGTAAGAGCAAGGATAAGAGAAGCAATAAAAGTATACTTTTGCTATAAGCTTTTATGTAGTATTTATTTTAGAGCTTTTATAATTGTCGGGAGAATAGTTATGGTTTTGGTAAAAATTAATGTTTCATATATTTGAGTTATCGAAGAGTAGTAAATAAAATTTTATACTATGAATATAAAAAAGTCACGAACATGGTGTGTGCGGCGTTACCATCTTAAATTTTGGTCATCATTGTGAAAATTTGAAACAACATCGAATAAACAATATCTAGTCCCATAATATTATTTTTATCCTTCAGCCCCGCTAAACAATTTATTGAAACTCTGATTTTGAAAGCAATTATAAAATCTCTCCTAATTATTTTCTCACATAAACTTCAATGTTTGGTGGGTTATAAGATCCTAAACTTTTTTGTAGTTTTATGTCATACAGCTAGTGAGATATATTTCCCTCGATTTTAGATGAGCTATAAACTCCTAAATTTTTTTTGAAGTATTGTGTCCCTAACAATATTTGGCGATAATGTCCTACACCTGGTAGGGCACAACATAATACCGAAAGATGTTATGGCTCGATATCTAATGGCACGTTGCCAATTTATTAATTAAGATTAACTAACAATTTATCTATTAAATTTTCCTTTAATAACAGTCTGCAGTATTTTTTTAAATTGTATCAAAAATGTTCTTTTATGGGGGGATTAAAAAACCCCTTGTTCAAGAGCAAAAAATATGCAGTTTAAAACAAAACTGTTGATTTTAATAAAGACTTGAAAGCATTTAATATTCTCTATAGTATAAGGTTTAAACAAAGTTTTATTGTAGATTTTTAAGTCGAATTACAACATTATAAATAAAAAGAAATTCTTTATTTGAATAGACTAAAATCTTAAACTTAAATCTTTTTTTGAAAAAATTATTAAATAAAAAATTCTAGAAATTTATGTTGAAAACAAATATTTCTTCAAGATTTTAGAAAAATTGATTGTGCATTTTACAGTGCATTTTAAAGTTGCTTTTTTTCCTAAGGGAGGTGGGAATTTTTGACAAAGACACCAAGCATTTTCTCTTGGTAGTGTCAGATTCTTACTGACTAAATCCACCTCCCCCTTTAGCTAGTATAATGGGATGAAACCCTTACCTGCTAACGCAGGATAATGGGCAGGGAGTAGGGATAGGAAAGGAAATGAAATGGATTCAAAAACATTGAATTGGGAGTGGGACTGTAAAAAAATAATGAATGCGCCTATTTTAATTACTATTTTGCTAAGAGTGACTATATCCGTTACACAATGGAGTAGTATATAAGACCTTACTGCATGAGGTAATTATTGAAAATAAGTCAAATAATTATATAAAAAAATAGAAATTGAAAAGAAATTCAGTTTAAGTTTCCATTATTTCAGGAATTTTTTCCCAAGATAAATGGGTTGACTCATTATGATTACATTTATAATATAATATGATAGTTACATTACTCATTATGAGTAATATTGTCTCTGTTTCGACATAAAATGTTTCTATTTGCTTTAAAAAAATAAAGACAAAAAATAATTTACTGAATTGAACATATAAAATTTGATTTTTGATTTGAAGTTTTTTTTTTTTAAATGAACAAATTTCTAAAATTATTTTAGTTTTTAACTTTATAATACATACAGAATAATATTTTCTGTTAGTGGTAACATAGACCTTTCAAAAGATAACTGATTTTATTCAAATTTCTTTGAGCAGTAAAGTGTGTAACATTTTGAAAGTGAATGTTCCTAACTATATAACTATATATGATGGCATACAGATTACACCTTAGCGTAGACATTCACATCTAGATGTTTACAAGATAAGTTCAATTGATGTAAGAAAATTTTTAGTTTTGTTCATTTAGCTTTGTAGGCTATAAAGCAAAATCACTAACAAGAATATCATTTACTATTTAAATGCATTTTTGTGCTTGCAAATTTTTATATAAAAATCTTATAAAATATTTTTTTTTTATACTACCGTTTCAAAACTCACTAAAACTAGAAACGATGTACCATACGAAATTCCAAATAGATGAATGTATTACCAGGTATTACTTTAACAAAAAAAAAACCCTCAATTCAAATGTGAATAAACTATACGCAATATATCTTTGGTATTTAATGTGAAATTATTTTGATTAAACCGTTATATAACAAAAAAAAAAAAGTGAGTACAAAGAGGTTCTTACGACAAAAAAAAAAGATTTATATTTCTATGAATTAAGAAAAACGATAAAAAAGTTCTTAAGAATTTTAGGCCTAAATTAACAGTTATTGATACTATGATAAATGCATTTTAATTTCAATATACCTATATATGTACATAATTTCTACATATGTATATCAATAAACTGTAATTTGTGTACAGGGTGTCTAACTTCAGCAACAATAGGTTAGAACTTTTACACAAAAAGTCTGAAGATTCAAACAAATATACGAGCAGAATGTTTTGTAAATGGTGTGACAAACAAGTATGTGTTTCGGAACTTTGTAAAAGTATTTTTTTTTTTTTTACGAGGGTTGGTGGAAAACTCAAAAGTCACCAAGAGGAACTGCAAGTGCTTCCTCAGTGTAGTGTTGGCTTTTAACCAACCAAAACGACCCTCTTTTTAAAACCAAACTTTAGGATGGAACCTTTAATACAAATGTACAGTTTGGTTTTGGGGATAGGGATGTGGGAAGGATAATTGGGGAAATTGGAATTAGGATATTTGGATTATGGGAGATAGATAGGAAAATTTGGGGGGATATTTTTAAGAAAGATGTTAATGTTCTTCTTAAACTTAAGTAAATCGTACACATATGAATTACCAACTTTTGGGAATACAAGCGATGGTATATGGTTTTACAAACGGGACACAACTCTATTGACTTCACCCCATTTTTGAATTTTTGCTGAATCGTTATTTAGCTCACTAATAGTGAAATTTTTTTCTGTTGTATTAACCTTGGGATTAATGTTACAGCGGCTATGAAACTCATAGGAACTTACAAGGGTGCTGTCGTCTGCAAAACTATGGATCGGATTGGAGGTTAATGAAAATAGGTCATTGATAAATATTACGAAGAGAGTGGGTGATAAAACCGATTCCGAGGGACACCAGAATGATGAAGGCTGATGCTCAGCTTCTCACAAAGGAAAGTCATGAGATCACTGGTTGGACGATGGGGTCTGAACCCGTATTGACGATCATGAAGCAAACCTTTGTGGTCCAGGTATTTCAGAAGCTTTTGGTTCACAATTTTCTCCATTACTTTGGAGAGGATTGAAGTTATAGTAATAGGAAGGTCGCTTTCATTACCTTTTAGAGGGATCGCTTCTATTACATTTTTTGGGAATTGAGAAAACATGTGAATACCCTAAATGAAGAAGAAGTAGAAAAGGTTGCGCAGAGGTTTTGAAATATGATTCATATTTAAAAATAAAAAACAAATATATTTGACGTTTTTAGACATAAAAAAATTAGACATAAAAAAAATACCTTCGTTGTCATAAAACTTTCTTTATATGTACTATCTGTAATGGCTTTCCCTTTATTATAAGGCACCTTGTTAATAATTTTTTATTAATATAATATATAAGTAAGAATAATATTGAAAAACTGAAAAAAATTTTTTTATTTTCCAATTTTGAAAAATTGTAGGAATTTTCTAAAGAACAATGTATTCAATGTTTTATTATTACATTTTTATATTCTTACAATTTATATATCTGGAACTTCATCATTTCTAGGTTAAAAATCAATATACATTCTATAAGTAATAAAAAATGAACAAAAAAAAAAATATAGATGAAAAAAATGATGAATGTACACAGATCAAAGATATAAAATTAATATAAATTCATGAGAACTTCCAAAACTATTTTTGCAGATATGATATAAAATAGTCAAAACATATAACAGAAAATATCTATTTACCTTAAATACAATAGTCAATCTTTTACAGTTAATTTTACAGAAAGTTTAGTATTGTAAGCTAGTTAAGAGATATTTTAAACTATTTCAATTTTGGTATAGAGTTTTGGTGGCCTAGTATGGGTAAGAGTGTATAAAATACTATGTAAATACCGAAGGAGTGTGGATTCCAATCCCATACATGTCGTAAAAATAATTTCCCCATACGACACTGATAGCTACATCTGGAAAGAAAAGGCTGCGTAATTTCCTGGTCACATTTATGTGGCAGGGGAATAGCTAAAACAAAAATTCTCGTATGTCATTAAATTGAGTTTTATTAAGAAGTATTAAGAATAACATACATACATGCAATATGTATTTTGAATATCAACAACAAACAAAACAAAACAAAAAAAATGACTAATTTTCGTTTTCGTTTATAAAACTAAACTTTTATGGGTTTAAGTTATATTTATTTAATATATATTGAAAATTTAAATTTGGTAGTACAGTCATACTTATCAAAAACAAAACAAAAAAAAAGAAAACCTTCTTTGGGAAAATTTTAAAAACTCATTTAGATCGCGGAATTATTTCTAGCGATGGTAGGAGGATTTTACAAATTTTACAGTGATATTTTTCTTTATTTTTTGTTTACAAATCACATAGAATAAAAAATTGGAACTACAAAAGGGTTTAACGGATGGTACTTGATTTACTAAACCAAAATATGTGGTTTGAATTGAACGTAATTATAATACAAATAGAGTAGAAAGAAAAGAGAAGGAAAAAAGAACTGAAGAGAATTAAAAGAAATGAAAGAAAACAAAAAAGTAAAAATAATTAAGAAAGTATGTAAAACGATAGGTTTTTAAAGTTGCGCATTTTCCAAAAGACATATAAAAACCTTTTAGAATTAAAAGATTTGTTTAGAGTTTTATATATAAGAGAAAATTGTGAAAAAACTAGAGTTACTTTCCTCTATTTTAAGAAAATCGAAAAAGTTGTTATACCACATATAAGAATGTTGAACCTTTAAATTTCCGTTTTATTTTCACAAATTTTTTAGGAGTGCCTAAGTTACACTTTACAGTTAAAAAAAAGTTGCAAATTTTCAATTTTAATTTTCTCTTATAAACTAAACTCTTATTCAGGGGGAGGTACAAAAACATTATTGATTTAAAATTCCTAGGTTCTAACTAAAAGTGTACCGGATTCCATTTCCACCAAGCGGAAAATTTAAATACTAAATTGCAATTGCAAAGTTTTGACAAACAAACGGATGGACGGATGGACGGACAGTCGAAGTGAAACTAAAAAGTAAATTAAAAAAAATTTTTTTTTTGTGTGAAAAATGTGATAGAAATGGATAAAAAATATTTTTTTTTTTTTTGGATATTATGAATGATGATATGCAATTTATTTAACTTTATTTGTGGAATAAAAGTAACGAACGAATATTAAAAAAAAAACAGATTTATTTTAAAAAAAATATTAACTTTTTTCAATTTACTGTCAAAACGCATTTATAATGCATATAATATAAAAAAAAAAATACTTTATTTATAATAAATTTATATTTGAATACAATATTTATTTATAGATTGAATGTACAGAGTACCTGTGATTATAACCAAAAATTTTAAAAACCTTAAGTAGACATAAGTGAATTTCGAAATAAAAATATGTCGTAGATCTACTTAAGCACTTCTGATAAAGTTCTATGAACAGAAAAATACAGAAACTTAAGGTCTCAGTACATACAAATATTGATGTTATAAGACAAATTATAGAAGTTGTAAGAAAAAAGATATGGGAGAGACTCTTTATAACTTCTCTGTGAATGTCTCACGTTAGACTAAAAATCTGGGGATTATTTACATTTTTGTAGACATAAGCTAGTTATAGAAAAGTAAATTTTGAAGAATTAATTTTTTTATTTCTAAGGTTTACGAGTTGGTTATAAAACATAACTGATTAACAAGAAGAAGTTTTCACGAAGAAATAGCATCAAAAAAGAACCTTATTTGAACTATTTGCGCTCTCTAAGATAGAATTTTAGAGAGCAGCCCAATAAACCCATTATCAAAATCTATTAGTATTAAAAAAGAACAAAACAAATAATTAAATTATAAAGTTAAAGAATTTCTAAAGTTTATTTAAGAGTTCTTTGTTCAAATATTTTGTAATAAATAATGATAAAATCTAACTTAAAATATCTAATACTGTTTTTTTTTAAATTGACTTTTAATAGCCTTACATTAGAATAAGCCAATCATAATAATGCGTTAAAAAGTTTTCTTTTCGCAGTTCGACTATATGATTCATGTATGATTACTATACAAGGTAAAATTAAAACACTTTTGAGTAATTATTTCTAGGGGCCACAGATATTTAAATCATTATTAAGTATTTATATTTTATTGTAATGTTACATGTAGGTACATGTGATAGTTTTAAATAACCGATAAATTTGTATTTTTTTTTTAAATGCTTCATTTAAAATATTTTCCATTCGGTCATATTTTGGATTATGACATACATTTTAAGTTTAAGTGAGTATTTCGTACCAAAAAATTTGATATTATGTAATATAGACATACCATTTTTTAAAACCGTATTTTTTAAAAATTCTCGATAAATCACTTTTTAGAAAATACAGGAATTTACTTTCGTGACAGTCCCAACTTTTAAATGTTTTTTTTTTTGAAATTATTTTAAATCTTTTGTTGAAATATTTATCTAAAAACAAATTAGGTGGGATGTTATTAGTTGGTTACAAAATCAGAGTTTTAATAATATCAATGTTCAATATTCAATTCTCAATATAACAGTGTGGGTTTAGGAGTAGTAGTCCACACTATTTTAAATGCTTTAATTGTTGAAATATATGTATATGTAAAAAAATAATTACAGGAAGAATTTTTCAGTTGATTACAAAATCAGGGTTATACTGTTTTTCCGGAATACGTGTATATATTCTGAGAGGGGCCTTGGGGGCCTAGTCGGTAAGAGCGTATAAAATTGGAGTGTGGGTTCGAATCCCACACACGTCGTAAGAATAATTCCCCCTTACGATATTTACAGTCACGCCCGAAAAGGAAAGCCTACGTTATTTCCTTATTACATTTATGTGGCAAGGAAATACATAAAAAAGAAATATGTATATATATATTCTGAGATTTAAAAATAAAACCCCAATTTAATTTAAACTTTTTAACAATTTCATTTAAAACTAAAAAAAAAATTATAAAAAAGACAAAAAATAAAAATGAAAATAAAAGTAAATAAAATGAAACAAAAAAAACAAGATTTTAAGAAACGAAATTTTCAGAAAAAGAGATTTTGAGAAAATGAGATTTTCAAGAACAAGATTTTAAAAGGATAATTTTGAAAAAAAACGTGATTTTGAGATACGAGCACTCATAGCTAACCCATAAAAAATTGAAACATTATTCGTTCAGTATTCGTTATTACAGAAAAAAAGCTAAAAGTATTGCAACCATTATTATTTAAGAAAAATAATTTTAATAAAGTTCATAAATACAAGATTAGTTTATTTTAAAATTAAATAAATTAACATTTAGCAGAACATTGCACAGATAATTTTATTCGCAATTATAATCGAAAAAATTCCTTAAACTACCAAACAAAAGATTTTATATTCTTGTATATTTAGTTTTTTTATTTAAATTGTAATGTATCGAATTTTAATTCTGTACTTTACCAGTATATATCGTAAAAAACGTGTATGCAAATTTAAAAAAAAAAAAAAAATTTTACGCAAAAAAAAAAACGCAAACAAAACATGAAAATCGAAAAGAACTTTACAATAACCAAAAATGGTAAAATTATTACGCAAATAAATAATTCTTCCTTTATAGGTACATACTTACATACGTATTTTTATGCAATTCCCGTTTGTAATCGGTATAGAAAAAAAAGAAATATAAAATCTTAAATTATACAAATGTATTTATAGATAAAAATCTTGAGATTTCCATGTGTGTTCTTTTATCTCTTCTATTCGAATCCCCAATGTTTCCTATTTAAATACACAAAAACAAAAATAAAAATAAAACAAAAAAAAATCCACATTTAAAAATAATTTCTATTTATTTGCGATTTACTGAAATCTAAATTTTAGTATTGTTCAATTGTTGACTGCATTTGAACACTGAAATAAAACCGAATTAAATATAGGCCAAAAAATAATGTACATAATATAATTAATTTAATAGTTTAAAATCATTGTCTGTTGTATAAAGTATTAAAGTTTATTTGTTTCCATGGCAATGCATTTCAATGTATCACTTTATAATCAAAATAAATTTTATTGTTTTAAAGGTTTTCCTTATGTATTTCGCATATTATGGTCCGTTAAGCTGATCCGGTAAGAACACTTTTAAAAAGTGTTTTCGTTTTCTGATTGTGCTGGCTAAATGATTTGAATTTTTTTTTACGAGGGATTGTGTAAAACATCGAAAATCATTCAAAGGAATTGCATTAGGTTCCTCTGGATAGTGTTGGACTTTAACCAATCAAAACTACTCCCCTTAAAAATCAAATTTTAGGATGGGTCTATTAATACATAGTGATATGTGTACAGTGTACAGTGATATACATATAGTGATATTATGTCTAATTGGTTTTTGGGTAAAAGAATAAAGAAGATTTACTTGAGAAATTGAGTTTGGAATTATTAGGATTATGGACAACAAAGAGAAAAATTTGGAGACTTATTTTGAAGAAAGATGCTAATATTTTTCTTAAATTTCGATATATGATTGAGTTTTTAATTTGAATGTTGAAAATTTTGTTGTTTCTTTAAATAATTTGGTGATTGATTTTTAATTAGGGTTGTTTAGTTTTTAGATATATGTATATATACATATAATTAATATATTAATATACTCTTAATAAGATTCGTTATTGACAGCCGGCAATATGCATTACATTTAAATTCAATTTTTTGATATATTTCCTTTTTACGTCCTTTATATTTTGTTCATCGTTTTTCATAGCATCTAATATTTAAATACATATAATACGTATCTTGTTTTAAATTATTCATGAATAAAATATTAGTTATGTAAGGCCACTGAAAATAATTTTTACTACCTACTATTATATAGTTACTATATTTACGAACTAGAAAGATTCTATAGTACAAATAAAGAAATGAGTAAACAATGTCAATGTCATTTCCTGTTTTTTGTTTTCAATATGGTTTTTTCTTCTTTTATACATACGAGTATTGTATTATTATTTTGATATATTTTACTACAATATAAAACTGTATAGTTTCCCAACTAAAATGCAAAAATAATTATTTTTAAATTTTGATAAAAAATAAAATTTTATGCAAAACAAAAAAACAAAAAATTTAAACCAAACCAAAGAAAAGACAACAAGTTGTTAACTTGTATTTTATAGATTAAGTTTCAGTGAAATATAAAATTTAATTTTATTAACAATGTATATGTATATTTTTATATACTCGTATGTGTTTAGCTTATTATGTAATATTTAAACAAGATTTAAACAATATTTAATCTTTATAGATTGTAATAATTAAATATAGACTATCAACGAACATTACAATTGATTTTGTAATCAAAGTAAATATTACCTATCCCTTCAATCCCATTTCTTCTTTGTTTTCACTAAATGTCTAGTTCTGCACCATAAGATATTAAATAATAAGAAAATTTAAATTGATTAGCAGTATGTAAATTTAAATTGATCTGACTTATGTCATAGTCGCTAAGCCGCCAGTCCTTCAATCGGACAGTCTTGGGTTTAAATCCCGGTCTGTCTTAAAATTACTACTTATATAAAAAATAAGTAGTAATTTTATATCGTAATAACGTATATGGTATAATTAAGATTTCCCTACAAAATTCCAACACACAAAATCCCAACTCATAAAATCGAAAAATTAGTTAGGTTATGTTTTGTTTGGATTTTATGAATTTCTGAAAATAAAAAATGTATGGATTTTGTGGCTTTTGGATTTTGAGAATTAGGATTTTGTAGAATCACATATAATTAATAATAATAAATAATAATAATAATAGGTGCTACAGGGGCACAACCTTTAGTTACATCACGCAGGAAGATGTTATATATTATCGCACGTTGTAGTGCACTGATGGATCTCTTTTATGTAGTCTGACCCTGTAGTAAATAATAATAATAATATTAATAATAATAGTTGTTACAGTGACCAGTGATGTTGTCTTCAATTATTACCTCACGTAAAAAGGTGTTAGGTGTTATATACTACTGCATGCATTATACTGTTGATGGATATCGTCACTGACAGCAAAATTGTAATAATTATAAGCGGATTTATTGTTCCCTTATAGCCCCACTCTCAATTCAGTGTTTCCGAATCCTGTCAATACTCTCTAACTAATATCTAATATCCTGTGTTAGCAGCCAGGTTTCATCCCATTATATTGGCTAAAGGGAGATGGATTTAGTTAGTAAGAATATGACATTACCAAGGGGGTATTTTTGGGCTGTTTGGAAGATTTCCACCTTCCTTAGGAAAAAAAAAGTTCAACTGAAAATTATATTTTTAAAACCGCAAGCTAACCAAATGTTTTCATTGCTAATCAAAAATTTAATAGATGTAATAATATGCATATCTTAAAAATTAAACATTAGTTGATTTTCTTTTTTTATAAATAAGAGTAAAAATTTTAGAGAAGTAGGTATGCAATTGCAAAATGTTTTACATTTGTTGTCAATAGAGGAAATTAAATTATTTCATGAAATAAAATATTTCGTATTGTAAATAACCAAGTTTAATATAATTAATTAGATAATTGCAAAGACTGTATGGGATTTCGACTTTTACAGATATCCTAACCATGATACAAGTTAAAATAAATGCTTTATCCTAAAAATAGAATTTTTCCTGGCATAAAAATTCAATGTTAAATGTTATATACTGCATTACACATGTTTTTTTTCCCCATTTTGTGTACTCTCTTTTAATATGTTTATCTTTGTCCACAAACAAAGTGTTAAATTTTAAAGGATGAATCAAAATTGGATAATATTATGAGTGAAAAGTCGGTAAAATAGTAAATAAAATGAAACAAATATGAGTATAAAACTTATGCTAAAAGCATTTTAAATATAAATGACAACGCATAAATCTATCTTTAAGATAAATTTTTAATTCTTGTATGTTTTGTGTACAGTCATAGTTGAAGTTTCTATACAGTAAATACTAATACACATTATTAATAAAGGAAATATGGCGCCAATAAAATGCGGTTTCTCGTTTTTAGCACATTTCCAAAAAATTTTTGAAAAAATGTGCTTATTATTTCAGTTTCACTCTGTCTGTCCGTCCGTCCGTCTGTTTACAAAACTTCTACACCGTTAAAGATAGAGAAAAACAATTTTAACCATGGGTAGGTCTTATAAAAAAAATTATATTGTGGAACAACTTTTTCATGTAGCCCCATCCATTACGGAGCTACAGCCCCCCAAACTTTGAAAAAGCCCTATTTTTAAATGCATATACCTTATGTTCTGCTTAAGATTTTTTCAATCTGAAAACGCCATTCGACAGGTATTTTTTTTAGCTTTGTAAATTAATATCAAAATTATACAATTTTTTTAAATTTAGTATTTAAATTTACCGTTATGTGAAAACCAAATTTTGCATGATTTTTCTACTTTCATAACTCCGGCACGCTGTTTGATAGAGGCTTGAAATTTTGAGGCAAGAAAGTACTTTTAGAATTAGTATAAGTTTGCTCAAAAAATTTTTTTGGACCACCCTCCGTTTATGAGCTATTAGGGCTTAAAAATTGAAAATTTGCTATTTTTAAACACCTGTAACTTAGGAACCTGTACACATTTTACTTCTGCAAGATATAAAAATTAAAGCTACAGTAATATATTTTTACGTGTGTTAAAGGTTTATTTTAGTTGTAAAGGGTTCCAAAGTTGCAGCTCTTCGAAATTGCGAAAAAGCCCCGTTTTCAGATGCATATATCTTAGGTTCTGCGTAATAGTTTTGCAATCTAAAACCGCCAGAAGATCGAACATTTTATTATCTATATAAAACAGTATCAAAATTATGTAATATTTTGTAATTTACTATTTAAATTTACCGTTATGTGAAAACCACATTTTGCATGAAATTTCTTTTTTCATAACTCCGGCACCCCTTTAGATAGAAACCTGAAATTTTGAGACAAGAAAGAACTTTAATTAGTATAAGTTTCCTCAAAAAATTTTTTGGTAGCACGCCCTGTTTAAGAGTTATTACGCCTCAAAAATTGAAAATTTGCTATTTTTAGACACCTGTAACTTAGGCACCAGTAAAAATTTTTCTTTGACAAGACATGAAAATTAAAGGTTCAATAATATATTTTTACGTGTGTTAACGGATTTTCTTAGTTATAAAGGATTCCGGACTTACGGCCCCTCAAAATTTCAAAAATGCCCTATTTTCACGTTTTTTCTTATTACAAAAAATTTTTTAAATTTTCAAATTTTTGTGTAAATCACAATTCTAAACAGTTTGTATTGAGTTTTGGAAATGTGCGCTTTTAAAAACCGTTGGTTTACATTCTACCTTGTTTAAATTTCTATTTAATTTTCATTTATTTTTGGTTTTAAATTTTAAATGAAAGTTGAAGATAAAGTGAAGGTAAAGTGCATTTGAAAGTTTTTTTTTTAAAAGCGAAATACAAATATTGAAATTCTTGACATCCCTTTTCTGGATTTTTTGCCATTTTCAATTTTTGTTTTATTATTGCTGTTCAAAATGAATATTATATATTATAATTTGTAATGTTTATTTATGAAATATTATTTTTTGTTTTTGTAAATTCAATATTTTAAAATAATAAAATTTTTACTGATCAATGCTGTCACTTTATCATTTTTGTGGTGGGATGTTCAAGGAAATTTTTAATTATTCATTTTATGGTTGTGTTAAAATGCATTAGAATTTTTTTTTGTTTCAGCAGAATATTATTTTATCTCTTTAAGGTGCTGGTTGATAGTAATTAAACTTTAGTTTTAGAGTTTATAGAATTTTAGATACAGCTTCTTATTTAAAAAAAATAATAAGAGGTTGTAAATGTAAATTTGCTAAAATAAACGGGAGCGTATCGAAATCTCGAGAATTAAAATCTTGTGTTTCAAAATCTCATGCTTTTATCATTCTCGGTTTTTAAAATGTCCCGTATCTTGTTCCTCAAAATCTCGCAAAAAAGTAGAAATTAATAAAATACAAGAATTATTGGGGATCTTTTTGTTGAAAAAAAATGTCGTATAAAAAAAGTCAAATAGCCAAAAAAGTTTAAAAATAAAATATCGAATTTTTATATATAAAAAAGAGTTGGTTATAAAATCAACTATCATATTATCATTATTGGGGATTTTAGAATTGGATACAAAATCAAATTCAATAAATTGTTTAGCGGGGGTTTGGGAGCCTCAGCCCGATTATTTTGAAAGTTCCTTTTTTTTTTTAAATATTTATACGTAAAAAACATAATTAGGGGGATTTTAGAGTGTATTCAAAATCAGGGTATTTGCTTTTGCCAGAATATGCGATATTCTGCGATATTCTGAATATCCATTATATGCGATATTCTGAATTATGAGGGATTTTACAGTTGAATTTAAAAGCAGGGTTAAACGCTTTTCAAGAATATTTATAAATATATGTGAGATTTTGAATTAGGAAAGGTTTTTGGGCTTAATGTTTTAGAGTAATGTTGTATATACAACATTCATTTAAATTTAAAAATTTTTTTGTGAAATTTTTGCGTGCAATTTTTTTGTATAAATTTTATTTTTTGAATATTTATACTTACCCTATTTAGCTAAAGAAAAACTTAGTTGGTTTTACGCGAGATTTTGAACCGCGAGATTTTGTAGCCAACCCTAAAAAAACGGCTAGATTAACAACATTACTTTGATAACAGGTGACAGCGTAATCGATTTAAAGCAATTAATTTCGTTAAATTTCTTCACATTTCTTTCTTATAATTTTTATATTTGTTTGGTTTTGATCAATATCAAAAAAAAAAAAATGTCCTTTTTAAATTTTAGGAAAATCAGAAAATTTTTAAAGTATTTTGGAATCACGACAATATTATAAAAATATCGTAATACATAATGTAATATACGATATATATAAATATTTTAATAATATAGAAACGAATCTTATAAAAACTTAAACTAAAATGTTTAGATATATAATATACTTACGTGTCCTTAATTGTGAAGACACTAGAAAGTAAAGAAGAGAACACCTCCTGATTTATTTTAATTATGTATTGAATCATAATTATAAAAATAGATAAAATAAACTACAATAATTTAAATTTTTTTTGCTTTCACTCCTATAAATATTATTTTTATAATATTGTAAAAGTTCTTCTTCACTAATTTTCTTGATATAAAATCATAAAGGGTTCACTAGAACTATAAAAACTAATTAAAAAAAAAAACTAAAGTATGTATTCTTATGGTGGTGACATGAAATAAGTCCTTTTTGAATTTTTGACTCCTCACACAAATGTTTGATTATATAGGACGTATGACTTATATTGATTCCTTACTTCCACTGTCCCTTTTCTTGATTTTCCAAAGAAAAAGGTAAGTTTCAACAAGCATCAAAAATCTTAGATTCTTTTGCAACATTTTTATTATTTATGCTTGTATTTTCTTTTTAGGTGCAGATAATAAATGTATTAAACACTTAAAATTTAGTGCGTTATTTAGGAAGTATCAAGAAAAGGCGATGATGAATAAATTTTGAGAAGTCAAACTAGTCATACGAATAGTTTAAAAATAAAATGTTAACCCTATGACTTTGAGTTTTTAAAAATGACCTAAGGAAGGAAAGATATTTGTGATTGCAAAATCATCAATCATCAAATTTTTTGAAAAATTATATTTATAAGTATTTTATTAAAATCAAACAAAAAATTTTTGAATTAACATTAATTGTCGTCCTTTTTTAAAATTGGAACGAATGGACAAGGACACAAAGAAACGGGAATACTTGTAATTATAATTTAATAGAATCTTATTGTTAAAACAGTGTCTTTGTCAAAATATTATAAAACGGGATCATAATTATTTGATATAGTAGAAAACGGTAACGTATTAATTATTTTTGGTATCAGGAAGCGAAGGGTAGTTGCGCACTGTAAGACAATGAAACGCAATTATTTTCTACGCTTCTTAAACATTTATTATAATTGGATTGTCTTCAAAAGTTCATTTGTTAATTAAAAAAGTTAATTTTTCAAAAGAACTTTTAATTTCTATTCAAGATCTAAAACTTCGATTCGATTTTTATCACTTTTTGTTGTCAGTCAAAAGTACTAATAAAATATCTTATATCATATAATCTATAATGGATATTTTAGATATATATAGTCAGATAGTCAAGCCTAATTAGATTTATATCCTTTAATTAAATTTTGCTTTTTATGATATAGCTTAGAAAACAATAATTTCTTCAATTTCTTAAAAAAACAGAAAAAAATAAAAAAATTATAAATTTTATTTAATGTTTTTACCGAGTGAATAAATATTATATTTTTATTTTAATGTATTGTATTTATCTGTGGGTTAATAGATAAATAGACGAAGAATTAAAAAAAAAAAATATCTTATTATATTTTATTTTTATACTAAAGTAAATATATTTATATATATAGGATACATATATATATTATATATTAATTCTTAGGTTTATAATAATTTTTTTTATTTAAGAATAATTTATTGCCTTTGGGATATATTAGCATCATCACAATCAGGATCATGATCGTATCTATTATGATCGTATAGCCACAAAAATCAGTAAGTATTCAGGTTATTCACTATTTAGTACTTAACCATTTACCACCATCGCCTAATCACTAAAAATAATATAAGATTCATTTTATTACTTTCATATGTATGTATGTATAAAAAAGTATATAATTCTATAAGTATGTATATTGTGTATTTAAAATGAATAGGTATCCTTTCTAAGTTCAATAAAGTTAACAGAGTAATAAAAGTTATGTCATAAAATAATTTTTTTTTATTTTTCTATATTTATTTTTTTTTTCTTTGCTAAATTTTTTTATTGAAATCTTATGGGATTCTCTATTAACTTTGATATAAAACTATCTATTGTTGAATATATTTTAAATTTATATCGTTAAAAACAAAACCTCATCTCAAAAATGTATTGGTATATATACTATTTTACCATTTTATTCTTTGTGTGAAATGTGATCTTATGATGTATGTATATATATTATATATGGAATGAATAAGAACACGTACTAAAAATCAATAAAAAATATATTATATGATATGTCTAGTAAACCAAGGAAAATTATTAAAAAAAAAAAAACAAAAAAAAAAGGCATTCACCCAGAAGGCACTGATCTCGTAATAGATAAATACAACCAATATGGATTATAAAATTACCCTAAAGGTGATTCCATTTCATTGCATTATATTACCATTGCATATGAATTTTAAGAATATCTTTGAAAGCCAATTATAACTTTTGACTCATTTAATTTATAATGCATTTTATATCATTTTATACTCTTGTCTATATACGAGTATATATATATGTGTTATTATTCATTTTGCATATATACATTTTTTTAGACTTATTTATTTATTAGGCTATAAAGAAAGGGAATAAAAAAAAAAGAAAAATAGAGTATAATATAATGATTCATAGATATTTTTTCATAAAAACTTTTATTTATTATAATACAACAACAAAATCAGAACTAAAGTGATTTTAAAGATCTTTAAATAGAATTTTGAAGATGAGGAAGCGTATATAAATTCGATATGATATACAATCAACAACTGAAACTTTTTTTTTTATATCATCGCTATATGGAAAATTAATATGTAGATATTTACTAAAAATTGCTTGAGAATATTAGATATGTTGAATATCCTTGTCAAACCTTAATTCAATCTAATTATGTTCTTTCTGATTTTCTTAAATTATTAAGCCTGAAAGGTCCTATTATTCAACTGTGTGAACTGCTTGCAAGTTATCATTCTCAATATAGTTTTAAATTGGGTCCTGGACATAAAAGTTAGCATAATAATGATCTAGGAAAGGTTTGGAACAAAATTGAATTAAATTAGTTCGAAGCACTTTTGTTTGACACAGAAATAACGCTTATTTGATTGCCATAGTTTTAGTAATAGAAATTATATATGGTAAGTAAAACGAATATTGAAAAACTTAAGAAATCTAAAACGATACAAAATTAATTTAAATTTGAAGAAGTTTTCAGTTTTTAAAATATAGGTATTCTATTAGATTTTGTTGTTTTAAAATTAATTTAGGACGATACAAAAATCGTTGCTCTTTGTTTATTTTTTATTTAAAAAAAGAAAATTATTCTTAGAAGTCTCCAGTTAAGTTGAAACCATCACTCTAAAAGTCTCCAGATAAATTGGAGCCACATTTATTTAAAACTAAAAAATAAGGTATAAACAACTGAATATAGTTTTATGAAGAAAAATAATCAATGTTTCCTTATTATCAGTAAAGAAATAATAATTTAGTCTATATCACAGTTTTGAAGATGAAAACATACAACAAATAGAGAGTTGAAACCTTTTATACATTTTCTGCTAAAATGTTTGGTTCTCTCTGTTTGAAAATCATTTATGAACCATTCATGAAAAATTTTTATTTTAATCTAATTGATCTAATCAATATCTCCAAAGTATATATTAAACCATATGGAATCAATTACAACAAATTTTCTGATGTTGTATAAACTTTTTTTACTCGCCCCAACAAAATCAAATTATCTATTAATCTAATCACCACGATCATTAGGTTTTTAACTACTAGTACCCGTGATATTCGTGGGTATCTATAGCTAATATTTTTATATGTATTTTGTAAGCAGCACGTTGCTATTTAAAATAAAATTACTGATGCTACCATTTAACCAATTTCAACCACTACTTAATTACTACTAGTTACCACTAAAGCGAAAGAGTTATTTAATTGTCCAAAATTTCAAAATTTTGTTCTTCAAATAAAACCAAGCTCATCCAAACTTTTTAAGTGTTTTCATTCATGCGTCACCAATTAAATTATTCAAACCCGTAGTTTTATTTAATATTTACATTCTCTATTCAACGTAACACTTTTACATTCTACTCAAACGTAACACTTTTTTTCTGTTTTTTAGATTTCAAATCAAATTGAAATCAAAACTGACAATAATCACCATATCAAAAGCGATTTACCTGAAGCGAATTTTTGTTATTATTGAATTTAAAAGAATAATTTTTTGTTGTTTGCGATGATGATATTTATTATTTAAATTAATTATTACTTATTTATATAATCAAAAGAAAAAAAAATAAAGAAAAAAACAGAAAATCGTGAATTTTTCATCTATTTTTTTTCATTTCTTTTAGACAAACAATATTAAAAGTCTAAATGTATTGAAGAAAACTTAAAGAATATTTTTTTATTTTCATTTATTCTAGAGAACGTCCAGATCTTTAAGAAAAAGAAAACAAAAGAAATATCAACCAACAAAATTGTGTTATTACAGGAAAGGTTAGATATATTCAATTGTGCGCCAAATAAATTTATTGTTGGCTTTATATAACCAGCGTAGTAATTTTGTAAATAATATTTTTTGCCAAGAATGTTGATTCTATAGACGTTTTCCCAGCGGAGACTTGAATATGATCTGTCATTCAGGTAGGTGAATATGTACTGTCGATTTTATTTCATTTGTCCTTTCTTTGATAACTATATAGTTTCTCAATTTATTCTGCCCAAGTGACAATTAATAGAGACGTGATTGATTAATTTTATTATATATAGTCTTATATATAGTTATACTATAGTCTGCTCTTAATGTTTAATACATCAAGTATTGAGTTAAACACATTTTCATATACACACAAATTGAGGGTTTCAGTTCTCTTTTTGGCCATCTTTTTAATTGTTGTCGTTTCTGCAGCATAACTAATAAAAAGGAATATTTGGAAATTAATTAACCTCATCTTTCTAGTTTTTCTTATATTTCAATCCTTCAATATTTTAATAAACTTTACATGCTTTTTTTTAAGTTTGGTTTTTGTTGTTGCAATCGTGAATTTTCAATTTATTGCTTTGGACCAGCTACATTTATTTCATATAATTTCATATAATCACTTCAAAACACAAGTGTACTAATACTAAAATATAACATTGTTTAAGTGATGTCACTTTTCGATTAGCTTGGTCAGTTTATTTAAATTTAATGTGTACAGAGATGAGAAATTATAATTTGTTGAAGTCTGAAATATTTTTAGACCATGATTTCAAATGATTTAAAATGGTTTAATATCATTGTACTTAACAATGTATGTTCCTAAAGAACTCTTTCCTCTTCACATTTTTAAAAATTCTATTTTTTTGCTTTGGGAATATTTATTTGACATGGTCGTCAAGTAAAAACGAAAACTGATTAACTGAGGCAATGAAATTTATTTTGTATATTGTTTTCTAATACCTAAATACAATAATTTGTTAGAAAAAAAAATTTGCTACATATAAGATGATTTAACCATTGAAGTCTGAAAAAATATATATAATAAAAAACAAAAAGATTATTAGAAAGAAAAAGAGACAAAAAATATAAGATAAAAAATAATCTTCAAGGAATTTATTTTTATGTTCTAAAATAAAAAAAAAGATTTTTGAATTTAGTAAAAATGAGGCCGGTTAAAATGTTAGAAAATAAGTGACACATTGTAGAAGAAAATTAGTTAGAATTTTTGTTTGATACTACCATCAATAAAATCAACGATGAAAAAAGACTAAAAACATTAAATATGACAAAATATTATGAAGTGTCGATATGATTAATTGAAATAGGACATATCCTATAACCACCTTAACTTTGTCTAGTAATGTTTGTGTAAAATTTGTCATTTTCAGATTGTAAATGTTTACTCTTATGTTTATAAGTCATAGATATTATTTTTAGCACATTTCCAAAAAAATTTTGAAAAAATGTGCTTATTAGTTTCACTCTGTCCGTCCGTCCGTCCGTCCGTCTGTTTACAAAACTTCTACACCGTTAAAGATAGAGAAAAAAAATTTTAACCATAGGTAGGTCTCATAAAAAAAATAATTTTGTGGAACAACTTTTTCATGTAGCCCCCCCCATTACGGAGCTACAGCCCCTCAAACTTTGAAAAAGCCCTATTTTTAAATGCATATATCTTATGTTCTGCTTAAGATTTTTTCAATCTGAAAACGTCATTCGACAGGTATTTCTTTTATCTTTGTAAATTAATATCAAAATTATACAATTTTTTTAAATTTAGTATTTAAATTTACCGTTATGTGAAAACCAAATTTTGCATAATTTTTCTACTTTCATAACTCCGGCACGCTTCTAGATAGAAGCTTGAAATTTTGAGGCAAGAAAGAACTTTTGGAATTAGTATAAGTTTGCTCAGAAAATTTTTTTGGATCACCCCCTGTTTATGAGCTATTAGGGCTTAAAAATTGAAAATTTGCTATTTTTAAACACCTGTAACTTAGGAACCTGTACACATTTTACTTCTGCAAGATATAAAAATTAAAGCTACAATAATATATTTTTACGTGTGTTAAAGGTTTATTTTAATTGTAAAGGGTTCCAAAGTTGCAGCTCTTCAAAATTGCGAAAAAGCCCCATTTTCAGATGTATATATCTCGGGCTCTGCGTAATAATTTTGCAATCTAAAACCACCAGAAGATCGAAAATTTTATTATCTATATAAAACAATATCAAAATTATGTAATATTTTGTAATTTACTATTTAAATTTACCGTTATGTGAAAACCACATTTTGCATGAAATTTCTTTTTTCATAACTCCGGCACCCCTTTAGATAGGAACCTGAAATTTTGAGACAAGAAAGAACTTTTAGAATTACACATGAAATTTTCAAATTTTTGTGTAAGTCACAATTCTAAACAGTTTGTATTGAGTTTTGGAAATGTGCGCTTTTAAAAACCGTTGGTTTACATTCTACCTTGTTTCTTTTATACAGCATAAATCCATAGCAGCACCGAAAAAAATCTAAATACTTTATAGCATTATTTTCCCGTTATTAATTTTTAACCTTATTAGTTCATTTTCTGGATAAATTTTGTGTATGTATATAATTTCATTAAGGTGAAATGTTTTGTCTTACGTGTATCATTGAAATGACCTTTATTATGTCGGATTAAATCTTATTCATTGGATTTAAGACATTTGAACTTTTAACTTAAATCTGAAGATTGAAATATTTTATAAGACGTATTTAAACTTTTTTTTTTTCTAAATAAAATAATTATTGTTTTGTTTAATGATGTCAATGTGCCCCACCTTTAAAAGTAATAATATGTACTACTGTATAACTTGTATTATATAATCTATATTCAATAATAAAATTTCATAATTAAATATAGTTTTAATAATGGTTAATTAATAAATTTTTAGTTTTTCATTAATTTTTTTTTTTTTTTTATAATAAACAAAAACGAAAAAAACGATACAAAAGAAAAAAAACAATTTTAGTTTAAGGAAAAAGTTATAGGAAAAAAAAAATACTTCAATTATTTCCACCATTTTTTTTCTTTATTTTGCTGGTTTTTTTTTCTTTTCTTTTCTTTATTCAATAAAAGTCATGATCGCGAAAATAAATCTTGGCGATGATTTAAAAAGAAATAAAATAAAGAATTTTTTTTTTTTTGTTTTTTAAGGGTACTAAAGAATATAAATACCGACCGACAACTAGATATTGACCAAATTCAATACTTTTTTTTTGTAGATTTGTTTTATGCCGCAAAAAAAATTTTAAAATATACAAAAAGAAAAAAAGAAAAAAACAAAATTAATACTAAAATAATTTTAAGTAACGATCAATGATCACCTCACAGCAGGAGTTCTAAAAAGTAACTTTATTCTATAACTATAGTATTGATTGTTTCATTTATTATTTTTCTTTTATATTCAAAAATAAAAATGTATTTATTTTGTATCTGTACAGTATTTTACTATTTTGCTTCTAGCTACCCATTTGATAATTTAGGTTCAATTTTTGTCTACTAGACTTCACTTGTATTTTTTTTTTTTTTTTTTTTTTTTTTTGGGGAAAAAACTAACAACATAACAACGATGAAAAACAGTAAAAATTTGGAACCCAAGATTTAATAACGATAGTCGATACCCCATTATTTGAAGTAGAAAAATTTTAAAGTCAGTATCTAAAATATTTATTTATAGAAATATAAAAATCAATCAAATAACCAAATAACATAACGATCAGCAAATATCGATTTAAAGAAAAGAAAAGAAAAGTAAATAAAAAAAATATCGGAAAGAAACAGATAAGTTTGCAGTAGAAGAGTGACCAGGTTTACTAATAAAAATCAAATTTTTAATAAACCATCTAATCTGTTATGAAATTGTAACAACGGAACTCAGAATTATAGAAAATAATTTTGTGAAAAATTTTGTTAGGGAAAATTTATATTACATTAATGCTGCTTTTACACTAATGCTATACATTTATACTCAAAGTCGTTCTGTTAATAATATTCGTCAATCTTTATCAATTTAGGTGTAAACATACTAGTTAATATAAGTCATTTTTTGTCAAATTGTGTGTTAACTTAAAGGCACAGTCACCAACTAGAAAGTTTAGTGTACCATAATTGGCAACATGGCACTAAGGGTACTATTAGCATTAGTGACTAGTTTTACAAGCTGTCTATTGTAAATTTTTTGTAATTCAAATATAAGTATCTGTCAGTGCAATTTACAAAATGTCATTTAGTGTTTAGGAGAATTAAATTGTTTATAAAAAAATTTATAAGAGTAATCACAATACTTATAAACTAACGTTGTAAAAGTTTTGGCTCAGGAGATAAAATGTTAGGTTAGTTGATTGTTAGCCGGCAAAAAGTGTAGTCAAAGTTTGAAGATAATCTCGAACGATAAAATGTTTTATTGAATATGGAAGGTCTGCTTTTTGAAGTTGTATTTGAAAAAATGATTTCAGCTCTCTCAACAGAAAACTGACAACTCTTCAGGCTGCTCATCTTCTTTAAAGTCTCACATTTCAAAAGAGTTTACTCTACTTGTATAGTATAATGTCCAATGCTAAAGTACTAACAAGAGTTAGAAAAAACCATGAAATAGAAGGGCAAAAGCAAAATAATTTACCTTTTGTTCAAAGTAAAATCTGGGATTGAAGTAATAAAGTAAGAAAATAAAAATTAGGTTTTGGAAGTATTAAAGAATGAAAAATTGTGCACAATATGGTAGAAATCATAGGTTTGCAGTCAGATGCCTCTCTTTTAGTTGTGTCCCTTGAATTTCTATAAAACGTTAATATAATTGACTGACTTTGATTGAATCAATTTCTATAGAATTGATTGATTTCGTTTCATATCATATATTATATTTTTAATTTCTATTATTATTCATTACAGAAAGAGATTTTTTTTTTGCTAAAGTGCTACCAAATGCTCTGGCCACCTAATTTTGAGTTGTTCTCAAATAAAATATTTAAAAGTTCAGTTCAATTGAATTAATCAATAGTCAATAAAGTGAAAGAGACGACCAATAGCAAAAAAATGTAATAAAAAAAAAAAAACAACAAAACGAAAAAAAATGATATTGATTTCAAGAGCAGATTAGTTAACATTAAGATCGATGTAACATTATGTGCCATAAAATGTTTTATTTTTTTTTTTTTTGTTCTCGTTAAAAATTTTGTATAATATTCAAACTTTTTTTAATTCTAATTCGATGTCTTGCAGCAAAAACTGTTAAAAAGTTAAAAAGAAAGAAAAAAGAACAAAAATTGAAATTTTTTTTTGCGCTGGTAAAGAGTGTTAGAATTCACATAACATTTTTTTTTTTTTTTTTAAATTATATAGCATTTGAAATAGGTTATGAGAAATTCTATTTTTTATGAATTTATTTTTTAAATTTCTGATAAAAATTTAGATTTTTGAATTAAATTCAGGAAAATTATAACAATCATAGCAAATATCTGAGCTGAAAGTTATTAAAAGTTATATGCTTTAAGTTGTTTAGAGTCACAAAGCCAAAAATAAGGTATAATGTAAAACCTAAGGTTTTTAAAGGCGCGCATTTTCTAAAAGATTATACAAAATTAGTTTAGAAAACTGTGTATGGCACATAAATTTGTCAATTTTCTTAGATGTTTACGAAAAAAATTATGAAAATCAAGAGAATTTTTCTTCAATTTTAAGGAAACCTTATGTAGTTAAGAAAAGTTGTTAAGACATTTAAAAATATAACACTTTAATTTTGACTTGTATTTTCAAAATTTTGTACAAGAGTCTAAGCTACAGGTATTTAAAAATAGTAAATTTTCAAGTTTTGACCCCTTAAAGAGAGGATGATACAAACAATTTTTTGAGGAATCTTATGCTTATTTTGAAAGATCTTTTTTCTGTCAAAATTTCAAAGTTCTATCTGGAAGAGTTATGGAGATATGGACGAAGCAAAATTTTGCAAAATATTGTTTTCATTTAACTTAAAAATTTGTGAAAATTAAATATTGAATTGCAAAAACTTGTATAATTTTGGTGTTCATTTATGAAGCTAAGAAAATGTAATGTTTTTTCGTCCTTTTATAATGAAAAAAATCTTAAACAGAAGCTAAGATATAAGATGTATTTTAAAAAATAGGGCTTTTCAAATTTTGAGAAGCTGTAAGCTCCGTAATACATGGGTTGCATAAAAATCTTGTTTTACAACTTAATTTTTTTTTTGAGGGACCTATCCATAGTCCAAATTTTTTTTCTTCTATCTTAAATATTGTAGAAGTTTTGTAAATAGATGGGCAGAAGCATGAGCGAAGAAACGAACAGATTGAAAGTAATAAGCAAATTTAAAAATTTTTTTTTGCAAAATGTTCTAAAAAGCATAAAATTTTATAGAGAAACATTAAGTTAAAAAAAATTTATTATTTAAGAGTTTCTTGAATATTTATCATTAATTTTAATAATTGTTTTCTTAAAACGTGTGACTTAGATTAAAAATATGTAACTTATCGTTTAATGCTTTTGATTTATATTAAGGTTATGTAATTCAATTTCAAAAAGAAACAGTCCACTAAATGAACTTGCAAATTTAGAAAACCAAAATAACAAATTGTAAATAGAAAAAGAATTTCAAATAGATATTAATCTTATTGAAGTAGTATCAAAATTTAAATACCTTGAATGGTGACTACATAAAGATTGAAGTGAAAAAGAGATAAAATTCCGCATTGATATGATAAAAAATCATCTTTTGTTTAAATGAAAAATAGCTGAGGAACATAAAAATATCGGTAAACAATTGTAAAAAGTTTTAAAATAGAATAAATAGAAATAGAGTAATTAAACTGATGAAGAGGATCAAAAAAACTTTGGCAGAGGATCAATGGCGAAACTTCTGCGAGGTGAGAATGTTCAATCAAGGGGGCATAAAGGGATTTCAATGGCTTGACAAAACGCTGTAGAAAGCGAGCAGATCGTTGAGCAGGACAGCACAACGGGTCGCAGGGCCTAGGTGTAAGGGCAGCTATATGTCCCCCCTGAGAAACAACAACACCACAAGATGCTAGAGAAGAAAATAAAATGTTTTATGTTTTAAAAGTTACTAAACATGTTTTTTAGTACCTAATATCTGAATTTCATTTTTGTTGTATCAGTATTTCAAAGTTTTAAGCTGTGATGAACATGTAAAATGAACATGTCAAACACTTTGCCATTTCAATAAATGAACCTAGGAAACTTAGAGTTATTTTGAGAAGCTGCTAAGACAGTCAGTATTTTTCGTATGGTTTTATTCTTTTGTTAAAGACATGTACAGTATTTTGTATTGAAAAATTATTAAATCACGCAAACTAAAAAAAAACACTATCAAATTTAAGTTCGTTATTTTCAGTTATTCCAATTTATTGTTTTAACTATTATATAGATTTATTATATAGATTGTATATATCAAATAAAGATTTTAGGATTCCTGTTTATTTTTTCATTTTTTTATGAGATTTTACTTATCAAAGATTTAGATCGTTAATATGACATGCAACAAAATTGCAATGAAGATCTTGAGAAAGTGACTAGACAGATCGAAAGGAAAATCAAAATATCCTGGAAGAAAGTTTAAAGTTTATTCAACATCGTATTTTTATATATTCCATTTCTTATTATACCCTACACATTAAGTATAGGGTATATTAACTTTGGTATGGTGTTTCTAACCACCAAAAGGAAGCGAGTTAGGTATGGGCATGTATATATATTCTGAATCTGGATCACCTACTGAGTCGATTTAGCGATGTCCGTCCGTCCGTACGCACGATAACTCAAAAAATAATGATGCTATCTTAATGAAATTTATACTGTAGGTTAACAATGACTAAGTTAAGGCGGGGATTGTAAATGGACGAAATCGGACCATGCGTTCGAGTACCTCCCATACAAATCCCAAAACCGAATAAGCATATATTCGAAATTAATAAAGATAGAAACTTCAAATTTGGTACTAGGGTGCTGTTTCCTGAATCCCTTATTTGTCGAAAATTTGAGATGAATTGGAGGAGCTGTTCGGGTACCTCCCATACAACTCCCAAAACCGAACAAGCATATCTTCGAAATTAATAAAGATAGGAACTTCAAATTTGATACGAGGGTGCTGTTTCCTAAATCCCTGATTTGGCTAAAATTTGAGATGAATTGGAGTGGTCGTTCGGGTACCTCCCATACAACTCCCAAAACCGAACAAGCATATCTTCGAAATTGATAAAGATAGAAACTTTAAATTTGATACCAGGGTGTTGTTTCCTGAATCCCTGATTGGTCCAAAATTTAAGATGAATTAAAATGGTTGTTCGGGTATCTGTCACACAACTCCCAAAACCAAACAAGCATATCTTCGAAATTAATAAATATATAAACTTGAAATTTGATATAAGAATGTTCTACCCTGTTGATGTCTCTAAAATTTGAGATGAATTAGGGTGGTGATCCGTGTGCCTTCACACACTTCCCAAGACTTAACAAGCATATTTTCGAATTTAATAAAGATAGAAATCTGAAATTTTGTACAAAGGTTGTAAAAGCATTTATTTTTTTAGCTTAGTTATATTAAATACCTAACTAAAATAACTTATGGATTTTTAATTTAATTTAAATTTTTTAGGTGTAGGGTATAAATAAGTCGGTTGCATCGATTTACTGTTACTTTTACTTTTTTTTTATTGGATTTTACTACATATTTTCATAAAATTTTAAGTTCAATTTATGATTCCATCTTTAATGTCATTGTACCTAGAATTTTGTCAAAGATTATTAATAACCTTTAAAAAATAAGTAAAATTTTTAGCCATTATCTTAGTTCTTATTAACTTTTTAAATTTATTAATAATAATCTGATCTGATTTGAATTTTTGTGATAACAGCTAGGTAAATAATTAGAAGGGACTGATAATATGCATTTGAACCAGTTTAGACATATTGTGATATCATCAGATATGCGTTCTCCTAATTAAATCTTTATCAGATGTTTACACTTTCTTGTGTATTAATTTTGTTGATATCCGATAATTTGAATTGATTACTCAAGAGGAATTTCACTAAAAATCACTTTCTATTGATTGCGCATTCTGCCGAAAATTCACATATATCATGCATGATTCATTCTTCTTTATCATCTTATTTGTAACTTTTACAAAAATTATTTGAAGGATGTTCTAACTATCTGACAACCGATAAATGTATTAAAAAAAGTTTTTATTTTTCTGAAAATTTATGTGTAATATACTAAAAAAAAAAATAAAAGATCAAAATTTTAGATTTAAATTTTAAAAACATAATTTGTTACAATGACATAAAGATTTGTTACAATGACGAAATTCGTACTAAATTGTTGCGGTAGAAAAACGAGAGAAGAGGGCAGGTATTAAATAATAAAAATATCTGAGACAGTTTTACAATATTAAAACAGAAAAAGAGAGAAAAATACCTAATTGTTTTTTTTAAAAATATAAATTGTCCTTTGTGCGTTTTCTTCATAATTATTTTGTGGTTTGTGTGGTTTTTCATTAAAATTAAAAAAAAATAATTATCTTGAATTTTACACTTAATTAACAAAATGTGGTTTTTTATGGTGAAAAATAAAAAAATGTAATTCTTAATTAAAACAGGCTTACACAATCATTTAATACATAAATTTGAATTGTCAAAACTTTTTTTTTTTTGTGTAGAACAAAATGTGAAACTAAATAAATCTTGAGTGGTCCTTTATGGTCGTATGCTATTGTATAAAAACATATTTATGTTGTGGGTAAAAAAATTTATTATAAGAAAATGGCAGTTTAAAAATAGAATTTAACCATATACTAATTTTTTTATTCACTATCTAACATCTAAATACGAGAATTGTACATATATATGCATATATTATATAATGGGAATAAATGAAAAATCAATTAAAAACGAGGAAGAATACAGTTGACTTTGTCAACTCTTAGATACCCGTACGAACCGTTAGTATGTTCACAACCACTCTGCCTACAATATTATTTTTTTAATATTTTAGTATTTTAAAATAATTTGGGTGAATTTTATAATTTCTAGAACTTATGGGTTGTACATATATTCAAACTATATGTTTATATGTACATTCTTCTAAAGCAGATTCTAACCTTCCACATAACGATTATCAATCCAAAACTTTTTCAAATATTCTATAGTACCATTTAATACTAAGCGGTAAATGTATATTAAATTTACTTAGTACAAAATAGTAAATATAATTTTAAATATTATATTATATTATATTTCAATATTCCATTGACAGAATAATTTCTTATAAGTACAATAAAATACATATATGTGTGTAAATACGGCGCTATATAATATACATATATACTCTTATCATTCATTCACTAGTGACATATACGATATGTAAATAAACATGATATTATATAAGTATGTATATATATCAATATCATATAAATAATAATAAAAATTCTTCAAGCAACCGTTATGTTGTTTATTTAATTACATTTTTTTGTACTACGCATTGTATCCTCAACAATTTCAAATTATCGAATAAAACAAATGCAAAAAATTAGTTTTAAAGAAATTTGTTAGAAAATTTGAAAAAATCAAGTAACACTTTCGTCAATTATAGAGTAACCCTACATTATTAAAAAAAGTTGTTAACAGAAATAAGAGTATAATGTTGAAGCTTTAATTTTTGTGTATTACTTCAAAAAAATTTTAACAGGTGTTCAAGTTACAGGTGTTTAAAAATAGAAAATTTTCAGTTTTTGACCCCTTACAGCTCCTAAACGGGGGGTGATACAAAAAAAATTTCTGAAATGACTCATACTTATTTTCATGACTCATACTTAAGATCTAACTTCTGTCAAAATTTCAAGTTTCCAACTTAAACCGTTTAGAAGATAGAAGGGTTGAAGGATTTTGCAAAATTTGAGTTTCACATAACGGTAAATTAAGACACCGTATGCCACAAGTATATATTTATTGTATATATACTTTTAAAGCTAATGAAAGTAGTAATCGTTTGGCGTTTTCAAAATGGAGATATACCTTATACAACTTGTGCTATAACAATTTAAATATAGAGCTTTTTTGAACCTTTGGGAAGCTGTAGCTCCGTAAGGGGTGGGGCTACAAAAAAAAGTTATTTAAAATAAAATTAATATTTTTGTGAGATCTATCAGCAGTTAAAATTTCATAGCTCTATTTCAAAAAAAATGTCGGGATCTAAAAGTTAGGTGTTCGAGAGCTACCCTAAGGCTTGGTCCAAACTCAACCAAAAAAAATAGGGAACCTACAAATTACTCCCAGAATATTTTGTGTAAATTTCAAGATTCTAGCTTTCTTAGTTTTTGAGTTAGCGTGCTGACGGACGGACGGACGGACATGGCTCAAAAGTCTTAGAATTTTTTTCTGATCCGATCCATACCTTTGAAGGTATATCTAGCTCGCTTATTTCGAGGTGTTACAAACGGAGGAGTAATTTTATTATACCCGATCCTATCGTACGGGTATAATGAAAAGTTAGAAATGGGGTGCCATGATATTGAAAAAAAAAGATCTTGAAAGCAAAAATTTTTTGGGTTCTTGGAGAATATTGAAAACAAAAAAATGAAAAAAAAATTTTTTTTTTGAGACAAAGTGGGGACTGTCGCCTCAAACTCAATTTATTGAAACATTTTGTAGAAATAAAACTCAAAACAATTTATTGGAGGTCGGACTCTCTAATCAACTGTAAAACGAATAGCATTAATTTTTTAAAAATAATGAAAGAAATATTTTGGTTTCATCATAAAATTTTAATTTTTTGATTATTTTATCAATATAGGATCACATTTAATTCTAAAATTAATTTTCATTCGAGATAATGTAAAGGATTTCACAGAAAAATCACATTATTTTGATAAATCAAAACAGGGTTTTAAAAAAATATAAGTTTCATTTCTTATTTAAGTATTTGCTGTCAAAAGATTAACATATGTATAAAATGTTGCTCTATTAAAGTGTATCAGATACAAATTTGTAGATTAAACTTCAAAGTACTTGGGTTAAATTGAATTTTCTTTCATTCTACTTTACTTACACCTATCTAATTTATAAAATGTGAACCTTATAATTAGTTAACATTTAGATATTAAGTAAATCATTTGACAATTTGTTAAGTGACTTGTAATCAGAAATCCGTTGATATCTGCCTTTTTTTCTATATTTACTCTTTCAGCAAAGTGAAAAAATTTAAAAAATTGAAACGAGATCAAAATGAGTGTTTTAGCATGTGACTCTCAGGGTTTCTTGTTTTAAGTCTACTAAAGTATTTTCTACTCCGCCGGTCTATCTCTGCTTTGACGGAACAAATTTGTAAATCATTTCTGATTGTTTCGTGGCGTACATACCATGATGCGTTTGTTATTAATCTAAGTGTTTTAGTTTGGAAACGTTCGATTATCTCTATATTTGATACACTGTTTGTACCCCATAGTTCAATATCATATGTCCAAATTGGTTTCAGTATACATTTGTAAATCAAAGCTTTATTTTGTAATGATAGAATATGGCTTAAATTGATAAAAGAAAATTTTTCCAATGCCTAAAATTAAATATTCAAAATGTATCATATAATATATCACTATTAAAACAGAATATACCGTAAATATAAGGAACTCCCATTTTATCATTTAGATACAGTAGATCATAAATTGTGTTTCCCTTTTAGCACATTTTAAAAAAAAATTTTAGACTGTGTCCGACCGCGCACCCATCATTCCGTCCATCTGTTTGTCTGTTTGTTTACAAAACTTCTACACCGCTTAAGATAGAGCAATTCAATTTAACCATGGATAGCTCTCATAAAATAATGAATGTTGTAGAACAACTTACCCATCACTGAGCTACACTTTCGCAAACTTTGAAAAAGTCCAAGTACGGCTTAACATCCTTTTTAATCTAAAAACGCCATACAACAGAACTTTTTATATTACTTTTATAAAAAAATATCAAAATTTTATAATTTTTTTAAATTTAGTATTTAAATTTACCGTTAGGTGAAAACAAAATTTGGTAAGATTTTGCTGTCTTCTTATTTTCACAGTGCTTCTAGATGGAGTTTTGAAATTTTGAGGAGAGAAAAATCTTACAGAATTAGTACAAATTTTTTCAGATAATCTTTTTTTAGCATCCCCTGTTGAAAAAGCTATTAGGTGTCAAAAATTGAAAATATGTTATTTTTAAACACCTGTAATTTAAAAAATTGCTCAAATTTTTGCAAATTAATAGGCAAAAATTAAAGCTTTATTATATTTTTACTTACCTATACTGTTTTCTGTATTATTTAGAATTGCCTTGAAATTGAAGAAAGTTTCTTTTGATTTTCCATAATTTTCTTCTTATGTATAGAATTCTTTTTTTCCTAAGAAAAATTTCAAAATTTGGTGAAACTGCGGCTGACTTTTAGTTAGAACTTTGTAATTTTGAAAGTGGAAAAATCTTTTGGAATAAGCATAAGCTACATAAGATATTTTTTTGGATCTCGTCTTGTCTAAGGGGGAAAACAATTCAAAATTTACCATTTTTAGACACCTGTACAGTTTAAAGTAAAATATAAATATTAAAACTCTTGGCTTTTAAATGTGTTAACAGCTATTCTCAACAGTAAAGGATTTTCTTAAAACTGAAGAAAATATCTTTTGATTTTACACAATTTTCCATAGATAAAAAATTTCGAAAAACACTTAGAAACTTTGGTGCAAATAACAATTCAAAACTGTTTTTATTGCCTTTTTGAAAGATCTGCGCCTTTAAAAACTTTTGGTTTTAATTCTGTCTTCTTTATTTATAATTTTTCTTGCCCTTAACTTATTGTTTATATTTTTCCTATATAATTTGTTTTAACATTGATTCAAAATGATTTCAATTTGAATACAATTAAAAAACTTGTTAACTTTTCTTAAAGTAAAATAAAAAGTATAAGGCGAACAAGCAGAAATTTAATTCTCAATAGAAAGATTCTTAACGGATCATATTGAATTTTTGAAATCAAACAAACATTTTTTTAAAATCATTCTTCTTTTTCCATTATAGCATTTTGTCCAAACTAATTTAGTCCATGAATTTTCAGCATTTAAAAAAGAATTATTTTATGTTTTATTTTTATAGTTATGATTCTTTATAGTTGGGATGTGATTATTTTAAATATACCCCAGGTGTTCAGCTTGAGAACTTATCTTAGCTATTTACAATATAATGTCTTCAATGAAAAAACAAAAATTGAGGAAGATTTAATATATATAAAAAGAAAATTCAGTCATCACAATATAATAATAAATATAAGAAATAAAATATTACATTTTAAAACTAATCAGGTCATATTTTATTACAGTCAGTCATAATTTTTATTACAGTATAGACACTTAAAATAAAAATAAAAGTAGATATAATTCTGGAAAGAAAGAATTAAGAGGACGGAGTTTTAATCAAAAAAAAAAAAATTTTTTTTTGTTCCAATTTTAAAAATAAGAATTATACTAAACCTAAATTCATTTATCCATATAGGATATATCAAAGGCAAATGATTATTTTACAGAAATAATTTTTACTATAGGTAAATAGGTTTTGCTTTCCTAATGGAGGTGAGAATCCATACCATAAATCCATACACCATAAATTTCCGCTTGGTAGTGCCAGATTCTTATTGACTAAACCCACCTCCTAATTTAACCAATATAATGGGACGAAATCCCCTACCTGCTAAAGCAGTATATTGGTTAGGGAATTAAATGTATCAATACTTTCTGTCACAAAAAAAAAGATTTTTCATTAAATTTATTTGGATGGATCGTAGGCGAAGCAGTTGATTCTTATTATTCTTATTATTTGTAGAAAAAAGATTAAAATTTATTGGTACCGTATAATAATTTTTTAAAAATTGTTGCTTTTCAAAGTAAAAATCTTAAAGAACTTTATATCTTGACAAAAGTTATTAACGTAAAATTATCATTTGCCTACCATATTATATACATACTATTAAAATATAATTTAATTGTGTCTGGATTTAGTTCTTCTTTTCTTAATAAAAAATTAGGTTAGAAAATAAAAAAAATTTGTTTAAAAATAATTAAAAATCCTTGAGGCATTGGAAATAAGTGCAACAAATAATCTTTTTTCATAAAAATTGAGTAAATCTGTAACTTTAATATTATAAATGTATTATTGTTTGTTTTATTCGTTATAAGATTGTTTTTTTCCTCATAAAAATATTTTATAAATTTTTCTTATCATAATAAATTGTCATTTTATCTTTTCATTAAGGGTGCTATTCCTATTCACAACACAACATAAAAAATTGTTGTGATAATCAACTTTGTTGTCATTTTCTATTCTGATTCACAACACAACATAATTAACTGTCAAAATGACACAACATATTTTTTATGTTATGTTGTGGGCAAATATAGGTATTCCAATTCACAACAGTTTACTTTAAAGTTATGTGTGACAACACAAATGTTACAACTGGTCAAAACCAGTTGTCTTGAATACAATTGTTAGTGTTAATGTGTGAGTTATTTTATGTTAATACTAAAATATAAAAAAGGGTTTTCCCCATTTTAAAAATTTTTTTATTTTTAGTTGTGTAACTATATATAAATGTTTCTTAAATTCCTATTATTCTATTAAAATTTTTGTTAACAATAATTTTTATTGTTATGATAAAAATATTTCCTTAAAAATTTTTTGTCATTTTGACACTTTCAAAGCGATTTGCAGTCTAAAATAATAGTATGTAAATTTCAGCACCATTATGACATACAACATCTTTACAACAGTAAAAAGTAGTTTTCTGTTGTAATTCAGAATAGAGAAATTTTATTTATTGTCTATTATGTTGAGTTGTCTAATACACAACACAACTAAAAGGTGTTGTGAATCGGAATAGCACCCTAAGATTAATAAAAACAAAAATTACCATCTAAATGTTTAGATGCACCACAACAGAAAAACTATTGATGGACAATATTTTCACATGAACCTTAAAATTTAAAAAACAAATGAAAGAAATTAAAACTTTCCAAATATACTGCATTTTTTATTCCTAATTTTTATAACAAATTGTTTTTTTATTTTTACATCATCTTTTATAGACCTTAAAAAAAAAAATTGAATAATTAGTTTCTTACTTTCAATCGATCCGTCCGCCCGTCTGTTTATTTACAAAACTTCTACACCGTTAAAGCTGGAGCAATGAAATGTTAACCATGGATTGGTCTCGTAAAACAATATTTTTTATGTTGTAGTCCAGCCTATTACGAAGTTACGGAGCTACAGTTACTCAAAGTTTGAGTAACCGTCTCTTACAATGTCAATATCTCTGAGATTCTGCTTAACGATTTTTTCATCTAAAATGGAGAAACAATAAGATATTTTTTAGCTTTACAAAAATAAATTTTTTTATTCTAGTATTTAAATTTCCTTTAGGCTTTCCTTTCCCAGTTAGTTGAATTGCTCCGCAAAATGTTTGTTTTAAATTTTTTTGCAGCAAAGACATATAAAATTTAACAAAAGTGTTGATGATTTAATGATTAAATAATTTCTAAAGAATAAATTCAGCTACGAATGTCTAAATTTTAGTTAAATATTAAAAAAAGAATCAATGTTATGATTTTCCGGATTGGTAATTATTTTTCTTAACAACTGATCATTCATTTTGCATAATGAAACAAAGTTGTTCCAATGACATATGTTTCATTTCTTCCCATTTCAGTTTGTCATTAAAAAAAATTCTGATGCAATGCTTGACATATTTCATTATGATTTTGTATTTCAATCAGTTTAAATTTAAATTTAATTTTTTATTATTTTGTTTATTAAATATAATAATCTTTTTTTATTCTTTATTAGTACCATTTACTATCAATAATGAATAAATAAATTAAAATAATAAAACTTTATTTTCCAAACTTCGAACTAACGTTGACAACAATTTGAATTGCTTTCATTTTTATTTTTTCTTCAGAGTATTATCATTTGCCATTTGACAGCTAATTTTACTGACAGTTTTCTCTGATTGCTATAATAGCTTATACGAAAAAAAATGTAAGTTTTCAATGAAATGTTTTTTCCGTATGCATTTCAATGAAAGCTATAACTGGCGCCTTATTTGAAAACAAAATTCTGTAAAATTTAGCTTCATATCTCCGGAACACTTTTATATAGATCCTTGAAATTTTGAGAGAAGATTTTGGGTAAATAAAGATCTATCAGAATCAGGGTAAATTACCGTCGAACATTTTTGTGTATCTTCCCATTTTCAAGAAGGGGATCTTTCAGAATTAGAATAATTTACGTTAGAATTTTTTTTTTAAACATCTAAATTTTTTTTTAAACATCTGTAACTTGCGCAAATTTTATCAAAGTAAAATGTAAAACTCCAGCTTCAACATTTTAACTTTACATGTTATAACAACTTTCAACTGCAACTTACAATATTCTAAACCATAGTTATTATGTTTTGGAAAATGTGCACTTTTAAATGTTAAAACATTCTGACTTGTTTTTAATTTCCATTAAATCTTAAATCATCATTTAATTTTATATCTTAAAATCTATAATTTTAGTCTTTAATTTGATTGACTGGAGGTAAGAAAAAAATAATTGCAGGAATTCTCCTATTGCTCTAAATAACGTAGAAGATCCTTCATATGAAAAGTTTATGTTTATTTGTAATTGTTTTTATTAATTTAACATTTATAATTTAAATGCTTTAGTGGCATAAATTTTTGTTTTCCAATTTTTAAACATAATTTAAATAATGAAAATAAAACAAAAAAAAAAAGAAATAAATAAAAGCAAGGCTTCTTGCCCTCTAAACATGAAATTAAATTTAAATATTTTCTTTTATTTTCATATATTTTTGCTTTCTTTCGAACAATAAAATGATAGCCTCACCACATCTAATTTCTAATATAAAGTTGAGTCTTTTTAAATTGAAAATTTTAAATATTTTAAAGTAATGAATTTGAGTGAAAAGATTCTTTTTTAACATTTTTAAAATCAAATCAAAGTGCACGACTTTTTAATCTGACTAAATCCAGTTATTGTGGACCAGAAGTTTGAACGTTAACTGTTGAAGATGAAAATCAACTAAGAATTCTCGAGAGATAATTGCTAAGAAAAATGTTCGGTCCTAAACAAGATGTATACATGGTACTTATATAATAAGATCTGGATTCTAAACATATATTCACAGTACCTATATAATAAAATGGCGTCATCATATTATAAAATCATATTATACAAAGGCGAAGAGAGCGGAGTTAAAAATCTATCTTTAGGACCAGAATAATTGGTACACCTCCTAGAGGCAGCCCTAAGAGCAAATGGATAGACGCCAGTAGATTGAGCACATTTGTGGAATATTGTAATGGGAGAGGGGGGATTTATTTAACGATATAATAATATGTAAGTAACAAAAATTAATTTGAAAAATAAAATTTATTAAAATATATAATAGAAATTAACAATATCAAATATTATTTTACTCACTCATAGTAATGATATAATTAGTTTTTGACAATTATTGGACATGTAGTTAAATTGTATAAATTTCACGTATAAAATTAATTTTTCTTACAGACCCGAATACTTTAACCAATCTAAAAATCGGAAATCTGATGTATTTAAACATGAACAGAAGTATTTAAAAATAAGTTTCTGAGCATTAAAATATTTACAACAATTTTGTAAATTATTCGTCATCTAAATCTTTGCTCCTCTGATTTTTCTTCCCAATCATCCTTGTTTAATACTTTGCCTCAACTACTTTTCCCCTACTAGTTATGTTGTTCTGTTATAGTTCTATCTACCTTGTTCTATCAATCATCATAATTCGCTTCCTTTGCTATGCTCAAACTCGTTAATATGTGGAAGAAGTTACTAATTTAAAATATAGCTTATATACTAGATTTAAAACTCTGCACAAATTAAGGCGCAAATATTTTTATTTAACTTACATGAATTTGAAGACACTGAACTTCTAGTTGCAAAAGAATATTTTCCAGATAAAATAAAGTAAAAAAAATGTAAACCATCGAAATGATGATAAACTGTGACTAGAAAAACAAAATATTTAAAAGATAGAGATAAACCATTTTACACTCTTCTTAAGAGATAAAGGGAGACAAGAAGAAAAAGAGGGAAACAATAACTTATCTCCTGTTAAAAATACAACAGTTTACAGTTTAATGTGTGTCCCTCGGTCTCTAATCTTTATGTAAATAAAAAATAATACTTAAATAATTTAAACGTATCGCTTTTTTTATTTTTAAAAGTAAAAATAGAAGATAAAAAATAAAAAATAAGAAAATAAAATAAAAATAAAAGAAAAATTTACTAAAATAAAAATTTAGTAATAAAATAAGAAAAGACAGTAACAAGACAGTTGGAATAATTAAATCTTTTAAGTAATACCTTCTGCAAACAATTTACGTTTTGATATAATTTCTAACCAAAACAAAAAAAACTCTATATATTAATGTTGCTTCACTGGGTTGATGATTATTGGAGTGGTAAAAGAATTGAAGAGTAAAAAAACAAGCACACAATAACACAAATACATTTTCTTAATCGTTTATCAATTACCAAACCAATGCCAAGGTGATTTGATGGATTCTAAAATGTGTTCTGATGTTCTATAGTTTTCTTTTTTTTTATTCATCACTTTGGTATCAGTTTGAGTATTTATTATAAGGGAATGCTTTACTAAAGTGACCATTGGTAACAATATTTTCCATATTGAGAGTTGATAGAGATGATTTTTGTATGTTAAGCTTCAGTATTATAGTATCTACTAGGAAATTTTAATTTTGTTGAGTTAGTCGAAAACGTTAACTTACAATAAAATTTTTATGTACACTCAAATTTTAAAGTCAGCGTGGGCTTACGATACTTAGTTATGGGGTTGTGATAAACGGTTTCATAATGCAATTATTTAAATGTTGCAAAATAAGATATTGTATAATTTAGTTAAAGCTGCCTGGTATGTTCGAAATACCGATATTGGTACGGACCTTAAAATCCTTATTAATCGGATGAAATTAAAAATAATGCAATCAAACATAAAATTCGTCTGTCCCACCTTATCAATGGGGCAACAACTCAACTCATTGGCAATCAAAACGTTATTAGGAGACTAAAACTAACAATGCCATGCGATCAGAGGATAAATTGTTACATTATGGATTTACTGTTATACTAAATAACGTAAACGAAAATTTGATAGTTAGTCTACGTTAACTAGTTTGAGTTTTTAAAAGAAGAAGTTTTTTTTTTTTTATGCATTTCTCGGCCACATAAATGTGGACAATTACACAGCCTTTCCTGTTCTGGCGTGGCTGTAAATGTCGTAAGGGCGAATAATTCTTAATGTCGTAAGGGGGAATTCGAACCCACACTCTCTCGGCGTTTACAACGTATTTTATACGCTCTTACCCACTAGGCCACCGAGGCCCCGTAGAGGTTTGTTTTAGTGTGGTGAAAGTAATATACATTAATACATTAATTATATACATTAATCCCAAAGAAAACAAAAAAAAAACCAAAATGTTTGATGATTTGTTTTTTATTTGTTTGTTTGTACATAGATTAATTTCATTTCAAAATTTATATTTTGTATACCACGTCTTTCTCAGGGTTTTTCTTCACCTTTTGTATTGATGTTCTTTCTGTGTTGATTTCTGTATTAGATTAAGAAGATTTCATTTTGGGCATTTTATTTTAGCTATTTTAGATTTCTTCTATTTAATATACATATGCCTCTTTTTTTATTTAGTAAATATTGTCCCACAGTAAAGACCTCATTTCTCCTACCAGAACGCGTTTTCTACAATTTTGTGATTTTTTTTTCAAATTTTATTTGATCGTATCTTGAATGAGTTTTTTGTGTTGAATTGTTTGTGAAATATTGAGTTGAATAACAAATCAGAGCTAAAGGTTTGTTCCACAATATATTTATATATGTATATGCGAGATTTTGAATTATAGGAAGGATTTCTTACTTGAATACATAATAAGAGTTTTAATAATTTGTTTAGAAAAGATTTGGAGTTCATACCTCCTATTATGTAATCATATAATAATACTTTGTTATTGAAATACGTTACGTATTTAAATTTAGAGTTGAATACAAAAACAAAGTTTTATGCTTAACTCAAAAATATAATTTACGCATATTTGAGATTTCGAATTAGGAGGGATTTTAAGTTGGTTACAAAATTAGGGTTTGAGAATATTTATATTAAGTTACAATAATCATAAAATGATTAAAAGGTTTATCTAGGAAAGGTTTATACAGGCAAATGAAAGCCAATTAAATGATAGTACCCGGAAATAAAAATACAGGCAAGTGACATTCAGTAAAATGACATTCAGCCAAATGAAATGTAAGCTTGTGATACAAATGTTGATTTGTCTTATGATTGATTTATATTTTTCTTTCTTTTGTTTTATTTTTTTTTATTTTCCATCTTTGCCCAAAAGGATGATTGTCGAGGAATTAAACATAATCAAATATCGGTCACCTTATATAACATCAAAAGGAATCAAATACTCAAATATATACATAAATATTATGTATATATATACAACGAATTATGTATTATATTTTTATTTTTTTTTAATGCATTTTTCTGCCACATAAATGTGGACAGGAAATTACACAGCCTTTCCTGTTCAGGCGTAGCTGTAAATGCCGTAAGGGGGAATAACTCTTACGACGTGTGTGGAAATCGAACCCACACTCCCTCGGTCTTTAAAGCGTATTTTATACGCTCTTCCCCACTAGGCCACAGAGGCCCTCTTATGTATTATATATACAAAAATGTAATTCTTTAATTTTTATTCTAATTTACTCTGTAATTTAAAATTGATTTTACAAAACCAAAAAAAAAGGAAGATCTGCCTATAGTAAAACAAATTGTATCAACATAAAACATTTAAAAAAAATAATTTTATATAATAAATTTTTAGACCTAAACAATTGCTAATAGCGCATGCAGACACAATTAATGTTAAAAAAAATTAGACTTTTATATGGCTTACAAATGATGGTCTGTTATGTTTTCTGCTGTGTTTTTTATTTTGTTATTATATGTTTTTAATGTCTTTGAGTTAACATTTGTACGATTTTAATTATTTTAAAGTTTTAATGCTTGGGTTGTATTTTTCAAATTATTTTTTAATTTTATTTTTAGATGTTTTACGACATGCTGAAGTGTATTTCTTTCTCAATACTCAGTTTTAATAGATTAAAATCAAATAAAACAATTTGTTTTTGGAAATCTTTATTTGGAAAAGGGTGATGCATCTATTAAAACATTAAAAAATATAAAAACTTAAAAGTTTGGTTAATTTAAAGCATTTTAACCATTTGTAACCAGTATGGTACTACATTGAAATAATTCTGCATAATTTTGGATTAACTATAAACATGTACATATATAAAAAATAAAAACTGACTACGTTTAGGTAATTCACATAAAATCATTATAGATGTTTGCTGCTGCTGAAGAGTCTACATGATTTTAAATCTAGATTTGGTTGTAAGTAGTTACATTTAAAAATTTCTTGTAAGCAGATTTTTATAGAACCGCGGATCTAGTATTAGCAATGGCGATTTCAAAATACATTATTTAATGTGCAAAAATTTTGTGGAAATTTCCGAAATTTCAATTTTAGATGTAAAAATATAATCTTCTACAAAAACAAGTAATTTAGTTTACCTACCCAATATCTTAGTTGTAAAAATCTAATAGTTATGAAACTAAGTCAAAAATAAGTAAATAAACAGAAATTTTAACCAAATCAATTTTCAGAGAGCTGCAAAAAATTTTTTTTAATGAACATTGATTTTGGAATCCCAAAACTACTTTAAATCGTTCTTTCAACCTTTTCTTGAAAATTTTCAAAAATTCAGATTTAGAAAAACTTAATATTTACCATAAATGTTAGAATTTTAACCAAAAAAAAGTTTTTATCGCTATACCAATAAATATATGTCTCTCTCTGTATATGTCAAATTTCTAAATATAAAATCGATATTCCGAAACCTTTAACTAATCTTTTTCATATGAAAATGAATTTTAAAATCGTCAAAACTTTAAATCGGTTTGTTCAGCTGCCCTGTCGTTTTTCAAGCTTTTAAAAATATTTTGATGTAATTTTTTTTTTGCTTTTAGAAAAATTTAATATTCACCATAAATATTGGAATTTTAACTTAAAAAATCATTTAAGAGGATCTTTAAATTGTTTTTTCAGGCTATCCTGTCGTTTTTCAAGAATCTTAACAACATTTTGATGTTACTTTTTTTTTTTTTCAAAATGAAATTTCTTTTAAAATATTTTTAATAATTTTCAAAGATGAATTCAGCTTTTAAAAATTGCTTTTTAATTGGAATAAAAAATTGCTGTTTAATTAAACAAATATCGATATTATGTATACATTATTTTAGGGTATTTATTTAATTTTGTATGAACGATAGATTACGGAGTCATAAAACTTATCCGAAATAGTTTTGTAGCAATTTACAGACGCTTTATTATTATTGATTCAAATTGGATCATACTTTCTGATAGCAATTATGCAAATTTTTGGCCTCACATAAGTTTTGTTTTGTTATCAATATATTGTAAAGTTAAAAAAAAATAATTATAGTATTCTATTGTATTTTAAACCCTAAAAGTGGTCCGTACCCAATAAAAACTTATTTTATTGATCAAGTGTATATTTTCACTACGCAGTCCTTTAATTATTTTTCTGTGTAGCATTAGTATATCCTAGTATGAAACAGTTCGATAGTATGAACTATAAATTTTTTTTAGATCAATAGCGTTGATAGCGTTGAGATTGTGAGAAAAGGGATTTAGAAAAAATTTAGAATTACGTAGGATGGGTTATAAAAAAAGGAGACACATTTTGAAGAAAGATGTTAGTGCACTTTTTAAAGTTTACTAAATCGTACATATTTGAGTCAGCAACTTTGATATCTGGACTCCCAAAATGCGACGTGTGCATAACAAAAGAATATCCATAAGCTGTGTTACGCCTTTTAGAAATTCTACAGTGCAGAGGTGGGCCGATGTCCGAATTTCTACAGTGTAGAGGTGGGCCAATTTCTTGTTTCTCGTAGAAAAACTTTGAGTGGAAGTATGTTGTAAAGAAACTGTTAAGTTTCTTTTTTTCATTAACTGTTTAATTTCATATTTGATCCCTTCTTTTATTTTTGAAAAACCAGAAAATGAAAGTTCATTTGTTCAAGAAAATTATAAGTAATGAAAATTTATGTGTCCGGAATATTATGGAATAAACGTTAATTTCTTTTTTTAATATTTTAAAAAATATTTTTTTTTTTTGTTGAGATAATGTTAATTTCAATAAATTTTATTTTTCTAAGAAATTACTTATCAATTAATTAAATTTTTTCATTATATAAAAGCCAAGCATAGTTTTTTTTTTAGTTAAATTGTAACGCTTTACTAATCATAAGTTATTTTAAATTCTTATTATCTAAATTAAACAAATAAGCACTTTGTACAGCTATTCATTTTTTATACAATTATTAAAAATCAAACAAAACAATTTCTATTTTAAACGATTATGAAATGGAAAACTCATCAATTAAAAAATCACTTATATATAAATAAAAAAAAGTAAGAGTGAGTAAAAGTTAATTACTTTAGGAGATTTTTTTTTCAATTTTGCTTGTGCAACAAAAAAAAAAAAAAAAATTTTACTTTTTACCCAATTCACTGGAACGAAAATTTCATCACTATTAACCCAAACATTATTCAATTTTTATTTTTAATATTTTTTTTTATTTTAATTATGATTTTATATAAAAATTTATAATTAAATTTTTTTTTTTTCTGTTATTATTTTAAAATATTATATTGTTTTTACTCAATTTTATGATATTTTTAATGGATAATTAAAATTTTTATGTAAAGTACACAAAAAAGAAAAACAAAATAAGTATGCTTGCATGTGAAAAGATAGATTATATCATGCAAAATTTTTATAACATAACCAATGATATAAATTGAAACTAAAATAATAAAAACAAAATTTTTAAAGCCAAATTACTTTAAAATGCTTTAATGCTAGCCTCTAGCATTAAACTACAATAATTTTATTAATGACAAGTTTCATCTTTATACTTGTTATGAATATAGAACTTTCATTAAATATCTTTATATAATAACAATCTATAATATTTACATCTAATTTAATATTGAAGGAAGAGATCCTTCAACCTTTTATTCTGGACATCGGACATCGAGAACCATAAAAAATGGTTTAAGTATAGCTGTACAGGTAAAACTTACATAAGCTAGAAAAATCATTAAAACGTGTTAATGTAATATAATATTTGAGTTTAACATGGTTTAACTAATGAACTTGTGTTCGAAAATCTGCACTGATATTTCGAAATGCATGTCTAAAATTAAAGATTTTTTTAAATTTTAACCCCCGAACGCTCGAACGCTTGAGTACAAAAATGTTTTTTTTTTAATAACTTAAACATCTGAACATCGGGAAAATGTCAAATTTCTAACTTTAGACGTTTAGCCAGGATTGAAAAATTTGTAAAATGTTGGTTCCAAAAAACGGTAAAGTAAAATATTGAATTGCGAAAAAACTATAATTGTATGTATGTTCTTGTATGTTCAAATGTAAATATAGATTTGCTTTTATAATCAATTGTAAATCTTTAAATATTTACACGACATGATGGTAAAAGAAGCATGAAATAATTTTCTTTAAATATTAAAAAAAAAAAATCAATTGTGTTCCCATCTTGACTTTTTCGCACATGCAAATGTAAAAACAATTTCATATAAAGTCAACAATATATTATTTACATATACGTTAATGTATAAAATAATTAATGGTTTTATATCCAATTACAAAGGTGCGCAACGCCAGGTATTGAAGATTTATCTAATAAAATCAAAAAGTCGGTTTATCTTTAAGCTTAAATATGCTTAGTGACATTTTTATTTTAGTGTCCTTAATAGTATGATAATTATCTTACGAAAAAAAAAACTATAGATAATTACGAATTAAAATTAATAGATGCTAATGCATACCTGTACTACGAAAGACCAGTTATATTAGCCCTAGTTTTTAATTTTTTTGACGATTTACAATGGTCGATATACTTTCATCACAGGAATGTTGACTTTGCTGTTGATTCCATTAGTAAATCAATTACATTCGGAATGAAACCCTTTATTCCTAGCTAAACCATCAGTAAACACCAAATTCAATTCGAAGTTTAATGACATTTGCAGAGAGCAATTGACTGTAAAGAAGAGAACTTCATAAAGAATAGGGTGACAGTTTCATATTTCATGACGGAATCATAATTTGCAAACTATAAAATGGCTAAAAACAATTGTAAAAGAATTATCAATCAGCAAAAGTTTCTTTATAACCAAAGGTTAAGTTAGAAAGTAATTAATCTTCTTCACTGCAATCGTTTTTTTTTAATTTTTGCAAAAAGTCTAAAATCAGCTTTTGTTTTTTAAACTTGTTATTGAATCTTTTGTTATTCTTCAATTCAACCACTGTTTCATATCAATAACTCTATCAGATCCAGTTGGTAAAGTAAATTTGTTTGCAAAATTTTTTGAAGCAAATTTCACAGTATTCCTTTTAGTTGATCTTATAGAGGTTCAAATTCTTCGAAAGGTTTTTTTTTATTGTAGTGAAAGTTCTTAAAAATTTGAATGTTAGAAGTTATGATATTCTTACTATGGTTCTTAAACATGTTGCCTCTTCCATTTCGATACTTTTGTACAATTTTTTCGCACTATAATAAGTCACAAATTATGGTGTTGAGTAAGACAATTTGACGCTTAGTTTAAAAAGAAGTACTTCTCTGATTTATAATCTTTTCTAATTTTAAAATTAATTTCATTCAAGATTTTTTGTCCATAACATTATATATGGTTTAGGACTAATATTTTGGATTTTTTGACCTATTCAAATACTTTCCTTCTATTACATATATGAGAAAGTAAAATAAAAAGAATAATATAAAAACAATATATAATCAAAAAACATAATTTAAAAGCAATGAACCTAACAATTCATTTTTTAGAAATATTGTTGAATATCTGCTAAATATATTTGATAATTTCTTTTCATACATAATTTATAATCATCAAAATTAGCCTATTCACCTTTCTCTCCATTTATAATTTTAAAAATTTTCAAAGAAAAGGAATTTATATGTAGGTACCAATTTTTTTGTACCTGTGATTCAATATGTTTGACGTTTACATAATAAGTTTTCTTTATTAAGTTTCTAGCATATAACTATAGCAGACGTATTTTACGTTCTACACACATTTTTTGTTGATATTGAAGCGTATTAAAATAAATTAGTTTTATTTTGAAAATTATAGCAATATTTTGTTTTATTTGCTGTTTTATTGACTTTTAAATTTAGGAATACAGGAAAGTGAGTGAAAAACAATTTTTAACTGACTGGATTTTTTGCACTAATCGCATACAATACAATACAATACACTAATCGCAATACAATCTTGTCTATTATGTTATTTTCCTTTCCATTCTTATAAGGAGTGTAGGGAGTCCATTTCATTATTTAATATTTATATTTGATTGAGTTTCAATTTTTTAGAATCTTCAGTTTCACTAAACTATTGATTACTCGGCTGTAAAATAATATTATCAATCTTCTTTTTTGTTCCTATGGAAGGTGGGAATCTTCCAAAAGCATCAAGAATTGGCCTTCTGGTAATGTCAGTTTCTTACTGAGTAAACCCACCTTCTCCTTTAGCTAATATAATGAGATGAAACACCTAACTGTTAACGCGGTATATTGGCTAGGCATTAGGCACCGCCTATTATTATTACTATTTTGCTATAAGTGACTGTGCCCATGAACAATTACAACATACAGTAGTATATAGCACCTTCCTGAATGAGGTAATAATTGAAGACAACCTCAGTGCCACAGTAGCAGCCATTATTATTGTTATTATTATTATTATCAATATCAATTATACGATATGCATTATTACGATATAAAATTACTACTTATTTTTATATGACCTATTCCAGTCAGCAAGAGGCCAAGACGCCTCGATTGAATGGCAGGCGGTTTAATCACTACGCCATAAGTCAGATAAGATTTATCTCATCATCTGATTTATCAGTAACACAGTGCCACAGTAGCAGCTAGTATTACTGTTATTATTATTATCAACATCAATTATACGATATGCATTATTACGATATAAAATTACTACTTATTTTTATATGATCTACTCCGGTCAGCAAGAAGCCAAAATGCCCCGATTGAACCACAGGCGGCTTAATCACTACGCCATAAGTCAGATAAGATTTATCTCATCATCTGATTTATCAGAAATCTTCTATACTTACTGTGCAGAAGATTTTAGTGTAGGTACCTTAATACCGATTTAATATTGAAGAAAAATTACAGAATTACATAAAATTTGTCATAAGTTCATTTTAATAAGCAGTCTTCTTTTACTTTTTACAACAATCCGATGATAAGTAAATCTTTCGAAAAACTTAAATCTATCCGCAGAAAAACAAACTTCTTTAACATTATTTACGAAGTTTAAAGCCTTGATATTAAAATGTTAAGCAGATCAATAAGAAAATGGAAAATTTTTTATTAGGTTGATTTGCCAAAATATTAACAAATGGAACTGAAAAAATAAATTAATTCTTTTAAGATTCAGAAGAATATTTTCTAAAATACTTATTCGAAGAATAAACTGAAAACTTTTAACTTTATACATTTATATAATAGTTGCAATATATTTATATGATATATTAGTTTAAATATATGTACCTATATAAAAGGTATTATTTAATAATTATTATTTTGGTTAAAACAATACAAAAAAAAAAAAAAAATTCTAAATCAGAAATAAATAAAAAATGATTTACCAAAGACTTGTATAATATAGTAAAGAATAAATTGCTTTTATTTATTTATTTTAATTTTCTTATTTCTTTTTTATTTTAATTTTTTTTTTTAATCCTGCAACAGAATCTAACTTGTCCACCTCAATTTAAGAACATTTATCACTATATTTTTTAAAATTATTATTTTGTTTTTTTTTTTTTGCATTATTTCCATTCTATACAATTTTTATTGTTATTATATACTGCATACCATTTAAAATTATAATCTTATTCTACCAATCCTTTTAAAGTAATGTTTTATCTGGTTTAAGCATCCGACATAAAAATCAATCAAAAACTAATATAACAATCAGCAGATATTTATTTTCCCTTTAATTTCATTACTATAGTTATAATAAATATGGTTAAGCCCAATAGATACAAACGAAAATTCCCTCAACTATTTCAACTATCTTTAAAATTATTATCATTATAATCAAAAAAAGAACAAAAAAAAAAATAAAAGAAGGAGTCTTTTTTTTAAAGGAGAACATTATCCGCCCTAAAATTGCATCACCTTAAGATGCAATAATATTATCACAAATCTCAATAACACTATTTCAAAAGGTTTGTTTTCTTTTTCATATAAGGGTTTTTGATTATTCGCCTAAAACATTTTAGTCTGTAAAAATAATTTCGATTAATTTTTTGTATTTGTACAATTAACACAAGATAAATGTTTATATTGAAATTTTTTACAAACTTTGTAATAAGGTAAGCTCTTCACCCATCATAAATGATGGATGGAAATAAAATAAAATCATAAAAAATGTATTGTCAAATGTATTTTTGAGTTTTCTGAAGATTTTAGTCAGCAATTTGAAAAATTTCACAATAGTAAAATGTAATTTACAAACAACAAGATCATGGTTTGTGTCTTCAATCAATTTCATCTCAATTTGACAAATAAGCAATTTATAGAAAAATGACAGCACTTATAGTATTACAAGCAGAAATGAAGACAGACATAATATTACAAAAAGTATATAATATATAAGAATAATAATATTATATACAATTTAATTTTACAAAAATTATCCTTTATTCAAAATTTTATACAAAAGTCTGAATTTGCTTGTGTCCAGATATCATAATACAGTGTTTTTTATAACTTTTAAAATCTTACATTTCGTTTTAAAGCCGAAGGGATTTCCGTTACAGCTATACACAAAAAAAAATTATCTTTTCTGTATAATATTTTGATGCAATATAATTATTTGGGCTTTGATTTAAGTGTCACTTATGACATAAGTCCCATGCATTACATAACTGTTATTAAATTTTCTCAAAATTAGCACATATTTTAAATTTAACATGCTTAAATATATTAGACTAAAATTTATTAGACCTAATAGGTTTAGATCAATTACAATTTAGTCATTATTTTTCTAGTTTCAGGTTTAAAAATTTCAAAATTTAACTACATATATTATATTAAAGTTTTAAAATTTAACTATAACGATCACCACCCATGACTGAATTGATTTTATAGTTATTTTTCAATTTTATTTCTTTTTCTTTTAAGCTGTGTTAAAAAATAAAAATAGAAGATTAAAAAATCAATTTAATCAATTTATCTTTTCATTGGGTTCCATTGGTCATTTATTAACACACAAAAAAAAAGAAAATATAATAACAAAAATAAATAACGGCCTGTCTACCAAAAAAAAAAAAAAAAAAACATAAAAAAGGATTTTTTTTTATTGCAATATACAACCTTCCCATTTGTATTACAAAAGTTTATTGTTGTTGATGCAACATCAAAGATTAGGGCAGGAAACAGCATTACTACAGTATTCCCGTTAAAAAAGAACTTAATTTTTTTATGACAATAAAAGAAAATATTTACAAATTTAAAAAATAGAAAACTTGCCCTTACGCAAAATTAATTAAAAATATATAAAATCAGTAAGAGACCAGGTCTAAAAGGTCAAAAGTTGATTATTTTAAATAAAAATAACATAAAAAAATAATCTGCTTTTTGTTTTAAAAAATAAAAGTACCAAAGAGCCTTTAATTGTTTATTTCTTAATAAAAACATATTTAACTTAGGGCATACTTAACATACACAACACCTTTAGGTATGGTATAAGTCTGTACTTACCAACACCTATACGTATGGTATAAGTCTATTGAACCTTATGCAATGAAATAACATTGCATAAGGTTTAACAGAAACTGATATTTTTTTGACTACTATTCAAGCATTCAATAGCAACAGAGAGCACTCAATAACAAAATGTTCTTATTGATGATTTTGGGTATAGTTTGCTCTTTCTTCAGCTGGATTTAGAAATTGTTTAGTTCATCAAGTTAAAATTCTATACTAAAAATCATATTAATCCTTCAAGTGAAATGTTATTATCTTGGTTAGTATCATCAGAAGTAGTAGCAGCTCCTAAAAATAAAGAACCATCAATATTACGTAAATCTGTTATAACAACTTAACTCTAAAACTTTTTTAACTAAAATTTTATTAATGTATGTAATGAGTGTGAGTGAGTGAGTATTAATGAGTATGTAAAACAGTCGATCAACCTACTAGAATGAGATATTTTTTCATCCCATTTGAAGTATAACTGCATAATTGATTCATTAGGGAGTTCATTGCCTCTACATTATGGGATCTTTCACCCAGTCAGTATTTTGTGTTTTTAAATTTAGTTTTCAGATTTGGAAAAATGCATTATTAAATTCAAATCAAATTTAAGTTCAAAACTCTGCTGATATAAAGTAAATCTACCACAGTTTATTCTTTCGTCTTAAGATACACTTTTTATCATACTATATGTCTTACTTAGCAATACAAAATTTTAAATTATTAAGGCTTGTGTATAAATCTGAAGAAAGGTTCACATTTCCAAATGAATATAAAATAGGATATATCTATTCTACTGTATTTCTAGATTTATTATCTAAAACAAAATGTAAACCTTAAAAAAAAAACTGAAATCTACCACTTTCTTGATTAATAGCGTAAACATTTTAGCTAAGGGCAACATGTTTTTGTACATTTTTTTATTAAAAATAAAATATGATTTAAATTTCATCACTCAAATAATACATGACAGCATCAACGTCATCTCGGTGTACTTGTATTTAATGATTTTCTTTTTTTTTGTTTCATTCAAATTCAATTATACCAGCCTTTTTCTTTACCTTTCTGTTCTTTTTATTTTTAAATATTTGACATACTTTCAATGTAAAATCAATTAAAATACTATATTTAGTATCCCTCAGTTTTAATTTTACGCGTTTGTTTTTTGCATCATGAAATATTTTATTTAAATAGATTTGACGAAGATTTGAATGAAAGATGGGAATGCCAGATCTAAGAATGGAAAATGTAAAGATAAGTTCAAGTAAAGGGTATAAAATCTTGCTAAGAGTAGAAAATTAAAAATTTTAACTTGATTTGACAACAGTCAGTTTGATATTTTTGAGCTTCACTGAATGTCGAATAACGATTCCTTCTATATTCATGGTATAATAATTACTGCAAGTTGAAATGATAATGATGATTGGAATTCGTATAATATGTAATGATATTTTTAATGCTAATAAAAATTAAATGTTTACATTTATGTTTTCATAAAAAAACAAGACTTGTTTTGTACATTTAAAGCTCACGAATTTACGAATTCTAAATATAGATAACCTTTGGGATTACCTGTCTCCATATTTTTATTTCTATCACTTTCAAAATAAATCGTATACTTATGTAGTTCGATTGCATTTAAAAAGATGTCCTGCGGATTTTTTGTATGACGTGATGATGATTACAGAAAAATAAAAAAAAATAAATAAAAAGAAGATTGTAGTAAATATATATGTATTCATATTTTAGCGTCTAGTATTGCGTCAATCACACTCTTTGTTTCATAATTATAACAACTTTTTAATAACATGTTGCTCTATCTTATAATAATGGTTTAACTGTTTTAACATTTTATTTGGTTTTTTTTTTTTGTGAGGTTTTATAAAGTCTTTAAGGCTTTATTTCACATTCAGATGTTAAATAATAGCTTATTCTAGATAATGTCTAAATTCTTATCCGAATGTGGAATAAGACTTTAGGTCTTTATTTCTGAATTAAAAGATTTGTTAAATATGATTTGGTATAATATATTAATGCAATTGTCAGCATTGGTTGCAAAATCAGGATTATATGCTTCCTTCAGAAATCAATTCTAAAACTTCTCTTAATTCTTTGAAAGATCCTACAACCCTTACTTTGCAATCAATTCTAAAATCATTCCTAATTAATGTTTTTATAAATACGTATTTAAACATCAAAGAATTAAAAATAGTATGAACTTAAAATGTTAAAAATGTTAAAAAAATAATTAGAAAGGATTTTACAGTTCTTTACAAAATCAGGGTTTTAAGAATTTGATCAGCGAGGTGGCAACCCCGACTTGATTTTGAACGTGACAACCCCACTATTTTAAACTATTTAATCTTGAAATATGTATGTAAAAAACAATTAGGAATGATTTTAGAATTGTTTGCAAAATCAGGGTTATCGGAATTCAACTATAAAATCATGTATATCGTAACTATATCGTAAACTATAAAATCATGTATATCGTATGTCTAAACAAATTCTGGAAAAATGTATATATATGATTTTCTACCGACTAAATCAGAACTTCAGAATTGAGAAAAAGTGTTGTTATATTTATATATAAAAATTTAGAATTTAGAATTCAATAACAAGGCTTGGTTAGTCAAATTTAAAAAAAAAATAATGAGATTTTATTTCATATTTGATTATTTCCCGAAAAGATATTATTAAAAAGGTATTATTCCCGAAAAAGTGTTATCACCGAAAAGATATTATAATAATGAGAAATAATACCTTTTCGGGAATAAAGCCTTATTTAATCTTAAAATGTGAAATAAAGCTTTAAAGGCTTTATAACACCACACCGTATTTTTTTTTCTCAAAACAATTCTTCATAGTAATTGAGTATGAAATTTGGAAGATCAATTCGATAAATAAAAATTATTCCAACATATCCTTATTTTTCCAATGTACTGCTTTCCTACCAGTTAAATTACAAATTTTAATCGTTTACTATTCGTTGTTTTAAAATATTCAGGTTAAGAAAATATTGTTGTAGTCAACTAAAACGATATGATTGATTATAGCTGAATGGCAGAATAGATTAGAAGATAAAAACAATTAGCATACAAATTATAATTTAATAAAGAAAAGAAAAAAGTGTATGTAAGCCTGAGGATAATTTCTTTCCTTTTCATTTTACGTTATTACTAATGAATGTCTTTTGACACATTTATAAAAACTTTTATCTCGTACTTTTTTTCAATATAAGAGTACATAAAATTGTAAGTGATTTGCATAATATATTGGATATATATGTATAATGCAACACTACACGACACAAAGATGAACTAATTGGTTCTTATAGTATAACAAGATTTCAGAGTAAATTAAATTAAATGGATATCTATAATTATTAATATGTATAAAAAAAAGGATCTTTTGAAATACTATGAAAATATACTACAAATTCTATTTTAATTTTCAGTTGTTAAAAGTTTCACTTTCTATTCTTTAATTGAATTCAATCTAATTTTTTAGGAATCTTTTTCTGTATATAATCACAGGTTGCTAAATGTATCAATTTTAGTTTGCGATCTGTTTTACGAATCTTTATATAAGAAACACAGTTTTTTTTTTTTATATAAAACAGATATCATTAATCTTAATCACAAGAGAGTTTGTAAACGTGGATATTTTCGTCTATAATGTGATAAAGGATTTGAATGGATTTGTCAACATACATTAAGTTCTAATAAAAACTGATGCCAAGATCATGTTTTTACTACGTAGTTATGCATATTCTTTAAGAGTCTAAAAAAGTATCAACTAGTATTAATTTATGTTGACTGGTCTATGTTTTTCTTCTTCCATTGAGTACTTTGATAGTTATTTTTGCAATTATACTAAATTTTAATTTTCGTATCTATAAATAACCACATAAGAATTTTTCATTATGTCAACTTTAACTGTTTTCAAATGATGGGTAGTTATTTTTAGATTGTATATGAAATAATTCCTACATAATATGTTGAATCGAATATAAGTAATGTTCGTAGATCCATCCAATAAATAAAACACAAACAATGAAATTATATATTATTGTAATTTATGTCATTTTGATTTGAATAACTCCCCAATCTACCACTGCATAATATATTTTCATACTTATCTAAAAATAAAAAAAGGAAAATAAATATATTTTAATTGACCACACCTTTATGGAAGTGAAATTATTAATAAGCCAGTTTGTTTTTTTAAGTGAAATATTTTATTTTACCTTTAAATAATAGTATCTTATATCATAGCCACCTTAATAGATAACAAACACTTTCTTGTGGCATAGTGTTTATTGTTTAAAAATTCTTTAAAATTGTATGTATATAGGGAAGAAAACAATAATCCCGAACAAAAAAAAAAAAACAATTTGCCGGAACTGGGATTATTTCTATTCAAAAATATATAAGAAAAGATAAAAAAAAAAAGGCTTAGCTTAGGGCTAAAAAAAAAAATTTGAAAAATAAAGAAAAACAGTTAATAAATAATAAGATACAGAATAAAAATTTATATCATTATTGTAACTTTTATCATTTATTTTATTGTTTGTTTATTTATTTACCTGTTATTGTACTTATCTATACACAAACACTGAATTAATTCCCCTAAAAATTAAAATACATTATCAGTATCGTTCACAATAAACTTTTCAAATTTTTTAAAATGAAAATTAAAATATTATATTGCATATATAATTATAGATGGATATATAACAGTTAATCGAAAGACATATTGCAAATGAGACGTTTTGGAAAATCACTTTGGCATAAAAGCATATTTCGCAAACTATGCATTTATAAAATCGGACGATTTTTTTAAAGATTTTTTTTTGTAAAAAGTGACAGTTGGATTTGATTTCTCTATACATAATATAACCTAAATAATAGTAGGGGCTTAATCTTTAGATAATATATCTGAACAAAAGTTTTTAGTTTATTTATGATATATTTTTTAAAAGCAGTTATAGAAATTTTAGGATTCAATTTAACTGCATTTTCAACTACAAGAAAAAAGCAATATATTTACAAGCATTTAGACATTTGCAATCATTAAAATGGGTGGGATTTTTAAGAACAAACACAAGGCACAAATTATATAGTATTATAGCCGGCACTACCAAAAAACTAGATTTAAATTTATACTTATTTAGAAAATTATACACTTTTTACGATAAGCTGCAAAAATCCGTCATAAACTATAGACTTGATCCAAAAGTTTTTATCCACGACGGAAGAGAATGTTTAAATAAAGCGATTTTCTATTAACTTCTTCATAAATTCAAAAAATGAGAACGAATGTCTAAAATGGTATCGTTATGGAACTTTACATTTTCCTTGTATCTCACAGAGTCTTCGTGTAAATTGCACCATGAATATATTTTTTAATTTCAAAATTATTTTATTTCAAATATTATGTTCTATGAAAAATTTTTTATTACAATTATTTAAATCGAATATAGCTGCCAGCTAATATTTAAAAAAAAAAAAAAAAATTAATTTTATCTGTGAAAGGTTTTATTTTTCCTTTTGTTTTAAAATTAGTTGTTATATTTTGTGTTTATATATACATTATTATGTACTTATATAAATTCATCTAAAATACATTACCTAAATTTTTAGATTCAACCTTAAAATTTCACTGGCCGTGGAAAAGTTTTTTTTTTTTTTTTTTTTTCAGTTTATTTCAATTTTCCTCCCCCGCCCTCTGTTTCTATTATTAGGTCGCTATTAAAAAAAAAATATTATAAAATTTTTGTTTTTGTTGGTTTTTCTTTTTTTTTTTTTTTTGTATCTACTTAATATGTTGAAACCGTGCCTGATAAAATACTCACGTTGTTTCTCTCAGTTCTTATCATAGCGACTTTATCAAAAGAAAATATATATATATATATATTTTTTTTTTTAGTTTTATTTAATATATAGTACCTAAACCCTAAACCTACATTTGAAAATAAAAAAACAAAATAAAAACCTAATTCATGAGAATAAGAAAAAAAAAAATTAATTTCATTAGAAATTGGAACTGATTCAATTTTATAGAATCCATGATTTATTTTCATTTTTTTTTTTTTGTGTTTTAAATTGAAATTGTTGCAAATGTTGTGTAGGGAAATAATAAAATGGTATCTTTCGTTGACCAGAATTTAGGGCATTTATTGCAATTGTGATGCAATTGCTCAATTAAAAATAATGTATAAGTAAAAAAGTTTTTTTTTTTTTTTGGAATAGGTTAAATTTGTTCTCTTTTTTATTTTGTATCTATTTTTTTTTTTTTTTTTTTTTCTATCATGGAAATCGTGAACTTGAATATAAAATTTTGGGTCTAGTACTATTAACAATTCTCAAGACTTGAAATGGTATTAATTAAAATAACAAATCAAGATGATGATGATGATTATGATATTGAAGATTTATTTGGTGAAAATTTGTAAATAATATTGTATGTGGAGGTGGTGATGATGGTAGAATAGAGATTTTCAAACAAAATTAATCATCTTAAGAACTTTCTTTTTGAAAAAATTAATTTCTTTGGCTGAATTGTTAAAGGAGAATTTTTTTAGAATAGAAAATTTTAATTAAAAAGTTTATAGACAATTTAATTAAAAAAACAAAAAACTTTTGTTTATTTTATTGTGTTTTTTTTATATTTGGTTAATGTTAAATTAATCATTAAAAAATACATTTTCTATACGAATTAATGAATCCCTCTTCCTTGAGATAAATTTAGTTACAAATTTATTCCTTAAAAAAATGAAAATATTATCTTAGTACAAAACTAAATTACGGATGAGAAGAATTTAAGTAAAATAAGTGCATTTTTCTTTAGATAATTTGCATAATTTTATTTAACAACAATGTTACAAAATAAACTATTTATAACGTATAAATAGTGGACTCTAATGCTTTGAATGATAAAGGGATCTATGCAGATTAAAATAATAGGATCATTAAAAAGTGTGTATGATAAAAATAAGATATAACTTTGGAAATACTTGAAGAAATTTAAGAAACTTTGAGGTGGTATAGTAGGTCATCTCTAAGTAGAGGTCTGCCGCCCATCTCTACATATTTTAAATATCTAGATGGCAATTCTGTTGTGACTCGAATATCGCAAATGTGAAATCAATTACCACCTCTTCTGTTCCCTAAGATTGGGAATCATTGCATTTTTAATTTATATAGGTGTAAGGAGAATGTCAACACTTTCGTTCATCATATTCTTGTAAGCCTTAAACAAATTTTTACTCCATAACAGAATTCTTTTCTGGTTCAAACAGTACAATAGTAATAGTAAAGGACTAAAGGTCCCATTATATATTATTTGGTCAAAAAGGGAGGTGGTGTTTAGTGGTTTAAAATCGCACGCATTAATAGAGGCATCATTCTTGAATCATTAATCTTTAGCGTCTTTCAATGATCCAATGAATAGATACCAATTTCATGACCCAATTTGATGCTGCACTATTATTCAAAGCGAAGATGCAAATATAAATTGCAGTATTGTTGTATATTTCTTTTTATGCACATAGAATATAATCAGATTGGACTTTATTTTTGTCCCGAGCTGCAAATTATGTGTGAATAATTACATTTTATTTCTTTCTTGTTATAAAATAAATTTGTATACTTGTTTAACAGATCTATATTTTAAAATTTCTAATTGATTAAAACCTAAATTGGATTACAAATTAGATAGTCGAGTCGAGATAATAAAATATCGAAAAAAAATCTTATTAATAAATTAGGGAGTATTTTAAACAGTTAAAGTTAATAATTTAAGAATAATATTTTTTAAAACGAAACAAAGTTAAAAATTCTATGGGGTGGTTATAATTACAGATTACAGACAGAATACAGTGCAAAAAAAAAAAAAAAGAAAAAAAAAAGTATAAATATGCCGCTTCAACGCAAATTATTTCTCTTGAAAGCAATAAAATTTATATTGTAATTATAACAACCTTTAAAAACATATTTTATTAAATTAATTTTTTACATAGTCATCATCATCAACACTCCATTCAGTTTACTTTTTTAATTTTTTGCAAATAATTCTGAGATGATTGATCAGCAATCAATGAACGCATAAATGGCAGTTTTATTATTGGAGTTTTTTGTAATCAGTAATATCTTATATAAAATTCTGAAGCTCCTTTATATTCACTGATGCATTGCTAAAATTAACTGTTTTATATATTATTATATGTATACATAAATGTGATGCAAAAAATCCTACACTCTTTTTATCATCTTGATCTTCAATGTTATCTTAAAATCAAAAGATGAGCGTTTTCAAGTTTATACGAAGTTATGAGCAAAGAGACAAGAAAAAAGGAAAACATAAAGGTACAAATTTTGTACATATATAAATATTTTCATATATAACCTTGAAATCATAAATGATTCGGAATAAAAACAAGCTAAATAAAAAAAAAAAAAAACAAACAAAAACAATAAAAAGTAATAAAACAAAAATGTACTTACTATACATTTAGAAAAACGAGTCGTCCTTGAATATTTTAAGTCAATGGCAATTCTACGAAGAAAAAACTAATATTGAAAAACAGTCCAATAAATGACACATCCATTCAGTTTTTCATCAAAATAAAAAAAAAGGAAAAGAAAATTAAAAATTTATGATAATTAAAAAGAAATAAAACAGTAGTATACTCCTTTTTTGACTTATCGTATACGAAAAAATATAAAAGTAAGTGATTACAGTAATATAGTGAGTGTCAAAATCTATTAATGTATTTAGAATGGGAAATTCAGTCATCAAAAGAAGAACAGCTGTCAATTGTCGGATAAAGTTTAAAATTGTATGTTGTAAGTTTTTTTTTCGGTATGAAATAATAATATTTTTGCATATAAATTTTTAAGTATTAATATGGAAGCGCCTCGTCCTTTCCGTTAGAATATTACCTTTGTAGATGAATTTTTATGTATAAATATGGAAAAGCCTCTTCCTCCCCGTTTAGACATTAAGTTGGCATTAAAATAATGTGTATAGATACATTTCTACTCCTCCTTTTAGCAACAAAAAAATAATTTTGATATAGAATAAAATATACCAAATTTAGACAGAGAAATTTAAAGTTATTGTGGTAATAAACACATATTAATACCGGTGTGTTTCTGAGGAAGATTCAAAATATTGTGATTAACTCAAATCTCGATGTCCAATTTTTATACACGTATAAACTATGTTCTAAACTATGTATAATAAATTTGCTACGTTTGTGACATATTAAAGGAGTCGAGCTAGATATAGTGTCAAGGGTATGGATCGGCTCAGAATCGACTTCGAATCGACGAAACTTCTTTCTTTATATGGAAATAACTCAATATCTATTGAAGCTAGATTTACGAAATTTTGCAAAATGGTGCCGAGTTACAGGCCAACAACATCTGTGAATTTGGTTCTGCTGGTGCAACAGGTTCGGGTAGCTGCCATACAACTTCTCTTTTTAAATGAAAATAACTCAGTGTCTATTGAAGTTAGGTATCTGAAATTTAGTAAAGAGGTGTCAAGTTACATGCCAAAATTTTTTGTAAAATTTGGTTGGTTTAGAGCAGTAGATTCAGGTTTCTTGAACCTCTTGGAACTTTATGAAGCTAAGCGTCTGAAATTTTGCAAAATATAATCAAGTTTTCTAGAAACGTGATATATTACGTTCATACGGGTATCCCAGAGTTGACACAGTCCACTCTTTCTCGTTTTTTAGAATATTACAATACTTTGATTATAATATGTGGTAAAAAAAGCTTCTAATATTGGCATATTAAAAATACAAAATAAAGAAGCCATATACAAAAGCATTTTCAATAGATGGTAGATTTCAACTATTAATGGAGGACCAAAATATAAATTAAAAAAATTAAAATAAAAATAGGAGCAGAAAGAAATTTACCTTTTACAAGTCTTAGTTTTTTTTTATATTTTTGATGAATTCTCAAATTTTTGATAAATGTAACAATATTAACAATTCAAGAAATTAAAAAAAAAAAATGCACCTTTCAATCAAAATTGAAACAAAATTGAAATTAACGAATTGAATACTAATTGAACATTAATGCAGTCAATCTTTTATTAATATTTTCTCAATTAGTTCTTTTTTTTCTTTTATCAAGTTTTCTTTTGTCTGTTTTTTCTCTAATTTTATTGTTTATCATGCTTTTCTTATCCATTGATTTCAGTTATTATCTGTTTATTATAAAATGTACTGTTTGCAATTTTTAAAGAGTTAGTGCATACTGAAGCGATTTATTTGTGAAAATTTAAACCTCGTGTATTTAACAATATTATTAAGTCTCTCTTTTTCTCTCTTACTTTTTTTATTCAACTGTTTTCTTATTTTTTGTTAATTTCCATTGAGATATCTGATTTTTTTTTTTCGCTGAGTTTTTTAAATAATACCATTGCTTAGTGTTTACTACAGTTCACCACAAGAATAAACAAAAGTAAAAAAAAAACTTTAAAAAATACAGACTTTAATTCGCTTCAAGACAAGACAATATTTTGTTTTTGTAATATACAGCACAAAATAAAAAAAAAATGTGGTTTGAAATCGCTGTAAATGTTTTTTTTTATATTCTTTCTTTTTCTTTATTTGTTTTTTTTTTATTGTATGTTTCTTTTTATAAAGAAGAAAAGAAAAAAGAAAAAAAAAATATTTACAAACGCATAGCGTGTGGCGCGCGTTCTATTGAAATTTAAGAATTTTTATAGAAAATTTTAGTTAGGTATGGCCCGTCAGCCAAGACGGTCGGCATTTGAGCTGGCGATAAAAAATCGCGAAATAATAAATTTTACTAAAAATAAAAATAATAAAAATTTTAAAAATAATAATAAAAATAAAAAACAAAATAATAACGCTCGTAATAAAAAAAATAATAATAATAATAACAGTTATTCAAAATTTAATTATTATAATAAAATTAATATAATATTTATTGAAAATATAAATTTTTTATATTATTATATAAATAATAATTTTCAAAATAAATTAAAAAATAATTTTAATATATTAAAAATATTATTATATATAATATTATTTAATTGCATTATTGAAAATTGTAAAGGTGATACAATATTAAATTATAATAATAATAATTATAATGAAAATATAACTGTTAATAATAATAATCAACCACAACAACAACAATTAAAATTTGGTGATCGTTTATTACCGTTAAAATCAAAACAACAACAACAAGGATTAACAAATTCAATATTATCTAGTTCTAGTATATACAATCAGTCTATATTAAATAGTTTTAATAATAATTATAATAGTGTAAATAGTGAAAATAATAATAATTTAAAAATAAATTACAGTGATTTATTAATTAATAATAATAATAATAATAATAATAATAATAATAATAATAACAATAATAATAATGATAATGATTATAGTGAATTACAATATAATAATTTTATAAATAGTACAACAACAACAAGAAATTCTGATCATCATAATAATCAATATTTAAAAAATCAAAATTATAAAAATAATTATATACTATCAGTAACAAAAGATAATATTGATTCTAAAAATTATATTACCACTGGGACATTAATATATAATGGTAGTGATAATGTTGCAATACCGGTTAAACAACGACAACATTCCCAGAAGCAACAAGGTATATATATGTTGCATGAACCGCGCCAGTTAAATAATAATAATAATCAACGATCACAACTACAACAACAACAACAAAATTATTATCACGATCATCAAAAACCAGAAGAAAATCATGATGAATATCATCAGAAAAATGAACAGCAACATCAGCAGCAGCTGTTAATGCAAGAATTTAACAGCAGGATTGCTAATTATAATAATATTAATAATAGTCAACGAAGACAAAGTTTGTTTTCTTCTTCTTCTTCCTCTTCATCATCTGGAAATAGAATTGATAATGAATTTAATCAATCGAATGTATCAAAAGCTGATCGTTTAATTGAAATGTCAACTGAATTTTTTATTGTACCAACATCGAATCCATCTGGTTTAAATCCATCATTATCTAATGGTGGATCATTATCAAATGGTGGTGGTGGTGGTTTATCAGCATATGATCGTAATCATAGATCCCAATTACATTCACCATCACGTACAGGACAACCAATAACACCAAGACCAGTATTAATATTAGCATCTAGAACACCACCACCAAATAATAATTCATATTTGGGTAGTAATAATTTGGTAACACCACCTACAATTTATAGTACGATTAATTTAACTGGTTTAAGGCGTGAAGCATGGGTAATACCAGTTTTAGTAATGGCATCATTATCAATGATTATGATGGCTGCATTTGAAATTTTTGTATTATTTAAAGCATGGAGAACATCACCGTCTAGGCGACATTTATTTTTAGGACAAATGCTATTATTAGGATTATTTGCTTGTTCTGGATTAGGTGCAATATTAACAGCAACACCAACAACAATATCATGTGCAACAATACGTTTTGGTGTTGGTGTAGCATATGCATTAGTTTTTGCAGCATTATTAGTTAAATGTGTTTTTTTAATTAGTTTAAATGGTGGTGTTTATTTACCAGCACCATACCAAGGATTATTATTATTATTTGCTGTTTTAATACAAGTTGCCATTGGTACACAATGGTTAATGACACAACCACCCGAAATTCATAGTTTAAATGTACCATATGGTGCACAATTAGGTGGTGTCACAAATAAATTTTCAATGTTAATAACAGCAACAGATATACAACACCGTTTACATGGTACCTTAGTACCATTATGCAAAACACAATTTTCGGAATTATTGTTATCATTAATATATATATTTTTTTTAATAATATTTGTTGCAATATTAGCAATTAAATCACGTGGTATACGTGATAATTATCGTGAAGCAACATATATTGGTTTAGCAATTGGAGGTTCAATACCAATATGGTTAGGATGGACATTATGTGGTTTAGCTGTTGCTGATCGTCACAAGGATGCATGTACTGCATTTGGTTTAATTGCAACATCAGCTACTGTATTTTTGGTGATGTTTATGCCAAAAGGAAGACAATTAGCTGCAATGGGAAAAGAAGGATTATATGTTGAAGATCGTGAAGAACAATTTAGTTCATTATCAAGAGCAGGTTCGGGTTATTCACCATCATTTTTTCATTTTAAACCAATCAAATATGGTGTTATGGGTCCAATGCCAAATTCAACAACGAATACTGGCAATGGATATAATAGCAATAATAGTAATAATATTAATACAAATATAAATAACAATAACAGTAGTAGCTCAAAGCATTTACCAGGTGCTACATTAGCTGGTGGAGGTCAGTATTTAAAAAAGTTTAAAATATAAAAAAAAAAAAACTATAAAACAATGAATACAAAAAAAAAATTATTATAATTTTTTAACTTTTAATGATTAAATTCAAATTTTAAAGAACTTAATCTATTCTATAAAATTTACCTATTATTTTTATTTCATTTACTACTATTTATTTCTTATTTTTTATATTCTTTAAATTTTATTTGATTCTCACAATTTATGTTTTTTTTTTTTAATTTTGAAAATACTTCATGATACAGATGAAGAAACCGTTATATAATGGTGTTTAAGTATTAACTGTAAGAAGTAAAAAGTTCCGAAATTTTTATATCAGTATTTATTTAGAATTGTATTAATTTACGTTTGGTTTATAAGAGTGGAAAATGGTAATTGCCGCAGTTTTATGATTTCATTATTTTTAAATTGCCATTTTGATCATAGCATTATAACTGTAATTATAAATTAATATTATTATCATTATTACAAATTGTATCATTTTTATTATTACCGTTATTTTTAGTACAATTTTTTAATAACGTGTATGTAAAAAGTAATAAAAAAAAAATAATTCCTTTTTGATTTTAATACACTTAAATTTGTTTAAACTTTCTCCTGTTTGTTGAAAAACAATTACATTAAAAACTTAAGCAAAGTGTGTGCAACATAACAGTAAAAATCAATTACAATATTATGAAATTTAACGTTAAGTATATATTTCTTAAAAGTTTTAAGTAATAAGTATTAAATCAAAAAAAAAAAAAAAACGGAAAACCTTTTTATAACCAATTTGAACTTAAATGGTTAAGTAAGAGCTTAACATAAATATTGAAAAGAAAAGTTACTTCCAATTTATTTTTTAAGTATATATTATTTTGTGATCAATAAAAAGATAACAGAAAATTGATTGGTTGTTGATCTGATCGTGAATGCAACTAGTTAACTATAAATAATTTGTTGGATGGTATAATGTAATATCCAAAAGAGTTAAGGTTAATTTAGTTGTTTATTTTCTTTATTGGTTTTATTATAAACATGTTAATGGAACAGCTAAATTTTATTTTACTGCTTTAAAATTGAATTAAATGTTCTAGTACTAGTTTAAAAGAAAAGTGAATATGGTATAAATTTGAAGACTCTGTTTTGTATGACCTTGTGCTTACCTGGTTATCGGTCGATAGTCCTCTATTAGGGTCTATTTAACTGCGGTCTATTTAAAGCACTAAAAATTTTAAAAATAAGTTGTTAAAAATCATTGCAAATATGCATTGTTTCAAATTTTGTAAAAATAACTTGATTTGTTCATCAGGATCCATTTTGTGACAAAAATTACAGATATAGTTATCAAATCGTTACAAAATGCTTATATAAAACTGATATAATCCGTCTAGTGGGGTGACCCCAGAAATAAAAACATATTTTATCAAGCAATTATACAAAAAAAAAAAACTTTGGAAAGTTTGACCATACTAATAAAAATATGTTTTATCAAGCAATTTATGCAAAAAGCATGTTTAGTCATTCAGTTTTGCTAAAACATATTTTTGATTCAGTTAAGAATTTTAATTCTTATTTTGCACATTTTATATTTCTTTTGAATATTTTTTTTGTACGTTTTTGAATTTCATATAATAAATTATTTTATTCATATTAAAAAGAAAATATTTATTATTATTCTAGAATAATTTTTCTCTTATTTAAGGTCTTTATTCTCTTATTCAACGTGATTTTTTCTTAACGACGTGATGATCGTTTTCGACCCTAATAAACGAATAAAGTTTTAAAAATTGTGGACGGGCGGAAGGTTAATGTCATAATATCATTTAGTCAATCAATTAATTTGATTTAGGGTATGATCATTTATTTTTTGGCCGAAATCTTTCAGTTTTATAGAAAGTTTTTCAATTTTTTTTTAATATACATATACATATTTTCACTAACGAAAATGAATATCGAAAGTAGTTCGATTCATTCAAGAATAAAAAGGAAATTTTTACAAAATTTAATTTCTTCAATAATTGTTTCAAAATTGATTTCACGGTAAAAAAAAATAAAAAATTTTTTTAATCTTAAATCTTTTTATGGACCAATTCCATTTAATAAATTTTATAAAAGAAGAACGGTTTACTTCAGCGGCATCACTCTACATTAATTTAAATTAATGTTTGGAGTATGAAAAATTTGAAGGAGCTATTAAATGCTCGTCGAGTAATCAACGGCTTACTGAAATTATTGATTCACGAAACTGAAGCTTAGTCAAATATGAATAGTAAATGATTTAGTGGATACCTTCTCATAGAAGTGGCAAGGAGAAAAAAAATGCTCGCCGAATGACGAATTGAGGTACAACTCTTTTAATTAGTTATACAATGTACTGCCTTATGTAATTATTAATTATTTAACAAAAAGAATATTCCATTTTTAATAATCTTTTGATATTATTTCATTCCACCTTTATAAAATTGATATGAGATTTCAACAATAAATTTGTAATATGTATAAATAATCGTATGTATATAACGGTTATAGTTACATGTTTACTTTCAAAATTAATTGAATCAATTTTAATTCGATTTTGAACTCGATTTCAATCGTTTTTTATTTTTTTTTTTAATTTTTTTTGTTTTTTGTGTGCTATTTTTTGTTTTTCTTGAAACAATTAAATAAAATAATTTTCATTTTAAGTTTTTGGTTTTTTTTGTTATTTTACAATAAATACAACAAAAAGAAAACAAAATTTTCCAATACCTTAGTGTTGATTTTCCGTTTTTTTTTGTTATGAATTACATAAGTCACAAACTAACATTAAAATTTGTTATATGCTGAATTTAAAACTTTTTTATTAAACCTCTATATATACATTATATAGGTAAATGTTTTTTTTTTTTTTTGATTTAGATGGTGTGCAATTTCAATTGATTACCTAGTTTTTGTTTTTTTTTTTAATTTTATTGTGCAAACATTTTTTTTTTTAGAGGTGCGTGATTTTTAAATTGGCGAAAAAAAAAATAATTGAAATAAAACCAGGTTTCTTCCTTATACACCGTCTAATAACATAAAAAAAAAAAAAAAAAAATGTTAAACTTAAAACAGGAAAATTTATTCAACCCAACATAAATATATTATATTAATCATTTAAAGCTTGTAACAAATCGCCAAGAAAAAAAAAACTAGAAGTAAAATTATTGTGTCCTACTAGTGAAATAAACATTTGAATATTTTAAAGTATATATAAACCTGTTGGAATACTGATACTAAAATTCAAGTTTAACAAGATTTAATTTGAAACAATTATTATTTAGTAAATATTTCTATATAGTATTTTTTTTATTTTTTTTTATTTAATATTAAATTTATTTTTTTTTAGAATTATAGTTCCACTTTGTTACATCTACGTATATATATAAAATAAAAATGTACTCGAATATGACCCATTAAGAGTTAGTTTAAAAATAAGATTCAATTTAAAATGTTACTTTTCAAGAAATATTTTGTGAAATAAGACTTGTGAATGGAAACAGTAAATTTTGAAATATTTATGCATTCAGAATCATTTTAATCTGCAATACATATATTTTATTACATAATTTTTTTTTTTTTTTTCGTTTTTTAATTAAACATAATTAAAACTTGTCTGCTAACTTAGGGCAACTTGATATCATTATAGCAAAAGTTAATAAAAGATTTAAAGGTTTGGGAAGAAAATTATTTATAAAATAGTTTAACCAGAATAAGGAATTTTATTAAGTTACTTAACAGATAAATTTGAAAAAATTTTTTTTTTTTTTTTTCATATTAATAGCCATTAAGAGGTCAATCATCTTTAAATTAACTGTTCTGAAAATAAGTAATGTTAAAATTTACATATAACATTATAAAGTGTACAAAATTTAATGAAAATAAAAAAATTAAATTGAGTTTAAAAAAATTTTGAAATATTTTATCTGGTATTGTCGGAAGTATAATATTATAAACCAAGATTTAAATATCGTGAAAGCTTAAGTTAATAGTCATAGGATTAGTTAGCACATATCTGCAGAATTACAAAAATCGAAATGTATACTTCAAATGTATACTTCTAAGAGTAGCGAAAATATCTAATAACGAACCTAATGAAAACTATTCTAAATTACATACTCTAGAGATGTGATCTATTAAAAGAAAACTGTAAAATTTTACAGATATGCGGACTCTTAAAAACCGTAATCCCTACACTACATAATATAATTTGAAATATGCTTAATCATAAAATAGATACGTATTTATACTTTTCGATTTTTACTCTCGTGTTTTATTTGCTCTTTACAACCAGAATGAACAAATGTATTGTTTAAATAAATTTGTCTTTCAGTGTAACTATAGCCATCCCATTAAACCAAATTTTTACTTAATGAAATTTACTTAATTTCAATTTCACCCCCTATTTAATTAATTTTTATTTATTCTTCGAAATTTAACAGTCAAATAGCTGTTAACCCGTAATTGAATTTATGGTCACTTTTAAATAAATATAAAAAAAAAATTAATTTTTAATTTTTATTATATTGTTTTCGACATTTTTCTTCAATAAAAATATCCATAATATTAATTTTAATAATCATTTTATTAGAATTTTATTCCTTTATTTAAATTAATTGTTAAATTAAAATTTTTATCGAATGAGAAAAAATAAAAAAATCGTATGATTAAAAATCTTATGCTTTTTTATTTCAAAATAAATTGCGAATAATTATAATGCGTTCATGTGAAATTACATCAATTAAAATTTTATTTTTTATCATCGCTTATTTTTTTTTTTATAGGAGAGGATGCGTTTAGAAAATGATTTAATTAACCAGAGCAATTTATATTAAAATATGTTAATGAGATCACCTTGAATTAATTTCTAGTGTCTATTCATTGTATAAAATATATACGTTATTTTTAAGAAAAAAAAATTTTTTTTTTTTTTATGTTCATTTAAGGTTATATTTTAACTACATTTTGTATAAAATTTTGTAAAGGTTAAGTATTTTTAAATTGTTTCTGATTTTCTGGAAATTTAAATAAAAAATGAAAAAAAAATATTATTTTGCAATACAAGTTTTGTGAGAACTCTGAGATTTTTTTTATATAAGAATGGGACATTGACCCGATTTTGATTCTAATTGAAACTGACTAAAAGTTATTTACATTTTATTAGTTTTAATCATATGTGAAATAATTTTTTTTAATATACATATGTACATATTATATGTTATTTAATAACTATGATGCATTGTACGAATTTTAATATTTTTATAATTATAATAAGTAACAAGGATTGTAACTTGTCAGAAATATCCATCCACTATGTTTTAAGTACGGTTACAATTCGTTAAAATATTCTAGCAAGTCATTTTATTTAATATTGTTTTCTCGGCAAACGAAATGTTTCAATATTTTGAGTATCCTTTAAGATCTGAAAAATCTTCAATTGATTTTTATTAACAATATAAATAATAAAAATTTAATAATATATATTTAAAACATTTCGGTGGAAATGATTCAAAACACAAAATAATCCTACAACGTCTTAAAAGATTTCGCATTTACTGATTGAAACCTATCGCTTAACGCTTAACGCTCAACTTTTAATTTTAAAATTCATAAAAAGAATAATTAATTAAATTTGAATTTCTTCTAAATGAAAGAACTCAAATTGTTTTTTTTTTGTTTTTTTTTTTAAATTTAAGAGATTTCAGACATTAATTAATCTAAAAAAAAATTATATTAACCTTGTCTTTATCAATTATTATATTTTAATTTTCTCAATTTTATGTATAGATATTTTTATTTTTATATGATTTTTGAAAAGAAAAGTTATTAAATTGTTATTAGGTTCTGTGACAGGCTGTGAAAAAATTTCATTGGGCTTTTATTTTAAATAAAAACTATTAAAATTATTAATCATTTAAAAGATATAGAGTATTTAAAACAATTAAATTAAAAATAACAATAAAAGCAAAAAAAAAAATGTAAATAAAAATTTTAAAGTTATTTAGATGTCATTATTTTATTTCTTAGTTTATTCTCCTGTTATTCTTTTCCATGTGTGACTGTAAATGTCGTAAAGGGGTAATAATTCTTATGGAAATAATGCCCCATGCCATAAAACTGAAACGGCTTCTTTTCTTTTGCGATAAGGAAATAAAGGTGAAATTGCGAATTATGATTATTCGGCTTTATTATCGCTTTAAAAAGTAGAAAAGTCGAATTTGGCCTTATTGCGTTTTCCAAATATTTCGTTTTTTTTTTAATATTAAAATCATTGGTATACGGGGGATTTCTCTTAAAATATGTATGTACATACATACGAGTATATATAGATTTTAGAATCAAGTGTATTCCAATCGCGTAGGACAGGCGCGTGCCATTTTTAAATTAAAATATTTTAATTATATGTATATAATTAAAGAAATATTTTTATTATAAAAATAAAATTCAGTTTTATTTCCTCTTCAATTTTGGCTGTTCCTTCTCAGCATGATAATAAGGTTGAATTTGGAAAATTCAGGATTTCGGCTTTATTTCCGCATCGTAAAGGACCTTGGGCTTTTCGGCTGGGACATTATTTCCAGTCACCTAATAAAATTTGTAAAAATAACCTTAGATGAATAATAACATAATTTATAAATAAATCGTATATAATTAATTTACTGTTTATTTCATATGAATCACTTTTAATAAATTGGGAATGACGATTTGCCTAATTTTAAGATATTGAATACAATACGAAATGCAAGCGGCATAATACTAATATAATAATATTAAATGTTTTTATTTGTTTCGATGTTTATTAATGTTTTCTGAAAATAAAAGTATATTATGTATACTTATATGTGTTAATTTTTTTTTTATGCATTTCTCTGCCACATAAATGTGAACAGGAAATTACACAGCATTTCCTGTTCAGGCATGGCTGTAAATGTCGTGAGGGAGAACAACTCTTACAACTTGTGTGGGATTCGAACTCACACTCCTTCAGTGTTTAAAGCGTATTTTATACCCTCTTACACAATAGGCCACTGAGGCCCCTATATGTGTTAATGTAATGCAAATATTTCCGAAATTTACAAATATAAATTGTGCAATAGTTATTTCTAAAATATAAATCATGAACAATAAATCAATTTGTAAACATGGCATTTGTATTAGTAATTTAAAATTAACTAAAGGAAGACATTTTGGGAACTAATTTATTGAATAATACCATACACTTGTATACATATATTATACATGTATTAATTGTTAACATGCTAGAAAGTTTTACTTTTATTTATTTTGAATATCTGTTACAAGGTAATGTAATAAATTATTTTTATTTATTAAAAGAAATAATTAAATATGAAAAAAAAAAAAAATTGTTATTAATATTTCAATATTCATAAAAGAAATAAAAACAATTTTCTTCCGCTATAATAAAAATTGGATTACAAAATAATATTAAAACAGTATTTTAAATATTTACCGCTATTATCGCTTTATTCATATAAATAATATATATAAGTACATATTGAATATATTGTTAAATTATACATATTGGTATATTTATTTTAATTATTTTTATGTTTTTTTCTTTAATTTTTGTTCGGTTAACCCAATAATAATTTTTATTATTGACCGATTCTTCTGAATCTTAATCTTCTGAAAAATTAAATATTGTTTTTATAAATAAAAACCGCGCGCTTTTAGTTTTTTTTTTTTTTTGATATTATTTTATAAATTTTATCTACCGCTACAGCTGTTGATGACCATTGACCGTTCTCTGTCATTAAACTTATAGGTTATAAATATAACGTTTTTTTGTCTTAAATAAATATCATTTTTGACATACATTTTTGATGAGAATTCTTTTTTGTTATTTTTCTTTTTTTTTTATTTCAAAATATTTTAGTTATATACTTACTAGGTAGTATTTATTTTTATATACTTGGTGTACCGAAAAAATCTGTTGGCTTAATTGAATAAATTTTTGATATCTGTATAAATATATTACATAATTAAAAAGGGTTGCAATCTAAAGATAAAAGTAAATTCATTTTGACAAGTGACAAGCTTTTGACATTTAAGTTGAATATTAATATTTAAATGGAAGGTAACTAAATTGAAAGACGTAAAATCTGTGTAAAGAACAAAGATAGTCAACCTTCAATTTTTTGTGGTGGTTTTTACACTTTTGACATTTTAAAAATAAAAAAAAATTAATTTGACGTTAAATTTTAAATTTGAATTTAAATAAGTGCTGAGCTAAATATTGTTCCTTTTTATAAATTTTACTACTTATCTAAATTTTAATTGTATTATATATTTATTTGATAAATAAATTATAATAATAAATGATAAAAATTTTTATTATTTCAAATTGGCTTTCTTTAGATTTCAAAATTTTTTTCAAAACTACCAGTTTAAACTTTCTAACATTTCTTGCTACATTCAAATAACTAAAATGATATTCACAAAGTTATTTAAAAATCTATTTTTAATTTTTATAGAATTTAAGAAAACCCACCATTTTCAATAACTGTTTTTAAATAAGACGGCATACATACTATATATGTTCTTCTTTTTGTTTACAATTTCAAATTACTATAAAAAGCTTTAATTACGTTTCAAAAGTGAACAAAATATGAAAAGTATAGAAAAATATTAACGGTCAAATAGAAGCAAGGGTACATTAAGTTTCCACCTTTATTTAATAACAATAATAATTTGCAGACCCGAAATGTCGAAAATTTCTTATAATGTCAGGATCTAAAGGAGTGTTTGCATATATTTTTATTCTTAATTTATTCTTGCACCCTTTTAATATCCCCAAATAAACATTTATCATGATTTTCAAATATATTGCTATGATAAGTGATCATTATAGTATTTTACGAAATTTATAAACGTAAAAATTCTTTTAAAGCAATTTTAATTAAATAATTCCAACTTAATTTTCCATTTATACCTTGATTTAATAAGAAGTGCCTATAACTTTTATTTATAATTAATTTAAAAATTTAAATCTAATAAATTTCTCTATCTTTTTTTTTGTTACAGACAATTTAATTGTTTCAAATAAGAACAACATTTTTCGGTAGACGCATTCCTCATATTTAAAAACTGTTAAAAAGTATTTTAAAGATTTTTTTTTATTGTAAAAAGTTTATTGTTAGGTGTTATTGTTATTACTGTGGTTGTAACAATATTTTTGCATGTTATTTTCCGTGTTTAATAACGCCTTAACCGCCACAAATAAATTAAATTCAAAACTTAAACTGGAACATATTGATAAAGTGTTTGGTTATTGCTTCTTGTTTTTGATGTGTTTCCATTAGAGTGAACAGTACTAATAATCAATGATCATCATCAATATAACTTTTAATTACAGGGAGATTGTAATAGAAAATTAAATGAAGACAAAACAAGTAATGCAAAAAACAAGGGTTATCAAAAAAAGCACATTTCCAAAATTAAAAATATTCCACAATTAGCCTAGAGTAAAGAGTTGATATGGTATATTGAAAACTAAATTTGTTTGATTTTTTTTTTGATAAGAAAAAATTGAGAAAAATCAAATCACACTTTCGTCAATTATAAGGTAACTCTATATTATTAAGAAAAATTATTAACACAAACAAAAATATAATGTTGGGAGCTTTAATTTTTGTATATTACTTTAAAAGAATTTGGACAGGTGCCCATAAGTTACAGGTGTTTAAAAATAGAAATTTTTAAGTTTTTGACCTCTTACAGCTCGGAAACAGGGGACGATACAGAAATATTTTCTGAAATGACTCATACTCATTTTCAAAGATCTAAATGTCAAGTTTCTAGGTTAAACCGTTTGAAAGATAGAAGGGGTACAAATTTTCAATTCAGATTGAAAATATTCCTTATAGAACCTGTGTTATAACAATTATATGGGGCTGTATATAATATAAAGATAGGGCTTTTTCAAACTTTGTAGGGCTCTAGCTCCGTAAGGGGTGGTTGTAGGGCTCTAGCTCCGTAAAAGTTGTTCCACAAAATTAGTTTTTTGGCGATGCCTATTCGTAGTTAAAATTGCATTGCTTTATTTCAAACGGTGTAAAAATTCTGTAAACACTCAAACGTACGGACAAACGGACAGAGTGAAACTAATAAGCAGATTTTTATTTGAATATTTGAAAAAGTGCTAAAAAGGAGTCATTACATATTACATGATTTTTAATTGTTGTTGCTTAGTGGTTAATGGTAGTGCTAATGTTATATACTATACTTGTATTTTATGCTGCACAATGTTGTTTAAATCTAGTTTTAAATCAAGTTTCAATGGTCAGTTAATTGCTTGGTTGAGTTTTAACTTGTTTTAGTTTACAGTGTGGTTTAGATTTATTCAGTGTATAACTGGAAAATAGAATAAAAAAATAAAAAAAAAAAATTCTTTAGTTTTGTTATGATTATTTAATAAATAAATGAGATTTGTAAAAAAAAAAAAATCATTGAAATAAAATATAAAGTATTTAAAAAGATTTTTAGTAATTTTTTAATATGGTAATAATTTCCTAACAGAATAAAATTCAATAGATTGTTTTTTTTTTTTTTTATTCATACAACATCTAAAGCATTGTTATAATGTTAAACTTTAGTAAAAGTATCTTAGTATGAAATACTTATACAATTTTACAATAAGATATCAGTGTAAAGCTTAATTTATTTATAACATGCTGGGTAATTCTGGGTTTTTGTTTTTATTTTCCATTATAATTGCTTGAGGAATTGCTAAAGAGGAACAAAAACAATTTTTTTGATTGTATGAACGTTTTTTTTTTTTTTATTTTTAACCCATCAAGAAAAATTTAATGGGAAATGTATAATGAATTTTTTAGCGCCTTGATGCTGTTTTGTTTTTAAGCGAATTGAGTTTAAAGGTTTTCATATGATTAGGTAATAAGTGTTTTTTTTACTTTTTCGTAATTAATTAATTTTATTTTTTGTTTCTTTCTTTCTGTTAGTTTACGTTTAGTTTGTAATGAAAATAAATGATTTTATAAATCAAAAGTCAAAATATGTATCATTACTTTGGATTTTATGCCACCCTCCGGTTATATTAAACAATAATATTATTTTGTCCCCTTGTATGAAGTCAGATTAAAATGATTTATTAAATAATAAGTATTGCTATTAGTATTAGTAAAAATTGGTTATTGTTTTTATATGCTATTACAAATTTTTTAAGGAATAATTTTTTGTCAGCTTCTTTTTACATTGTATTTCGAAATTTTTGATTTGATTCAGCGGGATATAACGGATTTAATTTTTAAATTGACTGCCGTTTTTATATTTAGTCAATGGCTTTTGAAGATTTTCAAAATTATAAATTTTTTTTTGCAAATATGCTCTCAATTAATTTTACTTTTAATTACAAATGTAAGTTTTAATTATGACCGCACGAAAATAGTTCAAGGTTAATAAAAAATTTTCCTTTATGTTTGTGCCACGCTTAATTTGACGACATAAATATGGAAAAGTAAATATATTCTTAATCAGGATTGAGTTCTGAGTCGATTTATTTGGCAGTCTATCAGTACTTCCGTTACGGTAACTCAAAAAATAATAGAATTAGAGTTTTAAAATTTTTATAATTTCATTTTAATGCAAATGCCAGTTTTGATATTGAAATTAAACACATTGAAACAGTTCGAATAGCTGTCTTAAATTGTTTTTTTTTTTATTGCGAGTATAACTCTATATGAGCTGGGTAATTAAAATTTTGTAAAAAGAAGTTATAAGTTTATACCAACAACTTCTACAAAATTAGGTTATATTAATGTAACAGGTAACAGACATCTGAAATTTTTAAAAAGATGAACAAAGTTTTATGACATTGACTTCTGTAAAAATTGTTTGATTTGGTACAACGAGGTCGAGCAACTGTCATACTATTACGAAATGTATAAAAATATATATCTCAGTACTTAATAAAGTTAAGATATCTTATATTTTGAAAATGATGATTACATTTTTTGATAACGGCATTATTTTAGTTCGTAAATCATGACACAGTCAACTCACACTTTTCCTCGATATTTTTTATAAGTTTGTTTTTATATTGTTCTAAAGTGAAAGAATGCATCTTTTCAATTTAGCCATGTGATTGAATTATTAATTTATTCTAGTTTGCCAAAATTTATATTTTTCAAGGTGCAAAGGTATTTTGGTTGTTTTTGTTTTTTACAATGGCTAGGCTCCACTGTGTGATGTAAACCACTGTACATCTTATGCCAATAATCATAAACTTAAATTATAGTACTATAGATTTGTTATGTAAAGTATTGATAGGTCATTAGAGCTAGGCATTAAACCACCACCATTCAATATTTATTTTTTTTTATATAGTATTTTTATACTGTGAGTTATAAGTATTAATTGAAATTGTTTGCTGAAAAAAAATATCTTTCCCAATTTCAACTATCGACTAACATAAAAATGTAACAAAAAATATTAAATTTTTTTTACAATCTTTCACATAAAGTTTGTCGAGTTCCGTTAAGAGGCGACAAAGATGAGTCCTATTAATATAGGAGAAAGTAAACGAGTCAGTATATTTTTAACACTCAAAAATTGAATTTTTTATATCAATATACCAATCTCAAAAATAAAAAAAATTAAAATGAATTGTTTCTCTTAAACGGGAAAAATAAATGAAAAACAAGATGAATTCTTTGTAACACTTTTTAATAAATCAGTTTAATATTTTTTTTTTAATTATAATTTTTAATTTTTTTTTTTTTTTTATGAAATAAAATAAAATGTCAAGCACATAAAATGATTTGTCACTTAAAGTTAGAAAAAACAAAAAAACAAAAAAAAATTAAAACTCGTTCTATTTAAGAATAAAATACGATCCTGTTCTTTTAAAAAAAAAACTACATTTAAGGTCTACCGGAAGATCGTGATAATTTATTAATTCAAATTCCTGGTTTAAGGTATATATTAAAGAGATTTATTATGATGAACATGAAATATAGAGCTGTATATAATATAATTAAATTTATTTTTAGATTTTTGATAAGGTGTTTATTTATTAGTTGAGTTTTATTTTTGAAAATTTAAATATTCAAGATTAAAGTTCAGAATAGTATTCTTTAAAATAAACCCTGGCCTATAAATATTTGCCTAATATCTCTGAAGAATATAAAATCGAGTAAAAAACTGTGAAAGTAATTACTTCTGAAGTAGCGATCCATAAATGCTTTGTGGTAATAGATATTTCAAGTCAGTAGATAAAGGGCACTTTTTCAAGGAAAAAAATTATGCTTTATCCCACCGCAGACCAAGGCCATCCCATATCACAGGATATTTATTTTGATTGACGGGATTTATGTAGGAATTTGTTTTGATTGTTTTGGTTTAGGTTGTAAGATAGGTTATAAGCTTGCGTTGTTGACATATAAATTCTAGTAGAAAGTGAACATTGTTTGAATTTAGAATAAGTTGTGATTTACCTTGTGTCTTATTTTATGTATCCTTTTTGTAATGTGGCGCTTATACAAAAAAATTTCAACATGATTGTATTTTTAAATACTAAATTTTAGTTTAAGTTAAAAATAATAAAAGACAAAATTTTCTAATAGACCTTAAATGTAAATAATTTTTGTTTTAATTTAAAATTAAACAGCAAAAATATTAAAAGAAAAAAAAGAAACAAAAAATTATGTATTAAATTATTATATTTATCAGATTACATCTATTAGTAACTCTCTGTATTAATTATTTCATTGGCTGTTGTTTTTGTTTTCCCATTATATTGCAGCTGCATATGTTCTAGTTTTAATTTAGTTTTTTCTTATAATTAGATTTTGTTGTTTTTTTTTCAACATTTTTTAATTTTGTTATCCTTACCATAAATTCAAAAATATACAATATAAAATCTAGATTTTTATTTATTCCTTTCATACTAGATTGGATTCATTTTCTTGCATTCGTTAAAAAACCACTAATTCTTTCATCTATTAGATTTTGCTAACTGTACAATTCGTGTAAATCAACAGAAAATCTTGATTCTAGAAATTAATCCAAGTGTAAAAATACAGTAAGAAAAACTGATTTTCTTTTTTAAATAGTGGTGGGTTTTAACAAAAAAAAAAAAAAAGGAATCATAAGAATATAATATTTTTATGTTCGTAATTATATGTACGAACAATACCGTTATTAGAGTAACAGTAATATAAATTTCATATTTTTTTTTTAGGCAAATTTTAGTAAGGGTGGCAAAGGTGTGGAAAATGTGTATACGATATTTTTGTATTTAAAAATTATAAGCGAGGAAATATGGAGTGTTAATAATCTGGTATCAAGCGAAGGAGTGTAGGCTGAAATCTTGCATAAGAAAAATGTATTTCCAATTAAAAATAACTTTCCATATACCAAAATAACATATAATATATAATGTAAAGCTATATATAACTTAATAACTATAAAGTATAGAGGATTTTAGTAATAGGTAAAAGTGACTCCAAGTAACAAAATACTCCAAAAGTGACTCCAAGTAACAAAACAAAAATTGATTTAAAACATTTTACGAGATCTAAGGTCTACCAGAATCAATAATTACAACATTATCTAATAAGTGAAGATGGAAAGCTTATTACTCGGAAAAAGTCATCTTTGCTCAATGCTCAAAAGTCATCAATGATTGTTTTTTAAAGGCATTAAGGACTTTTATTGAAAATTACTTACATCTCCATTTCAATTTATAAATTGATCGTTACCTTATTTTAAAGATTGAGTTGATAAACAATCTTGTGTTAAGACTTAATCAATTATCGTCACCATATACAATGTAAAGGAGTTGCTTTATGTTATAGGAAATCCCGTTATTAATCAATACAAGTTATTTTTATATTCCTAATGAAAATATTTAAGATAAAAAAAATTTCTAGATTTTGTCGAATTGATAATCAATTGGTAAAAATGTCTTTTCACTATTTAAAATTGTAATAAATTGCAATTCATTGCGTTAATTAAAAACTTACATAACTTGAATCCGAGTTATAACAGACTATAATACAATTTCTAGAATAGAAATTCTTATTTTTCAAAATAAAATAAAAACTATAAGATAAAATAAAAAAAATTCATATTCATTAATTCTAGAGCAAAACAAAAAAATAATAAACATAATATGTGCAATAAACTTTCATAAATGAGTTATAATAATCTATAATAGTGGTTAGAAACGTTTTACAGTTTCTTTAATAATATTATAGTTATTAACATTAAAAAAAAAAAAATCTGATTTCACAGATATACGTACATATTTATGTTCATATTCATATATCTGTAATATTTATAAAATTTTAATATTTATATTTGTGTTTTTTTTTTAATTTTTTTTTGGTTTCAGTTTTTCATAAGTTCATTATTTTTTACTTGGATTCTTTTTCTGGTAATTCAATAGAATATTTACAAAAAAAAAAAAAATGTAACAGGAATGTTTTTTGTTTTACTACTGTACAAGAACAGTAAAAACCCGAATACCTATTAAAGTTACATGAGTAACAACAATATAAAATTATTAAAATACTTAAAAACTGCTGCTATTTACTACTAAGCAAGTCTAATACAGCGTTGACCAACATTGAAATTAAGTGCAGGGCCAAAAAAAAAATGTTACAAATAATAATAAGAACCACGTATTACCTAACTTAACTTCTTTGTTTCCCTTAAAGAAAACATCAGCGAGATCCATTACTTTTCATTTAGAAATCAATTCTTCATGCTATGATCATGTTATGATCATGTCAAAAAATTTTGAAATATCCAGAGCCACAACGACAGACTCCTCCCATTGGTACAGTCTAATATTTAGATTTTCGCAAAGGTTAGAGATTTCCAGTTGAACGGCAGGCTCTAAGCTCATACTATCGATCATAAATTAAACCTTTACTATCTAAATATTTAAAAGTCTACTATTAATTAGGTTCTCCTATACTTTTGAGAACATCGAAATGATAGTAATAGATCGGTTGAAGGAATCATTTGTATCACTCTTTTTTAGTTTAATTAATTTAGGCGAGTTTCCACCGGATAGGGTATATTTACCAAAAATGAGAGATAGATGGAAAAGATTGCGCTCTTTAAACTTTAAAGCAAGGGAAAAATAAGGGAGTTCAAAGAAATTATATTTGATTTTGTTAAATTCTTTTTCAGGAAGGCAAATTAAAATGGTGTAACAAAAAAAGTGATAGAAAATTACATATTTTCAAAGTTTAGATACTTTAATAATTGTTAATGACTAACTTAAAAAGATTTGTAACAACTAAAAGTTGTGTAGCTTAATTATTATGTTAATAAGACTTAATTTAAATATTTAAATTTATTTTTATATTAAAAAAAAAAATTATTAAAAGGTTCATTGAAATTTTTAGATTGACCACATATGACTCGATGACTACAGATTTATCATACCTGATCTTATGTATTTTATATATGTAATTATTTTATCATTTACTTTTTTAATTTGCTATTTTTAGTTAAATAATTTTCATGTTAATAAAATACTGGAACAATATTTTATGGTTTATGATTTTTGGGTAGGTGGGTTGGCGCGACTTAATGATTACACAAAAATAGCAGAAAAAATAATTTAAAAGATAAAATATAGAACAGAAAAATTAAAATAGTTTTTTTTTTTCAAAATTATATAGCATTTATATCGTTTGTTAAATAACAGAGAGCGGTTTTGTTCTTTTCTAACACAAAAGATATTATGTTGTATTTGTATATATATATAAAAAATTTATTATAAGATCGTATTATTTAATTTATGCTTATAAATTATTTAAATTTTTCATATCAGTTATGTTAGTTATATGGAAAATTTAAATGTCAATATATTCAATGGGTTTTTGTTTTATCTACGCTCCTACACTTGATTAAAGGACTTTTCCTAATATATTCAAGTGAAGAAGTTGTATAAGGTAGTAATTGGAAAGTATTGGAAAGATAATTAGGTTTAGTTAACTAAAATGAAAAAAAAATTATCACAACTTCAGCACCATTTCCAAAACGAAATATTTTATAAAGAACCTTGTTTTTTTGGCGCTTTATCTTAGTATAAATTAATAAAAATTGATCATTGATCTTCTAAAAAGGATCGAAATATATTTACCTTTTAACAGTTGAGACACACCTAAAATTAATATAAGATATAGAATTTTTCCAAAAGTTCTGTCGAAGTTCGCTCAAACTCTGAAAGCAAATGATGAATAAATAAACGGGCAAATGATAATTTTCAAATACATAATAGGAAATAATTTGTGATACAAACGAATCGTCAGATACTTAGTTTTTTTTTCCCCTTTAAATATGGAATTTATAATTTGTTTAACTTTACAAGTTCTTATCTTTGTCACAGAAGAGCGATTATTATAATTACATTTGGTTTGAATACATGTTTATTATTATAATTGTTAAAAAGTATTATAATATTTTTGTTTTAAGATATTAATTTAATATTGTATAAGTGTATAAGTATAAATTAACTTCTTCTTGTTCTAATTTAAAGAAGTTGGCTAACCTTCAATTTTTAATAATTTATGTTATCGCTGAATTAGTGACTCATTATAAAATTATATTTAGGTTCAGAGAATAGACGGGAAATAATGAATTAAATAAAGAAGAAAAAGTTTATCGAAGTAATGATTTTTAAGAAAATGGTTTTCCTACTGCTTGAAATGATTAAAATTATTTGTATTCTGATAAGACATTAATATCATTTTTAAGACATTTTTACCTTCATTTTTTTATTTATATATTATACATATTTAATTTCAGACCTTTTAAATTGCTTGGAATGTTTTTTTATATAGTGAAAAGATCGTTCAGATTTTTTTGTTAAACGGTCTTGTAATTTTTCGTACAATTTTCTTTTTTAACACTTATCTATATTTACTCAGTAGTCTGCCTCCAAATATTTTTTTGAAAAGTTTTAATTATCAAAATTTTCACAAAAAATTGATTTGTTTTACAATTGATGCCACTTTAAACAAGGTAGAATGTAAACCAACGGTTTTTAAAAGCGCACATTTCCAAAACTCAATACAAATTGTTTAGAAGTGTGACTTACACAAAAATTTGAAAATTTCATGTAATAAGAAAAAATGTGAAAATAGGACATTTTTGAAATTTTGAGGGGCTATAAGTCCGGAATCCTATATAACTAAGAAAAGCCGTTAACACACGTAAAAATATATTATTGAAGCTTTAATTTTTATGTCTTGCCGAAGAAAAGTTTTTACAGGTGCCTAAGTTACAGGTGTCTAAAAATAGCAAATTTTCAATTTTTGAGGCGTAATAACTCTTAAAGAAGGGGCGTTACCAAAAAATTTTCTGAGGAAACTTATACTAATTCTAAAAGTTCTTTCTTGTCTCAAAATTTCAGGTTCCTATCTAAAGGGGTGCCGGAGTTATGAAAAAAGAAATTTCATGCAAAATGTGGTTTTCACATAACGGTAAATTTAAATCGTAAATTACAAAATATTACATAATTTTGATATTGTTTTATATAGATAATAAAATTTTCGATCTTCTACCGGTTTTAGATTGCAAAACTATTACGCAAAGCCCGAGATATATACATCTGAAAATAAAGCTTTTTTACAATTTTGAAGAGCTGCAGCTTTGGAACCCTTTACAACTAAAATAAACCTTTCACGCACGTAAAAATATATTATTGTAGCTTTCATTTTCATGTCTTGCCGAAGAAAAATTTTTACAGGTGCCTAAGTTACAGGTGTCTAAAAATAGCAAATTTTAAATTTTTGAGGCGTAATAACTCTTAAAGAGGGGGCGTTACCAAAAAATTTTCTGAGGAAACTTATACTAATTCTAAAAGTTCTTTCTTGTCTCAAAATTTCAGGTTCCTATCTAAAGGGGTGCCGGAGTTATGAAAAAAGAAATTTCATGCAAAATGTGGTTTTCACATAACGGTAAATTTAAATCGTAAATTACATAATATTACATAATTTTGATATTGTTTCATATAGATAATAAAATTTTCGATCTTCTGCCGGTTTTAGATTGCAAAACTATTACGCAGAGCCCGAGATATATACATCTGAAAATGGGGCTTTTTTACAATTTTGAAGAGCTGCAACTTTGGAACCCTTTACAATTAAAATAAACCTTTCACACACGTAAAAATATATTATTGTAGCTTTAATTTTTACATCTTGCAAAAGTAAAATGTGTGCAGGTTCCTAAGTTACAGGTGTTTAAAAATAGCAAATTTTCAATTTTTAAGCCCTAATAGCTCATAAACAGGGGGTGGTCCGAAAAAATTTTCTGAGGAAACTTATACTAATTCTAAAAGTTCTTTCTTGCCTCAAAATTTCAAGCTTGTATCTAGAAGCGTGCCGGAGCTATGAAAGTAGAAAAATCATGCAAAATTTGGTTTTCACATAACGGTAAATTTAAATACTAAATTTAAAAAAATTGTATAATTTTGATATTAATTTACAAAGATAAAAGAAATACCTGTCGAATGACGTTTTCAGATTGAAAAAATCTTAAGCAGAACATAAGATATATGCATTTAAAAATAGGGCTTTTTCAAAGTTTGAGGGGGTGTAGCTCCGTAATGGGGGGGGCTACATGAAAAAGTTGTTCCACAAAATTATTTTTTTTATAAGACCTACCTATGGTTAAAATTTTTTTTCTCTATCTTTAACGGTGTAGAAGTTTTGTAAACAGACGGACGGACGGACGGACGGACGGACGGACGGACGGACAGAGTGAAACTAATAAGCACATTTTTTCAAAATTTTTTTGGAAATGTGCTAAAAAGAACAATATTATTTCATACGTTAGATATTTTACTTTCATTTGTTTCAATCACTACTTCTTTTACAATAACCACAATAATTTTCAGCACCAAAATAAACGTAAACTAAGGGAACTTATTTACAAATAAATAAAAAGTTAAGTTGTTTCGTCCTTTGTTCAGTCTGTTGGACACCTCAGTAGGTACAAACTGAATATTTTAACCTGATAACTTCTAAAGATTTTTTCAAATCACAAACCATTTATAATAAAAATTATAAAAATGGGTTGTGAGTTGAAACACTTGAGTTAAAATCACAAAGAATTGGTTTATTGCAAATAAACCAATTACATTGATAACCTAGTCAATTAAGACAACATTAGTTATCTAATAAATAAATTTATTATTTTTTCTATTTACAAAAAAAAAAAAAAATCTTTGGTTTTAATTCAAGTGTTTCAACTCACAACCCATTTTTATAATTTTTATTATATATGGTTTGTGATTTGAAAAAATTTTTGGAAGTTGTCTGTGTGAAATGTCCAGTTTGTATCTACCTACTAAAGAGTCCAACAGACTGAAAAAAGGGCGAAATAACTTTTTATTTATTTTTAACTAAAAAAAAACCATGATATGAAAATCATAAAAAATTTAAAAAAATTTAATTTTTAATTTTTTTTTTTGAATTTCTTTTTTTTTTTTTTTGTTTTTACACATTTAATTAATTAAAAATATTTTTGTGCAATATGGTTTTTAACCAATCGCATACATAAATGTATAAGATAGGTATTGTTTAAAATGTATACGTAGAAGTTTGAAAAAGTTTTTTTTAACGTGATGTATGTGTTGGTGTGTGTTGTTTGGACACGTGTACAGCTTAAACAACCAAGCTGAATGGTTTGAAATTGTATATTTAAGGTTTTGACTTAAATATGTCGGATTGATAAGCTTTTGGAACAAATGGGACAACCGAAAATGGTAGTTTAGTGTCATTTTTAAGTTTTTTACGAATATTTCGTAACAGGAAAATATTATGAGAAAAATTATTAGTGTTACAAAAGTTAAGAGCAACAACTTTGGCATATAACATTTTTTCATCTGACCAACTTTAAGCTCGTATCTCGTTGATGGCGCAAAATTCAAATGTTTTTTAACAAAAATATATTTTTGATATAAATTCTTATGTAAAGAATCTATGAAATTTCGTATTATACTTTTCGTGTAAAAGCCGTCCTGCGGTTCTGTGATGTAGATAGCTGATTTTTTTTCTAGTTGAAACCATTTTAGTAAATCATTGTATTTTAAATATTTGTTTTAATAATACAAGAACTATCGCATATGTTTACCTTGAATCTAAACTCAAAGTCATATTCATAAAAAATCAAATAAATTTTATATTTTATATTTAAAAACTAAAGTTCAAAACATAATTAAAATATATTTCACATAATAGTGCTTAAATATATTGGTTTACAACTTAGAGTTATTAAACTACATGTAAGATATTTATAAAACTCTTTCAGACTACCGTAAAAATTGAAGCAAAATAATACACATTTTTATTAGCAGTATATTAAATATTTTATTGTTTATTTAAATCGAGAAAATAAAATGATAGTCATGAAATATATATTTTGATTTGCACTAAAAAACCAATTTAATAGAACCATATTTATTTGAGAAGTTCATTGAAGCAATTGCACCAATAGAATAAGGAACAATGGGACATATACTTAGAATATCCGTACATTATGTAAACATATTTACGTTTATAATTGAAATTCTCTATTTTAAGAAAAACTTTTTTTCTGTACATATTCTTTGGTGTCTTCAAATTCCTTTTGTTATAAAAATATGTTTTTGATTTACATTCGGATGCAAGAATGGTAACAAAATTTATTTGAAATAAATTTAACTTAATTTTTCATATTGAACCATGACCATTAACAATTTTTTTAGTAGAAATCATTGAAATACACTAGAGGAGTGCAACGAGCGCACAACGGGTCCTCTTCCAGTGTATAAGACATTTATTTAGCCCATTGAATGTTACCTACCTTTTATAAACAAATAATGCGATATGTATGTGATTTAGTACTATACTATTCTGCTTGATCAAAAGAATTAGAAATTTGGAAATGGAAATTGGTTTTAAATTAGTCTTGAATTTTTTAAAATTGCGCATGTAATGCTCACCAATACTAGGGAATACATGAGGTGTATTCCCTAGTATTTCCACATTCACGATCTTTGTACTACACACCAATTTTCGTAAGTCGAATTGCACCATCTGTGGGAATTTAAACTACATTATGGAACTATATCTTTGATGGAAAAAAAATATTACAAGAAGTGTTTTAGTTAATACGCATATTAACCATATCTTTAATGTTCTTAAATCTTATTGTTGGTAAATTTTTGTAACCAACAAAAATACCTAACGTCATATTTATGAAAACAAATTAGTATTAAACAACAAAATTATGTTATTTTGAAAAAAAAAAAAATCAAAAATTTTTAACAGTGGTCTTCCTTAAATTAGTCATGTTGATTTCCTAATTGTTGCGTATATCGTTAATCGCAGAAATTGAAAAATACAACAAAAAAAAGAAAAAATAAAAAGAAGAAAATAAAAATTATTTTAAAGGCAAATATTTTATATAAGTATATCTAGAATTTATCTAATAATAAAATCTATTTAATAATTCACTTTTATTTTAATATGATTCTTATTAAAGGTGAGTTAGTTGAGGAACAACTTAAGGTGTTTTTAAACAATAAAATATTATGACAGCATATTTAAATTTTTTGAACAATTTATAATCTTCATATGTTTAAAACAGATTTTATTTACACGGAAAAAAGATACATACTCATAGGTAATATTCTGTTTTTTTTTTGGTTTTGGTTTTTCTTTTTTTTTTGGTTTGTCAGACAGGTGGGCACAATCTGCTGTTAATAAAAAATTACATATACTGATATCAGGAAGTTATTTCTGACAATATTGATTCATTATTAGATAATGACTTTTTTTTGTTTTTCAATTCATAGTTATTTCATTTATTTTTATATTTTTTGTATCTGGTTTATTTTTGACTTTTAAGGTAATATTTTACTTGTAAAAAAAAAAAAAAAATTTAGCTTTAATGTATTTTTGATTATCAACGGGAAATGAGACTTTATAATAACAAATATCAAAATTTAATAACAAAAAAAAAAATTATTTAAGTAAAAAAATAAAAATAACGTTTTTTATGAAGAAGATTTAAAAAAAAATTTTTTTTTTTTTAAACTAAAAAAATTAAAATTCGATTTGACAGAAAAATATTTCGAAATATAAATAAAACAAATTTTTTATATAAATTTTATGCCTAAAAGAATTGATAATCATTATTTTGATTGATTTAATAAGGTTTTTTTCTATCTATTTTATTAATGACTCTTGACAATTTGTTTTTTTTTGGGTATAAGGATGGTGAGAATCATCGAAAGATACTGTATTTAACAGAGATATGTGAGACTTTAACTCACTATAAATACATGGCCACATCTTAAAATATTAAAACTAGTATGAAAGATTAAATATTAATTTTGTGTTAACTCTTATAGATCAACTGGAATTGCAGACCTACATGAAGGTGGAATTTTCGGAATATAGGAGTTTTGAAGCTTCTATATTTTATATGCTCTTCTATAGCGGTCTTATGTTTTAGTGCTTAATTTTTATTTTTTCTCTTACACTAAGTACTTCTATATCCTTATAGTAATCGCATATTTCGTACGTACCAAGGAGCGCTAATCATGTTATGTAAAATTTTATTTTGGAACATTTGAATGCTTTGGATATTTGTTTGCTTCGCACAGCTCCATTAGCTGTATGCCTTAAAACCAAATTAGCTTTTCACTTGCCTTAAAACAAAGTGGTCTTTCCACCTTAACTTGACATCTAATGTCGTTCCTAGGCACTTTGCCTCTTGAGGTATATCTACTTCGTTTTAATTTTACTATTCATAATAAAAAAACATTTTTTTTTTTTTTTTAATGCATTTCTCTGCCACATAAATGTGAACAAGAAATTACACAGCCTTTCCTGTTCGGGCGTGGCTGTAAATGTCGTAAGATGGAATAACTCTTACGACGTGTGTGGAATTCGAACCCAAACTCCCTCGGTGTTTACAGCGTATTTTATATGCTCTTACCCACTAGGCCCTTTAAAAAAAATTCTTTTTTAGAAAGAATAAATTAATATACAAAAATTCTTCGGAAAGTTGCCAAGCATTTTTTTTAATCTTCTTTCTTTTGAATCTTGTGATTGTTTTTTATGTTTTGTTTCATATTTTCAAAATGCTGTTATCGCACTTCACATTTTTAAAAAGTGATACTGAGTGAATTTTAATTTTAAATTCAATCTGTAGCCCAAACAATGTACGGTTCTTATGCTTTACCATAAAAATACAGAATTATATAAAACTAAAATTTAAGCAAAAAATAAGTAACTACTATATGTTCAAATTAATTCTTTATGTTTTGTAGGAATTTTTATTCTCTATGTTTCGTAAGAATATTGTCTTTTAATGTTTCGTAGGAATATAGTAATTTTAGACACAATTTTAAATAATATGTAATTTTGAAATTTTGTCTTTAAGATCTGAATTTTAGTAAATATATTAGTTTTGTACAGCAATATGCAAAATTGAACTTAAGTAATCAAAACTCTAAAAACAAATGCAAATATAAATTTTATATTAATTGTACGACTAGGACTATATCCTATCTATAGGATGGATTGGTATATTATCTTTATTATATTTGAATAAATTAATTACACATCTTAAGATTGCCTACGTATTTTATAATTAAAGGTGCAAAGTCAAAATTATTGACTGAATCAGAAGATCACTTAATTTCTTATAAACGCTTTATATTTGGGCAAGTTTTAGAATATTAACGAAAATCGTTTGAAGTTAATGAAAATTAAAATAAAATTAAAGTTTTTCTAATTTTTCTTATACTTAAATATTCAAATTACATGTGCTCATTAACTTTAAAATATGGACTTTGTTAAAAGTGTAAGCTAAATAAATCTTATTTGGAAGTGTAAAAAAATAAATCTATTTTCCTTTCTTTGTTTTAATCTACACTTAAAATGAAAATTCTGTTAATTAATAAGAATCTATACAATTAATTTTTTAATTTGTTTTCTAAAGGTTAAATTGTAAAATGAATCTAACAGATTAATATATTAATTATATAAGGATATCTTAAATTGTTCAAAATTATTTCTTTGATAAATAATAATAATACAGGAATAGCAACAAAAAATATTTTTCCGCCATCATATTTCAGAAGTTAATTTCAAGCCAGAACATTAGAATATAACAATCATAGAAATTCATTCTTTGTTTTTATAATAATCTTTTAATATACCTGTGCTAAGCTAATGAACTATTAACTTGATAAATAACTGTAATACAACAGTTTAAAAAAAAAAAAAAAAAAAAACAAAAATGATCATCTTTTTACATATTAAATACGTTTAAATATTTTATTATGTATATAAATATTGTGTACAAATTTTTTAAGATTGTGCAAGTGCTGATAATGATAAATTATCTTTAAGTGATCTTGAATAAGGTCATCGATTTTCACTTTTTTTTTGTTTTTAATTTTAAAATAATCGATTCCTCCTATCTTGTTTTTGGTTTGTACTCGTATTATTATTGTTTCAATTTATTTATAATAAGAAATTTATTAATTATAGATATAGGTATGGACATACATATATTGTCAGTCTCTGATGACATTTCATATTAATTTATAAATATTTTTCTTTCGTTGTACCTGGAAGTTAGTTAATAAAACGTTGAAATATTTGTACTATTGGTTTACTCATTATTCCCCCTAATAAAACGAATTTTTTAAACGAATTGTTAACAACAACTCTGAATTTCGTTTCAGTTCGGTTCTATGTTTGTCATAATAAATTTAATTAAATAAAACTAACAAAGATATATTGATATAAGATCTGAGCAATCTAATTGCAAGTGATTCAAAACTCCATTGCAACACATTAAATAAAATGAGTTTTTCGAAATTCCCTTATCAATATAATTTTAATTATTTTTGGACTTAGATGTTAAAATTTTCCAAATAATCAATCTACCTCTATTATATTAACGACAATACATTTAACTTAAAAAATATATATTTTTTTTTTGTCGCTTAATCCAACATTAACTAACACTTTAGTTATTATATTTTTTGTTAAAGCGCGCTCTATTAATTAAGATTTTCATTTTCATTTGCTTTATAAACACTGAACGAACATACACACAAACATGTGTTTTTTATATTTTTTATTTCATTTAATACCTTCATAATTTTTCTTCTTCTTCTTCTGTACATCAATTTTCTATATGGTATAAAATAGTGTGTGTGTGTGTATATTTATAAAGTGTTTTTTATAGTGCAATCAAGGTATATTTACAACGGTAAAATGTTTATAACAGATGGTATATGTGTATAATATTCATAATTTTCACTCTCGAATAATTTTTTTTTTGCTTTGTTTTGTTTTTATTGAAATTTTTTTTATTTATTTTCGTTTTTTAATTTTTAATGTTTTATTATAAAGCTCTTATAGTTTTAGATACAACAATTCACTTATGAACCGTTTAACTTTCCATTCAATATGAAAAAGAACAGTAAAAATATGAAACACAAAATAACTTTTCCGTTTTTGATTTGTTTTTAAAAAAAGGTTGAAGAAAAAAAAAAGGGAAAACAGTTTTTTATGTTTTTTCTCTTTTTTGGTTTATAATAATAAAAAAAAAAAAAATTTCCATTAAAATTTCGAAAAAGAAAAAGAAAAGAAAATTCTTTTGAACTTTTGAACAAAACTTGCATTTCCGCATGAAATAAATCAAAGTATAAAAACCGTTTTTTTTTTTTGAAGGCTAAAACGAAAAAAAAAATTATAAAAGTACAAACATCAAAACATAAATATATAGGTACATATACAAACAAACAAAAATAGAAAGAATGAAAAATATATATAATAGATAGTATTATTACTGCAGAATGATTGAACATTTTTAATTCAAGATAGCGGAAAAGTGATTTGATATTGGAAGTGATTTTAAATGATTTTCTTAGTCTAGCCTATGCTGCCATTGTTTATTAAATCGATTGTTCGTTAAATTTATGTTCAATTATTATCATTTTTGTTTTTTTTTGTAATAGTTAATATATTTATTGATAATATTGAAAATTTTAAAAGATTTTTGTATGGTTACTTGTTTGATTTAGAATAAATAGTGATCGTCTTCGATAATTTACGAGTCAACTTAATAAGAAGTTAGAAGTTTAGATGCATTTATATAATTAACACAATTAGTGGGCGTTGAAGATGAATTTTAATCTGGCGGAAATGGTTTTGAGCCTGCTTTTATTTTATCAATTTGCTATTCGTACCTTCATTTGTTACAATTGACCTTCAATTTATATATTTTTAGTGATAAATCAAGTTTTTCTTTATGACGAATTTTTATTGGCAATTATTGGAATGTTTTTTGTTTGTCACTGGTTTTCTTTGCTTTTATATAACATGAATATTTCATAGTATATTTTCAACTTTGATAAAGCTTATAGTTTCGAGTGACAACCTTTTCTATTATTTTTGAATCATAAACTTACAAAATTCATTATGAATTTTTTTAGAACACTAAAGTGTAAGAATAATAAGATTACTAATTGTGATTGGTAAATTTAAGAGCATAAATAATATCATACTTTTAAAAATTGACTCTTAAATCTTTTCTTTGAGTTCTTTTCACAAAAAAAAAAAAAAAATACTTGACAACCTAAACTAATCCAACTTTAATTTTTTGCTTTTTATTATTTATTGAATTGAAGATGAAACAAAATCGAAAAAATACTTAGGAATGTCTTATCATCTTATTTTCATTTTCTGTTTTTTTTTTTTTTTGTTTTGATTTTTGAATGTCACGCTTGTTAAAATATTCGCAGTTTCAGGTTGAAAACATCTGGCAACAAAATAAAATAAAGTAAAAACATTTACAAAACCATGATCTAATCGTAAATTTGTAATTGGGAAAATAAAAAGTAAATTATTTTTAAAATTGAATTAAAATTAGCTTTAAAATAAGTAACTTCAACAAAAAAAAATGTATCTAACATATAATATTTAACAAATTTTCTTTTCTTTCATTTAAAAAAAGAAAATAATATCAGAGGGAGCAAAAAAGGGAATTTTTTTTTTCCTGATCTAATTTAAAAATTAAACATTTGAAAATGAAAAAATTGATCACGAATTCGTTTTGACATAAATTTTTTTCCTGATTCTTTGTTCTGTTCTGTTCTGATTCTGATTCTTGATTTTAAATTTGATTTTCAGATAGTAGTTGGTTATAAGAAAACAAGTAAATTTTAATGACTTTTGATATAGCATATAATAATAGTAGTTATCTTTTAAATTTAGAATTTATGTAATTTTAAGAAAAAACGAAGAAAAAAAATAATAACAATTTGAAACTAGAAGAAAATTACCGCAATAAGAATTTTTAAACGGTTCGATGAATTTATTTACAATTTGAATGTGATGGTTGGTGATATTACAACATTAATATTCTATATGTAATATATTTTCGTTTTGGTCATTTTAAAAAGTAAATTAAGTTTTAAAGTTTATGAAACTACCTAGTATCTTAACTTAAGAAAAAAACATAAAAGAAAAAACAAAAAAAAAAAACCTTTGCCCAGTCCATCTACAGTAATAAACAAATATGCATTTTTCCTAATCAGAAGTGCGTAATAATAATTTGGGTTAGAAAATTTTTTTTTTAAAAAAAATCAAAATCGTTGAACATGCTAAATTTTAGAAGATAAATTTAGTATCTTCTATATCTTTTTAAAAATATTTCAAATAAGTCTTTAGATACCATACTTAATTATACTTTTTTTACATGTTTAATAGAAGATACCTTTAACATTTTCAACAAATTATGAAGTATTTTAAAAAACATTCCAACATTTTGTAATAAAAAAAGTTAAAAGTTTACTTAAAACCGGTATCTGATTGATTTAATTGATATCCAATTGATGAATTTAATGAAAAGAAAATATACTCTTAGAAAATAGATTAAATATAATATATTAAATGAAAGACCCTATAGTGTCTAATTCAAATGTAATTCATTTTTAAATTAAAGACACACTCATCTCACTTAACTATAAAAATAAAATTTAGAATTTATCTTTAAATAGAAAATCAAGTTGTAATCAAAAAAAAAAACAAAAAAACAAAAAACAAGACAACCAATTTTTTTTTTTTTCCAGATCATGAATTATTTTGTCATTCCAATTAGAGTAAAATTACATAGCACTTCCTTAAAAGATATTTAATAATTCAATTAACATTTTTCTCCATCATTGTAATTTAAGATATATAATTAGTTGTAATTTTATATCAAAAAATTAAAGTATGAGATTTATACTAACAACTAAATCACGTGTTAAGTTTTTTTTTTAACGATTTCAAACAAAAACATAGCTTAGAAATAATAATTTTTATTGCGATTTAAATTTTTTAACGATGTTTTCTTTAAACTTGTATTTTTAAAAGTCATTTTACGATTATTAGCCAATCTTAAATCATTTTGTTTCTTGGTCATAACTCTTTTTAAACTTTAACGTGCCGTTGTATTTGGTATCTTTTTCGCAAAGGCAAGTGTACGTACATACATATTTATATATAATATACATATATATTTATATGCAATAATATAAACAGATACAGTTTTGATTCTTTCTTTTTAAATATACTTATACCTGCAAAAGTAGAAAAAAAAGAATTTAAATAAAGTTTCTCGCTTAAGTCTTTCATTATTTTTCTCACTTTTTTCCTAAAACAGAAAATCTCTGCATTCAGTAGGTATTGTATATTTACTGTTAAGTAAATAGTTCAATTCTTAATTTAAGAATCAGACAACAACAAAAGAAAGTAAATGTGTTTTAAATATGAATCCAAGTCCTTTAACTTCTAGTACATTATCATAGTTGGGAAGTTATTCGAATTAAATTCGTAAAATATAAGTTCCAGTTATTTGTTCAATTTTTTAGAAAATGAAAATGTATCGAACAAATTAAAATATAGCGTATTTTGAAATGGACGAAGCAGTTGTTTTTATAGCTTTCAATTGTATACATTTAGCAAATATTTCTTAAAACCCTGCTGAGAAATAATCTTATGTCGGTACGTTAAAAAAATGCATTACATTTCAACACGACGGCTGACATAAAAACAGAGCTAATTTCATTGATTAAGAATTTTTCATCATCTAAATTGAGATTTTTTTTAACAATTTTATATTAAAACGTACTTGTGTTATTGGAAAAATAATTGTATATTTTCTATAGCTAATTTGATATTCAAATTGTGCAAAATTCATGTTACAAATATTCACTTATTTTATTTTTAAAGTGGTGAATTTTTATAACTCAAGATTATGCTAATTCTCTTTTACTTTTTTCTTCTTTTTTTTTGTATCTGTAATAAATTGTAAAGTGCTTTTGGAAGTCAGTTTTAATTTAATGTCATTTTATATCATTTCCGAGTATGGTAATTTTCTTTTCTTTTTTTGCCATCTCTCTCTTTCACTTCTTTAAAGAAGAAAAAAAAAGAAAAAAAATGCATCTGAATGACATATTATATGCAATAAAAAAAAGACCTTTAAAACAAAAAAAAAAAAAAAATTAATAAAAAATAACTTTAATCTAAAAAGAGGTAGTTAAAAAACGGTTATTTTTTAATTTACTTTCAGTTAAAAATGATTTAGTTTTAAATATTATGACTTACGGTAACCAAATTAATTAAAATATGTGCTATTAACTATAAATAAATGAAAGTAAATTTAATTTTTTAGCATAAAAAGGGAAGTTATTATTTTATATTTAGTTTTTCTTTCTTTTTTAATAAATAAATGTAACTTTTATTAAATCATTAAAATAATTAATTAATTAATTCATTAGTTCCGGGTGTGCTTATTGCTATCTCTTTTTTTTTGTTTTTTACAGCAGAGTATAAATTTTAGTTTTTTTTAACAGCTTCCTTTTATTGGTTATAAACTTTGTTGTTTACTTTTGATTTATATTCAATGACTTCTTGATAGTTATAACCAAAATAATAATATCTTTTTGGCTGAGTCTAAATTTACGTGAGAACAGCTTTTCTATAGTTCCGTAAAATAAATGCCTTGGCATGTCAAGAAGTTTGTTATGTCAAAAACATATACATTTTTTTTTAAAGATAAGGTTTTTTATTATTAAAAACTTTTTAACAATTGTTAATTAAAAAAAAATTTGCCATTTTTACATTAAATTGCTACCGCTATTTTTTAATTTAACTACTTTTGCCAAATTAAAAAAAAAAATTTTAATAAAGTTTCTAATTTAAGTCTTTCGTAATTTTTCTTCACATTTCCTTTAGTTAAAAAGGTCTGTTCAGTATTTTTGAATGAGTTAAAATTCATAAATCGATATTGATTTTTTTTGGAAATGGAATAAGACTTACTTAAGTAATATAAAAGAAATATTATGATTACTTTAAATTAAATTATATCTTCGACAATTTTTATGCTAACAATGTTTTTTAGTACATTACATCTTATAGTAAAAGTTTTACTACTTAATATTTAAAGATTTGAAGGAAAAGGCACAGTTATTCAAATTATATAGCTTTAAAAAATTATAATTTTATAAATCATAAAGGTGGAATTAATTTGGAACGTTTGTAACTATATGATACTTGTTGCTATCCAATAAATTTTGTATAAACAACACATAATTATTTCGATAAACGTTTGAGGTAGACGCTCCTCTTTAAGAGTTTGATATCTCATAAGTTTAAAAATTATAGTTTTATCAAAACAAGTTTGTTTTCGTAGTTTGTGAACTTTTGGATCAAAAGCGGTAATGTATTAAGAAATTTTCTTAACTACCAGTTTTAATATGAAACTCCAAACAACTCTTAACGCGTCGTCTCTGCAGCTTTCATTACAATGTTTGTTTTTCATCCTAAAAAATTTTGGTTTAGTAATTCTAATCTGAATCTTTTAATAAGATACTACTAAGTAAGTAAATAACTACCTAATAATAAAAAGTATTTGTGTCATAGTAATATGAATATTTTTCATGCAGTTAGAGCATACAGTCAAATATATTTAGAAAATTAAGGAATGAAAATCGAGTAATAATAGAACCTTATATTTCTTTTTATAAAGAGTTTTAAAAAGAAAGTTTTTTTTGTTTGTTAATTTTTCAAATTCAGTCAACTTTCACAAATATTAAAACTCAAGGCAGAATGTACACCGCACACATTTTTCAAAAGATAATGCGAACTGTTTACAATTGCGACTTGCACAAAAAGGGTTCTTCAAATTTTATATGTATGAAAAAATATGAAAAATAAAGAGACGGTTCTTTAATTAACACATGTTAAATTATAATGTTGAAACTTTAATTTTTGCATTTTATTTTGAAAAGATTTGTACAGGTAACTAAGTTACAGACATTTAAAAATATCAAAATTTCCATTTTTGAACCGTAATAGCCTTTTAAAAGGGTATGGTGCAAAATAATTTTCTGACACCCTAATTCTAAAATATCTTTCTTATCTAAAAATCTTAAAGTTTTAACTAAAAGCGTGCCAGAGTTATGAAAGAGAAAACATCTTGCAAAATTTTGTCCTCACCTAACAGCAAATTTAAATAGTAGATTGCATAAAATTACATAATTTTAATATTGTTCTACAAAGATAAGAAAAGGTTCGGTCCTCTAGCGTTTCTAAATTGAAAAACCACTAAGCAGAAGCTAAGGTATGTATATATACATTTGAAAACGAGCATTTTTCGAAATTTTGAAGGGTTGTAATTCTGTAATGGGTGGGAACTATATAAAAAAGTTGTTCTGCAACTTTAATTTTTTTAAGAGACCTATTTATGCATGAATAAAATTCCATTGCTCTGTCTTAAGCGATATAACAGTTTTGTTAACGGAAGAGCGGATTGATATACTTATAAAAATGCTATTAAATATATGATTGAGAATTATTGACATTTTCAAGGACATTTTACTAATTATTTAATATTGTACTTTAAATTAATTATCTTAAAAAATTGATTTTACAAAACTTAACTTAAAAGTGGTTTAAATATAAATATTAAAATGTACTATCAATGTAACTGTATAAACGGTAAAATAACTACAGCTTTAGAATAAGAGATATTTTACAAATTCCAATATTTTTGCATAATAAATCTTGAATTATGGCTTTAGCGTCAACAATAAGCGGCTCGTGACTATTATTATTATTAGGATAGTGTATTTTTTTTCTCTACGGAAAATGTAAATTTTCTAAATATACCAAGAAAACCCAATCACTTTGGCTGTTTGAGATTTTAGATTTATGCTTAGTTTTACAAAGCACTATGAAAACCTAACAATGGGATGAAGCCAACATAAAGGGATAAGGATTTTAACTGCAAAACAGTATCATGTCTTAAGAATAGAGAAAGGAAAAGATATTTTGATTTTAAGTTTTGTGAATGAGATTAAATGGGGATTTTAGCTCGTATAAGTTGGCACCTTTCTTTAAATATTTGTACCATCATAATAATATTACCACCATATGATTTATTTCTGATTTGTATAATTATCCAGAGAAGATATATATGGTGATAATTTTTAATGTGAAGCCATATTTAATAACAAACAGTAGTCTAATCTCTGGTTAAAAGTAAGATATAAAGCATTTGAAACAGGGCTAATCAAATAAATAGGTTATATGCGTTAAGTAAAAATATTTAATATTTAACTACAAAAGTTTGTTCAATATTTTTAATATAGTTGAAGCTGATAATTTACATGTCATACGATTATATATATATTTAGTTTAATGCTTTAATAAGTTATACATTAATATTTTATAAATACTTTAAAAATCAGATATTTAATTACGACGTATGACTATATATTGAAAAAAAAATCCAACATTTATAAAATGGTCAAAATGGCGAAAATCCCAAAAAAAAAATCATTTTGTGAGACAATTTAAAAAAAATTTTAATTTCTGAAATAAAATCTTGAAAAATCGAAAACACAAACGTTACAACACGACATTTATTCTCAAAGCGTAATTTTATTCGAGATTATTTTACATTAGGGTAATGTCATAATTTCAAAAAAAAAATAAAATTTTAAGGTATTCAACGGTTGAGGTACAGGATGTTTAATAAAAAAATAACGTATATTTTACTTTAACTTTTGTGGCAATGAAAACGGCTGTTTGTTTGCCAAATATTATTTTCTAGCTTAAATTTATTAATTTCTCCTAATTATTTTTTTTCCCAATTCGAGATTTTAGAACAAAAAAACATGTTGTTTTTATACATTTTTCATTTCAAGATTTTGTTATTTAATATTTTGATATTTCAGATTTTTAATTGTAAGAGTTTTTGTTTTTCCAGATATCATGTATCACTCAATTTCTATTATCGTTTTTGGTTAGTTTAACACTAATTCCTGTTTATCTTATTTTTATATTCATATCCATAACTCTCAGGGTATATTAAATTTTCTATTACGTTTATGACACCTTAAAAGAAACGATATAGATATGAAAAAGTATATATATTTATGAGTCCAAATAACAAAACAAAAGTGGAAGTGGATTGATCATATTCTAAGACCGCCTAGTAACATTAGTGGGTCGCCAAGCGCTATATTGAAAAGAAATGTTAGTTACAATAAAGAAGAAATGTTAAGAGATCAAAAATAACTTAAAAAAAAAAAATGAGCTAGGATTTTGAAATTTTTAAAATTTTAGCTTTCTAAGATTGTTAGTTTCGTTATTGAAATTTATCAAATTCGACCGACGGGTTCGAATAGCTACCATGTTACTTAATTTTTTTATATTTTTTATAAACAGTGTCTATATAAGCTGGGTGTTTAAAATTTTGTCAAAAGAAGTTAATTTTGCTGGCAAAAACTTCTGTGTAACTTGATTTGTCTAAAGTAGCAGGTTAGAGCAAGAATCATATATAGGTTCGTTTTATCTTTATTCTACTGTGTTCTTTAAAATGATTTAAACAATAGATTTCTTAGGTCATAATAAATAAATCGAATCAAATTAACACTATCCACCAGACTAATGTGGTAAAATGTGATATAATATTAAAGTAATAAAAATAATAACGGTAAATTTTTTTTTTGATAAAAATTTAAAGCGGATTTATAATATATTTTTTCTGTTTATTTTTTTCTTCTTTAGCAAATTAACAATCATTAGTTATAGTTAATAATTTATTTAGTTATTTTTTTTTTTTTTAGTTTTAGTTTCGAATTTATCTTTTAAAGCTGTAACTAAAGTCATTTGTAACTAATAATTATTTTTATTTAGAAAAAAAAAAAAAAAGAGCAAAAACTATAAAACTATTATTATTACAATTTTTTATTTTTCTTAAATTTAATTTATGGTACCTATATAAAGAAGTGTAATTCGGTAGTTCATTTTTTTATAAGTACCTAACATTAACTTAACTATTAACAAAACTATAATTATCCAATAGTTTATAGTTTTTACTATAACCAATTAAAGAACAAATTTAGAATTTTTGTTTCAAAATATTAAATTAACAGTTAAGGTAAATAATTGGCAACGACTAACATTGTGTAATTAATTGTATTTGTGTAGGATACTTTAAAAGTTTCATACCATCTTTTTGTTGTTCTTCTTTCTAGAGAGTCTTGTTGGGCTATGTGGTTTAATAACCGAAAAAGTGTGTTCTGAAATACCTCATATAATTTGCAAACCTTTTTGATAATTTCTTCTACGTTTAAAGATGGTCTATGGAACTAGAGTATTATAGTGACTACTGATAGCTGAATGATTAAATTTCTGGAGTGTAATGATATTACAATAAAAATAAATTTTTTACCATTTAAGTGTAATAGCTACAATGAAAAAAAATCTGGATTTATGAAGGTATTCAGGATCAATACACTTAAAAAATACAGAATTATGAAAGTGTAAAATGTAATATCACTTTTACTGATCTTCAAATTGTGAAATTTCCTTTTCTCTTTCTTCTTCTTTTAAAGTCGTCCTTTTTTGTACATTTTTCAAAAAACCTTTTGTGAAACTAGCTTATTGCTTTTACTCTGTTCGTCCGTCCGTCCGTCTGTTTACAAAACTGCAATACCGTTTAAGAACAATGGAATTTTAACCATCATAGTAACAAAGAACTTTTAGAGTTTTACGGTTAGATACAAAATGTTTCAATAATTTGTATAACGGGGTTTGAGGACAGCAGTCCCATTATTTTTAATTCTTTACTATTTTAATATACAGAATGATTCTCGTTTGGCCCTGAATATTTATAGGATGCATTTGGTGGATCAAAACAATTAATTGTTCTGTGGGTAGGTCTACTATTTTCCTCGGTTCTAGATATAATGGGATTTAAAGCTTTTTTTTTTAACTTTAATTTTTAATAAAAATAATATCTCAAAAACTACGCAATTAATTAATAAGTTTGATACATCGTCAGGAGGCTTTGCACTTCGACTTTCCAAAATATGTATACATTTTACAACTACCTTTATTTAAAAGATATGAGTATTTCAACGAAAAAAAAATTGTAATAAAAGCACCCGACAGAACAATTTCGACAAACATCTGACAGACAGAACGAAAGAGAATCACTCTGTATATATGTAAAAGCAAAGGGAAGATTTTGAATAAAGAAGGTCTTTTAAAACGTGTTTTGATTCAAAAATCATAGTTCACCTAAATTTTTGTAGAAAAATCTTGTGAAACATTAAACATTATTTAGTCGAAATAATAAGAGTTTCTAATTATTTGACCGTAACTGTATATATAATCTATAGACAGAAAAGAAAATTAAAAATAATTCTACGTAATTCTTAATCATAACTATTATATATATACTTGGTTAAATAAATTGTTATTTTTTTTTTTTTTATTTGTAGAAATTTTTAACAGAATAAAGAAAAATTCTTAAGTGTATCTAATATAAATTATCACCTTTTGGTTTGGGGTTTTAAAGTTTTATAGTTTTTATTTTTTATTTTTTTTAATTTCTTAGTTCTTGGTTAGAGGGAATTACAGGTCATTAGTCAAAGTTTGGCGGAATTCATATAAAAAATCAGAAAAATAATGTTTTTATTATTGTTTTTGTATTTTTATACTTAACAATAATTTAGAATGAAGAACATTAAATTTTTATAATTAAGATTATTTCTGCCCACAATAAAATTAAATACTTTAATATTTGTTAATATTTATTATCTGAGGCGGTATGGTTCAATGTCAGAAGAAAATCTGCTTAATATTCGAAATACTTGGTGAAAGAGTAGTTTAGGATTTTTACTTGTTATAAATTACATCTAAGTGATGTGTGTGATTGTGTCTTATTTTAAGACTAAGAAGAGAATACGAAAGAGAGAAGTCGTTTTGCAGAACAGAATACTAAAAGCATTTAGTTTTTAATTTTTCCTTAATTTAATAACTTAACTTTTGCAAGATACACTCTTCTCCTGTTTAAAAAAATGCATGCCTCAACATTAAATAATAATGATAATGGGTCAAATGCATAAAACTGAGCTTGAACTCAAATTTTAATTTTTGAAACAAAACCTATAAGTTGAAGCGTAATTTTTGTTTGAAAAAGTGAAGTTTTAGTTCAAGCTTAGTTTTATGTATTCCATTCAATGAATATGTAATTACACTAAAGTTACGACTTACAGCTAGTTAGGCTTCAACTGTTATTAATCAATTAAAATATTGCAGCACATAAAAAGAAAATTCGTCATTTGTCAAGCATTTTTTTTTAAGTTTATCAAGCATTTTTTTTTAATGGTAACAACTATGGTAACAACTATATGAGTTTAAAATGTTTTTGACATGAACTTCATCTACGGCTTATGGATCATCTAAATGAATGCTAAAAATAGCTTGTTGAAAAACTTATAGTTTTAATATATGCAGTGGTTATAGATTGTTGTCATTAAGTTGTTTAAACTATTTTTAAAGAAAAATCAAATTACGACACAACCCTTTTTGATTCAGAAATTGAAGAAATTTTCACTACCATCAAATCGATATTATTGAACTGTAATACAATATCGAAGCGATTAAAATAAAATGAAACTTTAACAGAAAGATGAGATAAAAAAAATGGTGTAATGAATTTTCCTTAATTTTATCATTCTTATAAATTTTCTATTACAGATACTGCGTCATTGGTACCATTATAAGTCTTCAACTTTATGACTATTTTAAATAGTTATTTTTTGTGTTAATTTTTGTGGTTAAAACGATTTATTAGTCTTCTTGTTTTGTCGGTTTCGATAATATTTAAATAATTTTTTTCGTTTTGGTGTAAAAAAAAAACAAAAAGAAAAAACAACAACAACAACAAAAAACCATAACCAATGAACAACCAGGAAATATAGTTTATTATTTGTATTAATCGGGATATTTAAAAGAAAAAATTGTTAGGTCAATGATCAATTTGTCAATTTTATAGATATTAATATTTAAGATATTAGAATGTTCTGGTATTGTTTGATTTGTTCAAAAGAATATTTAAGCAAAATTTAAAAAAAAAAATTATTTTATTTTAAAATTTTTGACTCTTGGTAAGTGAATTTATAATCACATAATACTTGAGTTATACATTGTTATACTCATTTAGCAAAAAAAAATTTTTATTTAAATTTTGAGGCGTTACAGCCTCTTTGGATTCATATATTAACATTTAAAATTTTTTTTTTTTTATTAAAGCCATGTGCTAATCAATAAATTTTGTAAACTTGCTGTAAAATAAAAAACTGAAAAAAAAAACTGAGGTGGCGGAAAAATAAAAAATTATGTGCCAAATAACAATTTAGATTAATATTGTGTTAAAATGTATTTTCGATTGCTGATGGAAATTTTAATGGAAACTATAGTAACACAATCGGTTAGAGATATATTGTTAACTTTATATATAAAAAAAATTGTGTTTTTTTTTTGGTAAATCACTTCATATTTATATGTTTTAAAAAGTTTTTTACCTTCAGCCTCAACTCAATAGTAAATGAAATATATCATAATTTATAATGTCTTATGTAAAAATTTTATCTAGCCTAACGTAGCCAATTTATATTCACCGCACACTTTCGGCAAATTATCATAAACCGAACATTTGTCAAAGTTTCAAATTTTTTATTGCTAATGACTTGATTTTCTTGTCAAGGTCCCTGCATTTACGTATTCTATGAAAATTGACTGTTTTAAAATGTTAAAAACGAAAATGTCGAATTTTCTTTGTTTGTTAGTTGTTTGTTTTGAATTCTCAAAGGAAAAGGTTTACTAATGAGCCAAACTCTCACAAGAATGCTCATTTTAAAATTCAAAATATTTCAATATATTAATTAAAAAATAAAAATAAAAAAAAACATGATGCTTTAAAATTCCTAATTGATGTTAATGCAAAAGTTATCTGACATCAAAGTCAATGGTATTTTTTTGCCAACAATTTTATTTCAGCAACATTTGCGTCTTGTCATATGACAATAAAGAATTTGTTCATTTTTATATCAAAAATAAATTTCATTTATATGAAAATTTAAAAAGGTTATTGTTTAGTAGATATGGTCTTACTATAAGATTTTCACTTAACTATTTTAAATATTTTACTTCTAGATTAAATAAAATGAAAAAATATTTTCTAGATAGAATGATGCTAGCACATAAGTAATATCATCCTATTTCATTTTCTATTAGTTTTAAAATCCGAAAAGTATCTTGAAGTTTTTGTTTTGTATTGAATTAAAATTTAAATCAATCAATTAAACTTTATATTATGGTAAGTTAAATGTTTTATATAAAGAAAACATCATTTTAAACACATTATATTAAATCTATTAAGACATGGTAACCAACATGGCAAAGACATAGTAAAAGAACATTCTTATCAATCCCGTTCTGAATTTGAAACGAATATTCATGAAGTGTAATTTTTATAAGCATAATATATTCTTGTCGATCTTAATTTATTATCTTAATTATTGGCACAGCTTCCAGTTATATATATACATATATGTATCAAATTTTAATAAATTAATAAATAATCATAATTTAATCATTATTTATCTTTTTTATTTATTTTTTTTTTTTATATTTTAATGAAAAACAATTTGTTTTGTTTTTCATATATAATATTTTTTTGTGTAATAAGAACCAGTATTAAATTTATTTAAGTATTTCTAGGTAAAACCTAAATTAAATTTTTTTTTAATTATTTCATTCATTATTTATTTTATACATCAAAAATATAAAAAAAGAAAAATCCTTTCATCTCATTCAATCAATCAAAAAAAAAAAAAAAAAGATATTTTTAATATAGAATAGCAAGTTTTATTGAAACAAGTTTTTTTTTTTTTTTTTTGATTAACAAGTTCTACAAATCAAGTTGATATCTTTTAAGAAAATTTTTTTTCATTAGTTCATGAAATTTGTAAAAAAGATTGAAAGATCTTGGATAACATTTTAATAAGAACGAATAAAACATGTTTTTATTTTTATTTTTTTTTTTAAATTGTTTTAATTTCCTATAGGAAATGATACATCAATGTTGCACCAAGTTTGTCAAGTTCTATTTAAAAAAAAATCAATAATCATCTTCTTTATCATATGGGTATATAGTAGTATATAATAATAATGACAATTTGTTAGACAAGACTATATAATTGATTTTTGAATAGAATAAATGATTAAAGAGCAATATAGAAATCTAAAATGCATCAAGGATTTAAATTGCGCACATCGCTAATGAAAATCTATAAAGAAGAATTAAATGTCTAAACTTATATGTAGATGTTTTGTTCTATATACTATTAATTTTTTCATTTGCATCATCTAACATTTTTTCTATATTAGGTTATTCAAATCTTTATCAAAGGCTAGATTTTGATAATTAAAAAAAACAAAAAAATTTCTATTATCTGTATAATATTCTTTTTCACCTTCCAATACCCTATTCAGAGCATAATGACATATTTTCGTAATGTACTCTCGGAAAATTTAATCAGACAGATAGTTTCTCTTTGTCTGCTTGATTCTATGAGGTTGACTACATTTGGGTAATTCATCCGCTTTTTAGAGGTGATCTATTGCCTTCGGAATAAAAAAATACTTTTCCCAGCGTTTCTAGTTTGGTTGCTTTTTTTGACAACCTCTCAGGCCTCAAATTCGTTAGACGACATTGTTGTTGTTCATCATCTACCATGGAGAGGTGAGTGTTAGTATTTTTCTTTCCTTGAACTTAAGCCCAAAAAGTCATTTCCTAAACTTTCTATAATATTATTTTCATTTATTTCTGTAACCATTTAAATCAACTCTTATTATTTTATCATTTTTAAAAGATTGTGTAGTATATGTATAACAAATTTTTAATATCTTTCGGGAGATACACCAGTTTGAAGAAAGAAATACCATATATATAATATCTTTGCATTTGTATGTTCTTATATAAAAATTAAACCTTATTTTTTTTTAAATATAATGTTTCGTATTTAATAATAATAAAAAAAGTTTTTAGATATTTAAAATGATGTCAAAACTTAAAAGAAAAAAAAAAAAATAACTTGAATTAATAATATAATTAATAGTCATATGAGAATTTATAATGTAACTACAATATATTTCAAAGTATTCATTTGAACATTTTCGTTTTTGTGATATCATTTCTTTCTCTAATTTCTATCTCAAATTGTTAAATTAAAAGAACAATAGTTATGAAAAATTTTAAATAAAATATGGAATAGTAAATTAGTTCTCTATTCCCACAAATATCATAGATATTATTATTATGGCATACATAATAAGCGTGTACAACATATATAAAACAATTGACTCTGATGAGTAGTTAAAAAAATTTTATTTTTAGCACAATTTTCAAAAAAAATTTTTTTTTATTAGTTTCATTCTATCCATTAGTCCATCCACTCACCTATTTGTAAAATTTCTCCAACATTTTAGATAAAATAATGGAAATATTTTAACCATGGATAGGTTGCCTTAAAAAAGATTTATGTATATTTAAGAGGAAGGCCCATGACTAAGAGAGGGGCCCTGTTTGGAAGGAAGAGCTATTAAGGGTCAAAAATTAAAAATTTGCTATTTTTAGGTACCTGAAATTGAGGCACCTATACAAATTTTTTGAAAAGTGAAAAGTAAAAACGAAAGTTCCAATATTATATTTTGAAATGTGAAGAAAGTGCCTCTTTATTTAGCACAATTTTTTTTACATGTAATTTTTACATGTACTTTGATTATTTTAGATAAATTGACTCCAGCTAATGGTGTAGTGATTAATTGACACCGGCCTTTCATACGAAAGATCTCGGATTCAAATCCCGGCTGGTGTAGAAATACAAGAAATGTCTGATAGTCTTGTACAATAGCTACAGCCGTGTAATCAACGGCTTAGGGAAATTAATGATTTCCGAAACAGAAGCTTAGTCAAATATGAATAATAAATGACTTAGTGGATACATCTTTATAGGAGTGGTTAGGAAAACAAAATTATATTGAAGAGTAGCTAACGTATTGTAAGTAGTGAACTCATGATTAAAACAAACTAATTTTTCCTTATTTTTTGTTTATAAAATGTGATTTAATTGCTTTAATTTTTATTGATGCTAGTGCAATTAAATGAGAATTTGTATCTTCAAAGATGATTTATTTGCTATTTGAAAAACTTAAGTTCTTTCTAACAAAACTTTGGAATTTTTTTTGAATTATTTACGCGAAGTTTGGTAAGAGCTCTATTGTATTTTTTTTTTGTTCACATATAATTGAGGTCAGATCATTAAATCACATAATTATTTGTGGTTTTAACATAAATGCAATTGAATTTGAAATATGAAGTTTTAAAGTTATTAAATTTAAAAATGCTTTTTTAAAATAATATGTTGATACTAATTTAATTTTTTGATTGTACTTTTTTTTTTTGAACCATACCAATACCATTGACTGTTAAACATATTAAGTTGATTACTATTTGATTATTGGTAAAAGGTACAAAACACAAGAATAGAACGACAGCGAAAAGTTTTATGACAAAACTGAATGGTTCTCGAAATTAATGGTTCGAAACGATCTTTAATGGTTTTCGAAATTAAAAATTCCGAACAAATTAGAAATAAAAAGTTATATTTTATGGTTGCCTTCAACATATTATCAATGATCAAAAAATTGATATAAAATTATTTTTCATGTGGTATGATAAAAAGCTTGATAACATAATTTAAAGACGTGACTTAGACAAAACATTCAGTTTTCTTATCAAATATTACGGTATTTCCTATCTGTTTATACTTCGATTACTTATTGAGGTACATTTAAGATAATATTTCAATTTTATTTGAAGCATTACTTGTTTTAAAATTTCTCAATAACTTTTTGTGTATCTCTTTCTATTGAACTCATTTATTTTCATTTGATGGAAATACTATTTATTGTAAAATCCTATAATTAAACTCAAATTTAAAACTCAAATAAAAATAAAAAAAAATAATTATTTTATTTTAAATTAAAAAATTCATGTTGTAACCTAATCAAATAAATTAAATTCAGACCTTTAAAATTATAAATTGACAGAAAAGACATTGCACAAGTTTCACTTTTTATTGACATTATTTAAGATTATTCTTAAGATATCATGTATATAGATACTTTCCCTCTAACCAAATAAATATTTTTAGTGATTTAGTGAAAAATTTTATTTATTTTAAAAATAAAGGGATATTAAAAGAAAAAAAAGAGACTTAAAATAACTTTATTAACATACATAATTACTTATTGTTATTATACTAATTATTAAAATATGTGTATAACAGTGTTTGTATTTGACTTTAGGTTGTCTTTAGATGAGCTCAAGACAATATCACATCATCACTATTAATTTTGTGTTATCTTTTTGTATAAAATTTATTGGAAGTAAAAATGTTAAAGAAACAAAAAAAAAAAAAAAAAAAACATTGCCTGCAATATTTTTGTACTTTTTCTTTTTGTTTTTGTGTTTTTTTTTTTAATTAATCATGTTAATGATGATAGAAATAATGTTGAAAAGGGTATGAGTGTTCAAGGTTGTAAATAGGATGCTGTTTTTGTTGTGTATTATGTTGTACTAATTCCAAATCTAGAAGTATATAAGTATTAAAATATTTACCGTTTAACTTTCTCGTTTATTACTTATGTAGGAAAATTAAATCAAATTAAATTTTTTTGTTTTTCAGTATTAACCCATATGTAACTGATGTTTTCGAATGTATTTTGTTGATTACAAAAATTTTTAAGTTTTATTAATCGTGTTTATTATTTATTCCCTTCACACAATAAATATTCTTAAACTTAGGTTTTAGTACAAAATGTTTCAAATTAGGTAATAAACTCTTTTAGAAATATGTCGGGAAATCCCCAAAGAGCCGTTCTTTTAGAAAAAATGTTTTAATTGTATAATAATAAAATAAAAATTAAATAAAGAAAGCATGTGTGATACTGTCTGTAAGAATTTCTGCTGCTTTTGGTTGATGCAGCGGATGTTAAGAATATACATCTTCTTAACATCCTCTGCATCAACTGCATATTATATCTGTTATATTAATAATAATATAGGTAGATGTATATGTATGTTTTTTGCAACTCCAGATTTGTATAATAAAATTATTCGGTCGGTTAAGTATAAAAATGTGTTAAAATTTTACCATGATACAATTTTTTACTAGTACAATACTTTCGTTTTCCATTGGAAAATAAAACCATGAAATGTAGTTGTATATAATGCAATCATTTTTTATCTCAATAAATTTTGTAGTTGAAGTCTAAGATAAAGGGAACCAAATTATTATTTTTTTTTTTAATTGTAGATTTAAAAATTACACACTTGCATTTTTAAATGGGAAATTTTTTTCTACAATATTTTAAGAAAATGAGGAGAATGGAAATCTTATTTGAAAGGGAAATTATTTTTAATGCAATTTAAATTCAAAGAGGTGCAAAAATTCACTAGATATAAATAAACAAAGTTTTAATTTATTATTATAATATAAAAAGTTTTTATTGTATTCATATCTTAATTAAAGATTTATTGATCAGATAAATATTTTATAAGATAAGTGTACAAGGTATATAGGTATATAAGTACATATTTTATTGTTAAAATATATTAATTAATTAATGTGAATGAAAATTTTGTTTTTTATTGACGGAAACCAAAGGAAGAACACACCAGGATATATTATGCTTAGAGATTAATCATATCAAAAGTTTTAATTAGGTTAGGTTAGCGGGTAATTTCGTTAGATATATAAAATCCATGTAGTTCCACAATAACAACATTACTTTAGGACTTTACTTTTCTTAATTATTTTGAGTACTTTGCAGGGCATCAAAGCCAGTATATTTAAATATTTTTGTTCATACGCAGCTATTATACCTGAGAAAAGCTAAGCAATTCAGAACAGCACTCATAAATGAGAAGAGCTCTGGTAATTAAGAAGAGTTCTCATATTTGAGATGTTTAATCAACCTAAATTTATTTGTCTTAAAGATTCACATTTATAGGTTCATAGGAAGAAGTATATTTGAGTCTGGTTTACGTTAGTATTGGGAAATAGGAAATAAAATGCTCCAGAATTTCTTTAAATTATAGGTAGACTCCATTAGAAAAAATGTAATTGTTCAAGTTTTTTAAACCCTATTCACTACTTCCTATTAATTTTTGCAAATGTCTTTTTTTTTTTTAATTACATTTCTCTGCCACATAAATGTGGACAGGAAATTACACAGCCTTTCCTGTTCAGGTGTGGCTGTAAATGTCATAAGGGGGAATAACTCTTACGACGTGTATGGGATTCGAACCCACACTACCTCGGTGTTTACAGTGTATTTTATAAGCATGTCTAAGTTTGTTAGACTTTTATTCCGTTCTGTTAAATTTTTATAAGATGGGTGTTTCATATAACATTTTTGTATTTATTTACTTAATATCTAACAAATATTACAATTGTATTTGCAAATTCAGTATTTTACTGGAACTGAACATCATTGAACCCAAAAAAAAAATATATTAATTTTGGTAGTTTTAATTTTTTTTATGCCCAATTGTTTTTAATAATTATATGTTGTACTGTTTGATCTTTCGTACAACCAGTCAGTGGAGATTTATTGTGTTAGATAGTTTAATTTAACTATTAAAATACAACAGTGTTTTTTCTCCTATAAAAATTATTCTTTTTAGTTTTTATATTATCGGCTAATTTGGCCGACATAAGGCTGTATTCAAGAGGAGTGGAGACTAAAAAATAATTTTTGTATTTTCCCTCCTGCAAAGTTTTACTTCTTTATATTTGATAAACCTCTAAAATAAATTAACCATACTTTAATTTTGCCCCTTTTCTGTTTCTGTCTATTAAATCTATTATCCATTCTTTTTATTTCAAGTATAGCTATGGTAAACTAAGGTCGAAGTTTTTTTTTTATCAAATTTAATATAGTAAAGTTTTTTATTCCTATATATTTAAAGTAAATAATTTTATTGAATTAATTGAAAAATTATAAATAAAATTAAATGTAGATATTTTTAAATGGGAACAAGCGATTTTATGACAGATTCCAGTTTTTCTTTAAATCTCATTTTAAATCAAGTTTTATACAAATTTATTTTAGAGCAAGTCTTATACTGATGGCTTTGTAAAGAAAATTGTTTATTTACTGTCAAATTAATTAAATACATAATATAATAAGAGAATATTATGTTATTATTGTTATTATATACATAAAACCTTTCATTCATGCTAAAGTGATCGTCAGTTATTAAATTCTAAAATATATTCAATTATATTTTAATAAACAACTCAGATAATCATCTTAAAAAATACATAATTTCAATCATTTTAAAATTAAATTTATGATGTTTTAATATAAAAGCAACAAAGCAAAGAGGTCGTGGTAATGGTATCAGGTTAGAGAAGCGCAAAAAAAAAAGTACTTCAAAATAATATTAAACGCGCGAAAAACCACAAAAAAAAAAATATAAAAGAAAATTGAGCGCAAAATTTTTCGCGCTTAAATTCACCATCAACAATTTTCTCATTAAAACTAAATGACTCAATCTATATATCAGAAAAATAAAATCAAAATCTATATATACAAGTAAGTACATATTTATGTTTATAATTGGGACTACCAGTTTTTTTTTGTTTTGTTTATAGCATCAATAGTGGAATGGTTTTGATGCTGTCCAGACCAATAAATTTATAAAACTTATTATTTATATAATTTATATACTGGAATACTCGTAAAATTTTTTTTACCGATATTATTACCGCAATATTTTTAAATGTAGTTCATGGATATAAACGTACAAGTAACTTAGATTTTAATGTTAATATTCCGAGCAATAAAACGTTTCTGAACATTTAAATTATAATTTTTTTTTTTAATTATATGCAACCAACAGCTACTACAAACAGTTTTATTCCAATTTTTATTCTAAAAAATCGAATTGTACTTTTTCTTTCTTGATTTCCATATACAGTGACAGACAAAACTAATCACTAAGAGTTTATATTAACTACAATAATGTGATAGTAAATGAATGTGCAATATTACTATTTTTAAAAATAGCATAATTTGTGTCAATTTAAACTTCAGTAATTACTAGGTACTGATAACTAATGTCTAAGAATTAATCTAGAGCTTTCCCAAATGTAAAAATAAAACGTAAAATTCTCGGATGAGTACAATGTCCGTTAAGTGGCGCAGATAATGCTCTAATGTTTCAGTATATATTTAAGCTTTTAGAAAAATTTGGGACCTAGCATATATTTTTTTTGCGAACTTGAAGAGGTATTTTGTGAGCACGGGCTAGTTAAAAATTTGCTGGTGGTTAATTATAATTGTTAGTATATGAAGGCGAGTGTATGAAGGCGAGTGTATGAAGGCGAGTGTATGAAGGCGAGTGCACGAAGGCGAGTTATGAAGGCGAGTGTATGAAGGTGAGTGTACGAAGGCGTATGTATGAAGGTGACTGTATGAAAGCGAGTGTATGAATGCGAATGTACGAAGGCCAATGTATGTAAACGACTGTATGAAGGCGAGTGTATGAAGGCGAGTGTATGAAGACGAGTGTATGAAGGCGAGTGCATGAAGGTTTGTCAGAAAAGCACCTGTAATGTGTTTTTATCAACACTAGTGTAATAGACATGAAATGATGCTATTAAAATTTATCTACTATTTTGCATATTTTTGTAAAGTATTGTAAATGTTCGTTTACAAATTTGTAATAGAAATTATCATTTACTTTTTGTGCATCTGTTTTTTTCCCATTTACTAACTATATGATTTTATAAACTCTGTTAATTTTAATTTTGCTATGATGATGATCCAAAATGATAATGATGATAATTCAAAAAGCTGTAATAATCCAATTCTCTGAAAAACATGAAAAATTAATTAAAAATCTCTAACTAATATTTTTTAAAAATGATAATATCTTAATAATATATTGATTATTAGAATAATCAATATATTAGAATAAAAACTACTTATAACAAGAACAAACTTTGTCTTTATTCCAATAGCATTTAATGGATATGCGGCGAGAATAAAAAAATATAGTTAATTTAATTGATTCGTTTCGCTTTTTTATTACTTAGAGTTTTTGTAACAGAACTATTTTCTTAGATTTTTAAATAAATTAGAATTTAGTAAATTGTCAAATTGAAAAACAGTTTCAATAAATTCGTTGAATATTAATAGATAATACATTTTTAGATTAAAAATTATAGTTTATTATTTCTGTAACAGTATTTCTGATCTATGTAAGGTGTTTAGGATTAATCTGAAAACATAATTTAAAAGCTTCCTTTGATTTTCAAAACATGAAGTAGAATAATATGTATATATGTATAAGAAAATAACGTTGATGTTTCTACTCCCGATACCAGAACACCTAATCTAATATTGTCGGGCCTTTTTTCAAAATATCGAAATCTTGTGTAAACAATATAAAAATTATTGAGTGATTTTCTTACTGAATTTTTCTTGTAAATTTAAACTAGTAATTGCCTTCTTTATTCCAAAATTAAATAAACTCTATTAAAATTATTCTGGTCTATTGAAATTTTTTACCCTTACTGAAGTATAAGCTTTCTTCGTTTCTTTTTCAAAATTTCGAATAATTTTTGTAAATGCAATTAATCTATTTACAACAATAAACCGAATTCTAGCTAATATGATTATTCTGTAACCAATAATTTAGGGCAATCTTTTGCGCCTTAATTATTAATGTTGCTCTACTTATAGTTCTATATGAACAAAACTTAACATAATGTTACTTTAGGGGGTTAAAATTAAACAAAAACTTTCTATCTTTAAATTTTTGGCTATTTAGAAGTATTTCATACATATATATTTATTAGTTTTTATACCCGTACGATAGGATCGGGTATAATAAAATTACTCCTCCGTTTGTAACACCTCGAAATAAGCGAGCTAGATATACCTTCAAAGGTATGGATCGGATCAGAAAAAAATTCTAAGACTTTTGAGCCATGTCCGTCCGTCCGTCCGTCCGTCAGCACGCTAACTCAAAAACTAAGAAAGCTAGAATCTTGAAATTTACACAAAATATTCTTGGAGTAATTTGTAGGTTCCCTATTTTTTTTGGTTGAGTTTGGACCAAACCTTAAGGTAGCTCTCGAACACCTAACTTTTAGATCCCCACATTTTTTTTGAAATAGAGCTATGAAATTTTAACTACTGATAGATCTCACAAAAATATTAATTTTATTTTTAATAACTTTTTTTTGTAGCCCCACCCGTTACGGAGCTACAGCTCCCAAAAAGTTCAAAAAAGCTCTATATTTAAATTGTTAAGCACAAGTTGTTTAAGGTATATCTTCATTTTGAAAACACCAAACGATTACTACTTTCATTAGCTTTAAAAGTATATATACAATAAATATATATTTGTGGCATTCGGTGTCTTAATTTACCGTTATGCGAAACTCAAATTTTGCAAAATTCTTTAACCCTTCTATCTTCTAAACGGTTAAAGTTGAAAACTTGAAATTTTTACAGAAGTTAGATCTTTGAAAATTAGTATGAGTCATTTCAGAAATTTTTTTTGTATCACCCCCCGTTTAGGAGCTGTAAGGAGTCAAAAACTGAAAATTTCCTATTTTTAAACACCTGTAACTTGAGCACCTGTTAAAATTTTTTTGAAGTAATACACAAAAATTAAAGCTCCGACATTATACTCTTATTTCTGTTAACAACTTTTTTTAATAATATAGGGTTACTTTATAATTGACGAAAGTGTTACTTGATTTTTTCAAATTTTCTAACAAATTTCTTTAACGAATTTTTTCCATTTTGTTTTACTCGATAATTTGAAATTGGTGAGGATATAATGCGTAGTACAAAAAAATGTAATTAAATAAACAACATAACGGTTGCTTGAAGAATTTTTATTTATATGATATTGATATATATACATACTTATATAATATCATGTTTATTTACATATCGTATATGTCACTAGTGAATGAATGATAAGAGTATAGATGTATATATATTATATATCGCCGTATTTACATACATATATGTATTTTATTGTACTTATAAGAAATTATTCTGTCAATGGAATATTTAAATATAATATAATATAATATTTAAAATTATATTTACTATTTTGTACTAAGTAAATTTAATATACATTTACCGCTTAGTATTAAATGGTACTGTAAAATATTAGAAAATGTTTTGAATTGATAATCGTTATGTTAAAATCTGCTTTTGAAGAATGTATAAACATATAGTTTGAATATATGTACAACCCATAATTCTAGAAATAATAAAATTCACCCAAATTATTTTAAAATACTAAAATATTAAAAAAATAATATTGTAAGCAAAGTGACAGGCTTTGAACATGCTAACGGTTCGTACGGGTATCTAAGAGTTGACAAAGTCAACTGTATTCTTCCTCGTTTAAAACAGTTTTAAAAACGAGATGAAATAACTAGAACTGGTTAATAATGATAATCTTCTACTACGGGTTAATATTATATTGTGCGTTTTAATTATTTTCGAGCCAGTCAATTCGCCTAAAGAATCAGACAACGACCCCTTGTAAAGTGCCCTTCTTCGAGTCTTGAAATAAGAGATCTTTCTAGAAGCCCTCCTCCAAAATTCTTTTTCTTTGAATTCCAGCTTCACGCATTGACAAAGTACGTATAATACCATCTATGCTTCCTGCCCACATTCTCTAAACATTGCTATATTGAATCTATGTAATCTTCAAGATATTTCTTTAACATCAGACGCTCTATGCTGATACTTCGTTACTTAAGAATTTGAACACTGTTTCAATTACCAAAAAGTTAGTTAAATTTTCTCTATTTTGTATATATAGTCATGTAGTAAAGCACATTATTAATGCATACCGTTCTTAATAGTATCTCCTATAGTTTTTAAAGGTGCACTGTTTACCTAAATGTTATAGTAATTAATGATATGCAATAAATAGAAATTATAATCTCTTCAAGACTTTAACCATATTAAAAGAAGGTAATTGTTCAAAAAAGATCATAATCAAATAATTCTAATTTCTAATACTTAATCTTTGTGATAATCTCAAAAAAAAAAAAAAAATCACTTATAATTCATTAACAATGTTCTTTTGAAAATAAGTTTAACTTTAAATTAAAGATAATTAAAATATAGTTTTCCATTTATCATCATTACATGTACGTATATGATGCCATATATAATCGGTTTTCCATAAAATCATAATACAAAAGTAACACTTAAGAAAATATCTAGCGCATTAAAAAATTAAAAAAATATATTTAGGTTAAAACAAAACATAACATAAATTATGATTAGTATACAACGGTAGTCTAAAATGTATAACCCAGAATCAAAGTTAGTATTACAATATTTAATTATGATTTTCACTCTGTTCTTTGTTTTATTATCACGTCTAAAGTGAAATTAACTTATCTAAAGTGAAATTTTATATTTGTGTACCTTTATATATAACACTGTGATGAATATCTATACAATATAAATTATTAATGATATCCAATATATGTATATTGTACTTTAAATTTTCTAGAATAGTCAATAACTGTTCAATATATTCAAAAATCAAAATCGAATTAATTGGTTTTTTATTTTTTTTTTGTTTGAAAAATATTGTGTTATGGTGCGTTATGGATCAATTGAATTTTTTACATACATTATCTAAAATTAAATTTTTTTTTTATTTTTTTTTTTGTATTTTGGAATCATTTTTTTCTTTTTTTTTCTTTTCACCTTCATTAATTTCCATATGATCACGGTTAATTTTTATTAGTATGTTGCTGCTGTTATTGTTGCGTATCTATATCTTAAAAACACTGTACTGAAAATACTTTCAACAACAAAACAAAAAATGAAAAGAGAAATTATTACACTTTTCATATATATATATTTTTCATATGTAAAAAAAAAAAAAAATACATAATATTCAGATACAACAATCCATAATAATATACAAGATACAAGTAAAAAAAAGAAATGTTGTAATGTAATAATTTAATTTGTTTATAAAAACAAAAAAAAACATAAAACGCATCGTGAATTATATTTTTTAATGTTTATAAATGAAAGATATTAGCCCGTAGGACCCCCCCTTCCCAGATAAAGAAAAAATTAAAAAAAAAATTATTTCAGTTCAATGGTAAAATTAAGATGTGTGTATAAAATAAAAAATTAACATGACAAAAATTTCTTTTAAAGCAATTTTATTTATTTATTTATTTATTTATATTAATAATACAAAAATGTAATGCAATATTATTGAACCATCGGCTACTAAAGGCCATTATAGGTTTTTATATACTATATATTTACATTATATTTGGTCGTAAGGCGGGTATGTAAAGAAAAAAACACTTACGACCTGTGCAATGATCGAACCCACACTCCTTCGGTTAATACGCCACACGCCAACCCACTAGGCTACTGAAGCTCCTAAAGGAATTTTTTATTTACAGAAATTGCAATTAATTAAAAATTATTGTATAATATATGTTTCATGATGGGTCCATTTCAAGAAATTTACCTAAATATTTTAATTTTTAAACCTTAAGTATTGACATTTAATTTAGACACTTACATACATACTGACATGCGTCGGTCAAACGATAGCATTTTTAAAGTGGAATACAACCAGAAAATGATCAATAAGTTTTATATTTCTTTTATATATTATTATTTCTAAATCATTCATTCATTTTTTGCTTTTATTTTACTCATTTTATTCTGTACTTATGAAATATTAAAATTCAAATTTAACTAACTCCTCATCATTCTGACGAGTTGAAATTTTCAGATTTGAGATATGCATTCGCCCCATTGTCTTTTCTATTAACTTGAAACTTTGAATAAACTTTGAATAAAAATTGAACTATTCTAACTGCAACTCTATTTTTCGATAATCTGTGCTATTTTTTTAAATTATTGGTTAAAATACGATAATATACTATAATACATACTCGTATACTGTACTACTGCAGTAACCAAAATTTTGTATTTAGTGGCTTTACTAAAAACTATTGAAATATTATTACATTCAAAATCGAATCACTCTTCAATTCTCGTCATTTTAACTAATTGAAATTTTCATATAATATATTTAAATTTAATTTCTTCTATAAATTTTGAAAAAAATAATAGAACTAATATAAAATGTAGGGTGTCCGAAACTCAAAGATCACGAGCAAAAGGAGGTTATAAAAGAGATTAAAACAAGCAAAAAATTCTTCCGAATGGGTTTTGGGTTTTATTCTTAATAATTTTCGAAATAAAGGAATTCAAAGTGGTTTTGGTAAGTTTTTAAAAACACTGTTATAAATCTACCCCTGTTCAATATAAAAGATCGATTTAGGTATTGATGCACAGGTGAAACTTTTATACGAACATTTTAGTATTTTTCTAGTTTTCATGTATCTAATTAATTGTATATAGTTGTAAGCTTTTAAGGTTAAAATATATTTTTCAATGTTCTTTCGTTAAATAACTGTAATTGTTGCATAAAAACGGTTATTAACATATGATTTTTATTACACTTTCTATAAATAAAATACAATATACAATACAATAATTGTAAATTAATATACAATAGTTTTGAATTATGTTATCATCACCTAGTGCTTTATTGAAATTTTATAACAATTTTTTTTTTCTCTATAATATGAAATGTCAATCTTTCTATACTTTTTCAATAAAATCTCTTATTTGGAAGTCCCCTGAAACTTATAGAAAAGACAATACAAAATTTTCAGATGGCTTTTAAATTAAAGAGAAAAGATAGCAGTTTGCTTTTTTTTTCATAAAACTTTTTATTCATTATGGGAAGTCATATAAAGGAACGTCCTTAACAATTATTCTAACTTATAAATGAAAATTTTTTTTCCAAACTAAAATAATTTCAAAATCAAGCGGGAAACTAAAGATTTGTTATGCCGCAACAATTTTAAAATATTGACTAAAATATCATAACGTATAACTTTATAAGATTATGGTTCCAACTTTCAGTACTTTGTTCGTTTTTTAAACCACTTCCATTTTCTGAAGATTATTTTTTATTACATTTTTAAATGAACTTTTTGACCAGCGGAACCTCGTAGATGAGCAAAATACTTCAAATTTACATGCTTTCTGATCTAATTGCTCGAGATGTATATTTGGGTACTTTCGACTATATTTCGGGTACATTTAATGGATAAGATTTATGATAATAAGTAATCAGATATTTTACAATTAAAAAATTATGAGGAGTTAATAAATAGGAGATAAATAAATACGCATACAAAATATGAAGCAAAAAACGTGCATAATGTGTGCTGCGTGTTTGGCTAAAAAAGTTGTATTATAAAAATGTTTACAATTACTTTGGACGCCAACTTAATTAAAAATTTAAGAATTAATATAATATTTTAGTATTCCAAACATTGATTCCTTTCCGACAAATTTGTACTGTATTCTGTATTATTGCGGTTAAAATACAGCTTTTAAATTTGCAGGCTATTTATTAAATAGTAGGTACAATACTTAGGTGCTAAACATGTAAAAATTTAATTTTCTGTTAAACAAAATTATGATTTTTTTTTGAAATTTAAAAATATTGTTTCATTGACCACAAATTTTAATCATATTAATTTAAAAAAAAAAAATTAAAAATACCTTCTTTAAAAAAAAAAAGATTTTTCTCTCTAAAATAACTTTGCGTCGAATTTGATATATAAAATACGCAGTTCCTTCCATTTTTCTATTTATTTTTCTATTTTTTGTGTTTTTTTTTGTTGCCCTTTAATATTTTTTTAATTAATTAATTTTTTTATTTTAATTTTTACAACTCATCAAAAAAAATGTGGTTATTAATTCAAGATCATTTTTAATCAGAGTTTGTTTCCTTTTTTAATTACGCAACACTGAATAAATTAGTTAGTAAGTAAAGAGGTGGTTAACTAAACTAGAAAAAAAAAAAAAATCTATATAACCTCCAAAATACTCAAGAAATTAAATTTTTTTTTCATTTTAATTTTTATGACAGTTCATTTAATTTTTTTTTTTATTTTTACTATGGTTTACAAAGTTAAGTTTTAGATGCTGGGGACAGCATAACATTTTTGTTTTTCTATTTATTTATTAAAAGTTCAATCTATTTTAAAAGTCAATTATTTAACTGATCCCTAAAAAAGTTACAAGAAAAAAAATAAAAAAAATCTTTTTATTTTCTTCATCTTGTCCATCTAAATCATGATGATGATGATCATGATCAATATCATAAAAATTATGGCAGCAAAGATCAACATCATTGGTGACCAATGAATCTTAGAATAAAAGGTCAGGGTCAATTCTTTTAAAAATTTAAAAAATTTTTATTTTATAGAATGATGACTATGACAAGATAATTGAATTTTCTACATAAGGTAAAGCAAAAAAAAAATAAAAAAAGAGAACAAATAAAAGGGGAAAGGAAAAAAAAAAAAAATAAATGAACGAAACAAAAAATATCAGAAATTCGATTTGGTTTGAAAATTAATTTTTTTTTTTGTTTAATTTTATAATTTTTATGTCTTTATTTTTGTTTTTATTTTTTCAGTTTCTATTTCCTAGTTTTTTTTTTTTTGCCCCCAGTTTTTTTTATTTTTTACTCACTTTTAATCGCAAAATCATTACCAAAATATGTAAAATTGTTTCTTTACTTTTTTTTTTGTTTTTCTGCGTAAATAATTGCTTGGTTGAGTTCTTATACTCAAAACCCGAAAATCTGAAGCTGACACGTGATGGTACTTAAATTGTAAAAAAATTTTAAAACATTTATTCGAATGCATTTTGACAAAAGAAACCGATGTATTATTCGATTGGATTCGGAATTTTAAATTGATATATTTGTTATGATATTTGTCTAATACGGACGTACGCTTAAAATAACGTGTTTGTTTAATAGTAGTGCAGTATTGAACAGTTTTTTTTATTTATTCGTTCATATAGTAGTACTTACTTCTCTAAAAAGAACTGAGGCAATTTTAACGATTCAGGAGAGATTGTAAAAGTTTTCGATAAGTTAATCTGATAAAAACTCTAATAAAGAACTAACCTAAATAAAAAATTAAAATTTTAAATTAAACATATTAGTTTGCGCCGAAAGTAAGCTGGTAAGCTTCTCTATAATGTACTTTTCGGGTTAATATCATCTTATTGTTTTTTGTTATATGAAAATGTAATGTGATGGGCTGCAAAATCATTTTAAAGCATATTATTTAAATTAATTAGTTTCTTTTATAAAAAAAAAAAACAACAAAACAAACAGTAAACAATAATTTTAAAAGAATCCCCTAGCGAGTATAAAACGCATACACTTTAAATTAAATTAAAAAAAAAAAAAAAATTTTTTTTTTTACGTGACGTTACGAATGAAGAATCATGTTAACGCATCAATTAATTACCTGAATTCCATATTTTTTATGAATAAATAAATAAATAAACAAAAAAAAAAAAAAATGTTATGAAAATAAAGTAAGCAAAAATCATTATATATAAAAATAAAAGTTATTACACTTTAGTACTCAGATCATTTACCTAACATTAAAAGTAAGCAAAAATTAATGAGATTGAAAAAGAAAACTTTCACTGGAATGCCAAATAAACAACTGATCATGATAAATGAGTTAATTTTTTTTTTTGTTTTTTTTTTTTTTAAATTTTATGAATTGATTACTTTATTAATGGCGGTAATTAATTCGTTCAATGCTTTTAAGAAAAAAAAGAAGAAAAAAAAACACAAAATTTTTTCAATTATAAGTGAACCATTTCAGTGGTTCAAAAAAATTAAACAAAATCATGTATAAAGTGTTTAATCATTAAAATCATACATAAATGAAGAATAAAGCAGTTTCAATTTATATAAATTTGAAATAATAGTACTGAAAAAAATGACATTTTATTACTTAAAGCTATTATAGACTTCTAAATTTTTAGTTGAATAGTTATTAAAACTACGTGACGTTACGGTACGTTATTCGATTTTGGGAATTATTACCATCGTTTTTTTATTAACTTAGAATTATATATTTATTGTGTATTAAGTTAGTAACACATTACTAATTACAATAACTAAATTAAGTATTCAAAAATAAATTTTTAATCTCAGATATCTTTTTCGTGCCTTCCAAGTACTATATCGTACCTTATATTATTCTATCCTTTACGACAGAAAAATGATTGATCGAATCATTGAACAAAATTTCTTTTTTTTGTTTTTATTTTTCTGATTTATCTCTAAGATTTGATTTATCAATTTGTTTTTCTCAGGAAAGCCTATGGCCCATCATAGCCTTACATATCATTCACATCAATAAATAGGACCAAAATAATCTCCTCGCATATCCAGCAGATAATTATTTTTTTCTATTGAAGCCGATTACCTTAATTAGTATATCTAACAATTTATAGTATATCTAACAATTAAATCGAATCTGTAGTCTATATGAGATACAAAACATTATTGTGCCTATTGTGTATTAAGAATATTATACGTTCTATAATTAAAAAAATAAGAATAAACAAGGTGGAAAAAAGTAATTTTATAATTTTGTGATAAAAGATAAAAGAGATCCATATATCAAATATTGCCCCAGAAATAGATTATAGTATAAAAATGTAGATGAAAATTAAAAAGATTTTATTTTGTTTTTTAAGTGAACAGAATCCAAGCTATAAATCAATTTTATTTTCATTTAAAGTTAAAAAAAAAAAAATTAACAGTAACTTTTAAATCATATCTATTGATGAAATATCTTAACTTCTTTTTTTTTTTTTAAGTTATAGGTCACCATTTAACAGTTACTTATTTTAAAGTATTTCCTTGTTCTTTAGTAACACACAAGGTATATCTTTTATACTATTAATGAAATTTAAATGTCCAGGTCAATTTTAAATTCATTGAAAAGTTCAAATCGAAAAGTTAAACATTGAATTATTATTGAAGAACTCGTGTTTCTAAATGCTTTAAGTTCCATTTTCATTTTTTTTCCCCTTCATTAGCTGTTCTTTGTATCTTCTATTAGGATATGGTGAACGTTTTTATCTTAAAAAAAATATCAAATTTCAAATATAAAATAGAAAAAACCCAACAAAAGAAATGGTTTCAATATGGTTCTTAAATATTTTTTTTTGTTGCTGTCTCCTTCTATTCAATTTGAAACTATATAATACTTCATCATACAGATTTGTTGTAAGCATCTTGTTTGGCAACAAGTTTCAATAGTAAGATGAAACCAAAAAAAAAAAAAAATAGATAAAAAATAAAAAAAATATCTGTAATTCGACTCATCTCATGTATTTTTTGCTGATGATTCTGGTGGCTAGTAACAGTAATATTACCAATAAAATATTTTTGTGGCATCAAATAGATACAACCGTTAAGATAAAATTTGAATTGAATGAAGGAAATATAATATATTGTATGCTTCAAAATTGATTTTCAGTGAAAATTCAATTGAGAATTACTGTATTCTTCTTGTGTTGGTTAGTTGATATTGCTTAGAAAATTTAAGATTATAGTGATATGTTAACTATTTTTATAACCTGAAAATGGAATCATCTGTTACAAGCACCGCTATACTTATAATAAATTTAAAACATGAAAAATTTATTATCGTTTGCTTTTTTTTAGGAATTTTTTTAGAAAACAAAACTAAAAAATCGTCAAGTGAAACAATGAATTAGTAGTAACCGATGTTCTTGACAATTTTACACTTTACTCGCCTACAAATTTTATGTTATTGTTTTAAATTTTAACCATATAAAATACTTACTTATATAGTTAACCATAAAACATCCTAATGATCTGCTATACATAAATATTGACACTCTGATAAATAATGTTTTAGGTATAAGTTAAAAAATAGTTAAAGTTCTTCAGTTTAAGTTAAGTGTTACTGGATAAGTATGTTCAATATTTGATAAGTTTAAAGAACAGGAGGACTAAATAAAAAGAAAAAGTAATTAAAAATTAGATGAAATAAATCTTTAAAATTTAATGTAAAAATAGTTAATCTCTACAAATTTGGGTTTCTTGTTACTCCTTGAATTCATTTTGTATTGGATTGGTATTACAATGATGCTGATATACTATTTTGTTAAATATTTATTTTTCGGTCTTTCTCAAATTTTTTTTTTAATATCATGCAACTTTTACTTGACCTTTCTATAAATTTTTGATTATAAAATTATAATCATTAACATGATACATGATAAAAGCAATGCATTTCTTTACCTGCTATCAATTTACCCAATTACTTTTTTAATACACTCGTACGTAAATATATTCATCGTTAAAATATAGATGAAAGGTAAAACTCATGTGGTGTTATACAGTCAATAAAAAAAGAAAGAAAAAACCATGTACTTGTAAATTTTAAGATGTAAAATCAGAAGATAAAAAAAAAAGTCTGGACAAAAAATAGATTTAAAAAAAAAAAATTAAATTTATATTTGCGGCAAAATTCCTAAATACTCTTCTTCGAGGGATCAAAAGATCAGTTTTTTTTTATAGGCAGATATTAAGTAACATAAATACTAAAAGATGACTTTTTGTCTGTTAAAACTAAAAATATTGATGAAAAATTAAGTACCAAAATCGTTTTTACAATAAAATATATTTTTTTAGGATAAAGAAAATGATATTATAATTATGAACTCCTAAATTTATGCAAAATAACTAAAGAAATTTTTATGGTCACTCTAAATATAATACATACGCACTAAATCATTCCCAAATTGCAATAATCGTAAAATTCTTTTTAATCGATGATTTATAGATTTTTTGACCTTGAATTTCCCAAAAAAAAAAAAAAAAACTATCAAGATCTCATATGATCCATGTAAAATATTCACCTTTTTCAAAAAAAAAATTATTTAAAGGATTTCTGTGTATCAAGCATCATTAATCCGCAAAGCTTTTGGATTAGGCATTATAACTACAAACTGATAAATATTAGAAATTCCGATATGACAATTCCGATTTTCGTCATCTATGACAAAGATAGATATTAATATCTATTGAGTCTGTCTGCAGACTGAGTCTGTTTTGTAGAAACTAATTTTTCTTGTAATCTAGCACGAAAATCTTTAGAATGAATTCAATATGCCATGGTGATAGGTTGATTCAAAAATTGGTGATAACTAACTATGGGGTACTACGATGGTTATAATAACATTTAAGTTTAACTTATGTTGCATCTGACAAAATAAAAATTACCATTTAATTTTTTTCCTTTGGTGCTCTAAGGGAAATTTCACTTCATTTTGTATTTAGAAATTATTAGTATTATCTTAAAATTATTTCCATCTCAATTAAGACAAATTTAAGAACCAAACCTTATAAACTGTTTAATAGTAACAATATATTTTTAATAAATGTCTATCTTGATTCAGAAACTCTAGTCTTTCATTAAACCGCCGGCTATTGATTTACTTAAGTGATATTATTATTATTCTTAATATTGTCCATTTGCGGCAAATTATTATTTTTTTTTTTTTTAAATAGCAGCATTATTTTATTTTTTTTTTAAATTTAAATCGTCAAATTTTAATTGATTTTATCAGTATTTTTTATAAATATTTTATATAATCGATGCAAAACTCGTTTAAAAAAAAAAAAAATTGTGACCAGTAACAAAATGTGAATTTCTTTTTAGATTTTTTTTTTTAAAGCGTTTATCTTGCAACAAATAACATTAAATAACTCTTAACTTTAAACAATACGAATTGAATGATTCTCATTTAGATTTGAATTAAATGTAAAGAAAAAAACTTTTTTAAATCATTAAAAACCTTTTTATTGGACATTTAGACAATTAAATTTGTGTTCTCTTCATAGATAATCCAAAGCTAAATATAAAAGGAATGCAAATTACTATACTTTTATTCAGTTTTAAGGTCAAGAAAGTGCATCTTTAGCATTTTAATACTATGGTTATATTTAACAAATAAAAAAAATGCAGACTGTTAGTCTGACATTTTCCAGTCCCTTCACCTTAAAACAATTCATTTGGCACAAATATAATTTGGTAAAGTTTTTTTTAAATTTTCAACTAAGATAATTCAATTTAGAATTAGTAAATCTGTTTTTTTATTTTTATATTATATCATGCAGATATTAATATTTGCCTTTAGCATGTGAGCCATCTCAGTACAAGTATTCAATTATAATTATATTTAATATTTTGTTTACATTATTTTATTATATTTTATATATTATTTTTGACCTGACCGGTGCTTGAACCCGAGACCTTTCGCCTGAAAGACTAGTGACTTACGCACTACACCATTGGTCAGATAATTAGTAAATCTAAAATTTTACAAAAATTTCGACTAATAAAATTTTTTAGCAAAGATTCAAACCAATTGTGTTTATTCTAAATTAATTACTAGAAACTAAACATTTGTTCCTTTTAAGAAATTATTTTCGTCAAAAATATTATAGAGAAATAATATAAAATATCTATTAAACTAATATATTGACTCTTCTAGATTAGTAATCAGTAGCATTATTATAATTTACAGATTTGCAAGTTGCAAGGAAAAAAGTTATGAAAAATAAATGCCTTATAGTTTTTCTCGTTTTAAAACTTTCTTAAATTTGTAAGTAAGTTTTTAAATTTTCTTAAATTAGTAAGTAAATTTTTAAAAAAACTGAACGTTCAAAGTTAGAGACGTCGAAGACAGAGTGGTTAAACACATTGATCATTAATCCGCAAAAATTACAAGTAATCTTGATGACTCCTACGTTTGAAGGTGTATCTGAGTGAAAAGGGATCTAGTGTCTAGTATAATTACTGGGGCTTTAGTTTAGTCATAACAAAAAATCTTAAAGATTGTTTCCGTCTAAGGAATTTAACTTTGAAAAGTATAATTTAAATCCAAATGCAATTTTAAAAGGAATTTTTTCGCACCTGATATTTATTATTTCATATTGAAATTTCTTTAAGAAATGTTAAAGGATTTATTTCTATTAATAACTATGCAAATCAACTTTAAGAGATAAATTATGGATATGGAATGATATTTTATTGATTGGAGTCAATTTAAAAATTAAGGCATACTCAATTCAATAATAATAAAAAAAACGTTAAGCATTTCATTCTGCATATTTTTTTTATTTTTTCTATGTTACTATGACAACGTTTCAATTTTTTAACTTTAATATTATTGTTCGGTTTATTGTCGGTTTTAAATCGATTTCATTTTTATATTAACGTTGTTTTCTTTTTTGAATACAACTCATAATGTACTCCATTATCATTAAATTAAGAGAAAAATTAGTAAATTATTCCTAAACCATTTGTCTGTTAATATTATAACGGATATATCTGCCGCTTTTTTTGTCTTTTGATCAAGTCTTAATTTATTTTTAGGTTAACAGTTTTATCTTTTATGCAAAAATATTAATGATTATTTGTTTGTTTTTTTTTTTTTTGTTTTTTTTTTTGTTTGCAGAAATAACGTAAGAGAGTGTATCATTAAATTCAATGATAAGAAAAGTGATTTAACCTTTTTAAAAGTGTGAAAGTTTTTGAAAAGTAAACCTATTTTGTCTTATAAGAAAAAAATAAAAAAAAAAAAAAAAAAGCTATTAAGTTAAAATTTTTTTTTATGCATTTTTAATTGTAATGCACATTTACATTTTAAATTTTTAAATTGTCATTAAAGTTAATTATAATTTTAAAAAGAGTCAGGTATTTAAATCTACCTGAATGCCTATGGATTTTTAATATTAAAAAAAAAAAAAAAAGAATTAAAAAGATGAGCAGCTTTTTATTTTAAAACAAATACTAATTTTTAAATACATTTTTTGCTTTTTTTAACTTTTTATTCATTTTATTATGATATGCTTAAAATCTTATTTGTTAATTATTACTAAGAAATTATATTATGATACTGTTTAGAGTTTAGTTAAAAGAAGGTTAAATATTTTTATTATCTCTTAAAAAAAAATATTAAATTCAACAAGGTAATTAACTGTACATTAGAGGAATTCAAAATATTATTTTTAAAATGATAATTGGTTTGTTTTTTTTTTTTTTAAATTTGTCGATTACCTGCCCTATTTTTAAATTTATAATTTATATATACTGCAATTGAATTCGAGAAGATAAAAATTATCACTAAGTTGATGCCTTGGTAATTTGAAATTTACTTCTAAGGTGAAACAATCTCACACATTTTTTAATTACCTGTTAAATTGGTAAGCGTTTGCAGTATTTCAAAAATATTCTAACGGTATTCTGTTTACTATTTACTTATGTAAATCTGTAATAATTCATATAATGTTTCTGACCTATTCATATTTTACTGTGGTCGTGATCGTAGTGAAAAAAATTAAACTAAAATAAAGTTTTTTTTTTTTTAAATCGTCAATATAAGTCAGTAACGATCTTCGTCATAAGGGAATGGTAGTTTAATTGGTTAAAGTTGGATAAATACTCACATTATAAGGTATGGTAGTCTTTGTACGGTGTTTATTGTTGCGTTGATATCAATATTCTTTTTAATATTTCAATACAAAGAGAAATTCTTTTTAATATTTCAATACAATTTTATTTAATCTTAGGAATATATGTATTTGTTTCAGTAAAATAATTCATTTTAGAAGCAATTTAATAATTGCTAAGGCAATTTTTTCTATTTACATCATATACCATTTTTAAATAACAGCTTCTTGTATACAATTTTAAATTCTATGAGGAGTTTCCATTGGTTTTTAATCCAAGTACACTCTCTCTGATGTACTCTGTAACTCTGAAAGATGTAATTATTTTATTATTATATTATTTAATTATTTTTCTCGTCATTCGCTTATTAAGAGCATTAACTAAATCTCTTATTATTTATATTTGACTAGGCTTCAATTTCTTTTTAATCATTTACCAATCCGTTAGTTATATTTATACGCCATTTATTACCTTATACAAGAATTAATTGTATTTTATTTATTTTATATTACTTACGATATAATCTTTTACGATATAAATTACTAATATTAAATATCATCTAACTGAAGTTTGAACTTGAGTGGTTTGGATTGAAAGGTCGATGATTTAATTTCAAGCCATTACTCAGGTAATATCAGTAAATTGTAATAAATAATTTTAATTTCGCAATATGTAATGAAATTTTTAATTTTTTGATAGACAAACTTTAAACTTCGAAACGAATCAAATGATAAGTTTTTGAAACCTAATGCGAAGTAATAATTTTCAAAAACTTATAAAAACAAACAACATTCACTGCTCTCTAGAGTTGTTACTATATTTTTCAATAAATATTACTTGAAATTTGAAAAATCAAGAGAAATATTTTCAAATTGGAGGAAACCAATTAATTTAATTAAAGAAAAATTGTTTACACAGTATGTAAAAATATAATTTTGAGAGCTTGAAATTCGGCCTCTCATCAATACCCTCGAATTGTGTAAATGTCAAAATTCAAGTGCATGTAAAAATAGTAAGTTTTCGTTATCGAAGCCGAATATAAAAAATTTAACTAATTTCTCTTAATATTTATTTTAGTTTAAAAGGAATACTTATACAAGTTAAAATTTTATCTATTTAAATGATCTTGACTTCTAGTTTTCTGTTCTGAAATTTCTCCATTTTCATTGTTTCTCCTTTAAAATGGGTTTAATTCCTTTTATAATATTTTAAGCATAACTTATCTTTTTTTTGTACTCGTACGGTTTATTATATAAATATATTTTTTTTTTTTTACCTTGATCTCCTCATTAAATTACTTAAATTATAATAAGTTCGTTTTTTATATTCATGATCCCCTTTGGTCATTTTCAAAAACACTTTTGATGATTTAAACATTCATTTTTACAAATTATGTATTTTTTTTTTGTTATTTAAATTGTCTTTTAACTTTTATTTTCGTTAGTTTTATTTAATTTATTACCTTGCAAAGAATTTTAATTGACCATTAGGTGTGTAATTTAACAAGAATGGAGAAGTATTTAACAACAATAATATGATTATAAACAAAAAAAAAATGAATAAACAAAAACGTATAATGATACAAAGGAAAAAAAAAACTTAAATAACTATAACAAAGGCGAAAAAAATGAGGCAAAAAACAGATATTAAAAATTTTAGTATTGTTTTGTTAAATTAAGCATGATCGTAATTATTGTTATATTCATTATTATTACGATTCTTATTTTCCGAATTTTTTTTTGACAAAATATCAAATTTATTAACTTGTCTTTGAATGAAAATGTTTTATATCTATTCCTTGGTGCAATATTTCATCCAGACGAATCCATCAAGATGAAATCAAAAAAATTGCAAATCAATTGATAAATGATCAATATTTGTAACGATCTTCGTCTAAATTAAACATAGACATCACAAGACGACTTTGATATAATTGACTTTAATCACTTAACTTTAATTATTGCATAAAATTTAATATTGGTCTTCATATATTTTGTGTTTCTTAAGGCAGTTGGCAACCGTTCAAAGACAGTAAGAATACCCCCTTTTGTAGTTTCAGTTGTTTATTGACTCTGATAAACTGATCTCGCCCTTTTGCCGATATAATGTGTTAAAACCTCTAAGTATTAACATATTAAGTATATTGGCTAGGGAGCAAATAAGAACAGATATAGGACAGAGATGTGAAAAATTTGTATTGAGAATTGCCTATTATTATTACTACTTTACTGTTAGTTTCTTGTATGAAGTAATAATTGAAGACAGCTTCACAGCTGTTATTATTAGTATTATAATTTACTAGGTCATTAGGCAGTTAAGGTCATCAGTTAGTGACACAATGCACACATTTTATTTGATGAACTGTTAAAAAATTAATTATTGTTTAATATTTAAAAAAAAAATCAGGATTAAAAATGATAATAGTTTGGCCAATTAATTAATTACATACGCAAAAAGGTTAATACTGAAACTAAAAACAAACAGTTGAAGGAGGTAAAAAAAAATTTAGTTTACTGCCCTAAATATATTATTACTTATATTTACTTATCTCTTAATTATAGTTTGGGAACTCGTTGTCGTTAAGTCAATTCATTAAATATCAAATTCTAGAATTTTTGAAAGATTTCTGATAAAATTTTCCTCCTAATAAACTCTTAGTTTATTTTCGTTTAAAAAATCTGTGAAGTGTTCAGAACAATTGTTTTTCTATTACGTAGAACTGACAATAAATTATTATACAATTTATTTTTTATATTTGTTTTTACTGTTGAAAGAGTGTGGGTTAAAATTCCACGAATTCAAATTTTATTAATGCTTTCAGTTGTATTGCAGTTCCATGTACCATTAGTTTTATTAAAACATCGATTAGTCATCTGAAGCTATTCTACAATATTATGAAACCTAATTACTTTTTAGATTTTTAGATATCTTTGTGGACCATTAAATATTTTGGAGGCTACCATTTTTATTGCTTTTTGATTTGTTTTCCTTTAGGTTTCTTTCTCTAATGTGAAAGTTTTTATTTTTCATGAATAGAATGTGAGAGGTTATACTCAAATTTCGTTATAATACGTTTATTTGTTTTAGTTTAACACATCACTAAAGGATTTCTTCCCCTGGAAACTTTCTGTTTCCTCGAATATAGTTTTCCTGTGTTTCCATATTAATTGGTTTGGATAATGTAAAGATTTTTCAATCTAGTTTTCTGGATGTTCTGGGACTTCTTCAAAATCATAGTCATCTTCTTCGACTTTTTTAAAAGTTGTAATTACAATGCTACCCATTTAACAGAATTCGAACTTGCTTACAAACCGTATAGCTTTAATTAATTGGCTTTATACTTATTACATTGGAATGGACACAAACAATTATTAATTCTTATTAGTACCTACCAGAAAGAAATTGATAATTTTTTTTTAATTGTTGTTATTTTGTTATTAAGAAAAAATTAAATAAAATTGTGCAATAAAGATTCTGAAAAGGTTCAGATTCAGTTTTTTGTTCTACATCATCATAGTTTTTTTTTTTAACTGAGATCAGAAATTATATAGTTTGGGATCACAGATGTGGAATTCGGTTGTTTAGATTATAGTTCATCTAATTAAGATAAACAAAGAAATCATTTTATAACAGTAACAATGTGTTTTTTTTCCAAAAATTACGTAATATCAGGTTTAAATGAATAAAAACTGAAAACAAAGAAAATGAATAATTATATAATGAATAGTTGATGAACAAAAAAAAATATGAGTAATTAAATGACATATCCTTGAATTGTTTTTTTTTTAGGGTAAGATTTCGCAATCCTAAGAAAATATATATATTTAGTTTGAAAATATTGTCATTTTCGCTTCAAATAAAATGGACAAGAACAATAAAACAAAAAAAAATATTTATTATATTTAGTTTAAATGACTGTGTAATAATGATAAATTACTTAATTAATGAAGATTATGTTTTTGTTTCTGTTAGTTGATTAAATGCAGAGACAAAATTGTATTTTACAATATAATAATGTTTTTATTAAGTGAAGGTCAGAGTAAGTGATATATAATAAATACTGCAGTAAATCTAATAAAAATTAATTATTTGGTAATTTTTTTTCCTAAACTTTTAAAAACTTTTTATAATTTTTTCTGTATGTAAGAAATTATTTAGCCAAATTGAAACCGATAGTGTACCAGTACCACCCAAAGAATTTAATGTTTCTTTAATGCTTAAAAAGTAAAAAAAATACATTACTTTTAGTAAATATGCTATATAATATTTTCTTTTGATTTCATACATATATGTACTGAGCTTATGAATGGGTCGAATGCATAATATTGAGCTTAAACTCAAATCACACTTTTTACAAAGTGTCTCGTTCTGGGTTTGAATTTTTTTTTGCAATTATCAAAAATGGGTTTTTACTTAAAACACGTACTGATTTCCATAAATAAGTTTTGAGTTGAGTTGAAAATTTCCATAATAAGTTTTGAGTAAAGAGTAAAATCAAATTTATAATAATATAAGAATTGAGAAAAATCGTTAGAAAAATTTGTTAGAAAAAATTAGGAAAAATCAACTTATACTTTTACGGCATTATTAAGAAAAGTTGTTAACAGAAATAAAAATATAATGTTGAAGCTTTAGCTTTTGTATATATTACTTACTTCAAAAAAATTTGTACAGGTGTTTAAGTAACAGTCATGTTTAAAAATAGTGAATTTTTATTTTTTGACCTCCTATAGCTCCTAAACATGGGGTGACACAAAAATATTTTCTGAAATGACTTATACTTATTATACCATAACAAAGATCTAACTCTTCTAAAAATTTCAAGTTTCTAACTTAAGCCGTTTGGAAGATAGAAGGGGTTACAAATTTTGCAAAAATAAATTTACCGTCATCGCATCGTACCGTATCGTACCGTTATCGTAAATTAAGTAACCGTATGGCAAAACTATATATGTATTTATATTATATATATATATAAATATATATTTACGCAGCTTTTGTTTAAACACTAGATTGAAGATATACCTTATATAACTTGCGTTATAACAATATAAATATACCGCTTTTTCGAACTTTGATGAGTTGTAGCTCCGTAACGGGTGAGCTACAGAAAAAGTAGTTTCACAAAATTAATTTGTCATGTCCATCCATATAGTTAAAATTTCACTGTTCTATTTCAAACGATGTATAAAGACAGACAGACGGACAGAGTGAAACTAATAGATAGATTTTTTTGAACTCTCTTGAAAATGTGATAAAAGAAAAAATTTCAGTTCAAGCTTAGTTTTATGCATTCCATCAATTATGAATTCATCAAAACAAAAAACAATTAAGAAAGAGAATCATTAGCTTATCTTTATTTTTTTTTAACTATCATTTGTTTTTTTTTACTAAACTCTTAATATTGGATTTTTTTTTTATATTTTATCTTCATTCTTTTTCATTTATTTTATAATAATAGGTATTTTTTTCTTTTAATTGCATACAAAATTTTTTTTTATTATATTTGTTATTTATTTTGTCTTATTTTTAGCACATTTCCAAAAAAATTTTGAAAAAATGTGCTTATTAGTTTCACTCTGTCCGTCCGTCCGTCCGTCCGTCCGTCCGTCCGTCCGTCTGTTTACAAAACTTCTACACCGTTAAAGATAGAGAAAAAAAATTTTAACCATAGGTAGGTCTCATAAAAAAAATAATTTTGTGGAACAACTTTTTCATGTAGCCCCCCCCATTACGGAGCTACACCCCCTCAAACTTTGAAAAAGCCCTATTTTTAAATGCATATATCTTATGTTCTGCTTAAGATTTTTTCAATCTGAAAACGTCATTTGACAGGTATTTCTTTTATCTTTGTAAATTAATATCAAAATTATACAATTTTTTTAAATTTAGTATTTAAATTTACCGTTATGTGAAAACCAAATTTTGCATGATTTTTCTACTGTCATAACTCCGGCACGCTTCTAGATACAAGCTTGAAATTTTGAGGCAAGAAAGAACTTTTAGAATTAGTATAAGTTTCCTCAGAAAATTTTTTCGGACCACCCCCTGTTTATGAGCTATTAGGGCTTAAAAATTGAAAATTTGCTATTTTTAAACACCTGTAACTTAGGAACCTGCACACATTTTACTTCTGCAAGATGTAAAAATTAAAGCTACAATAATATATTTTTACGTGTGTGAAAGGTTTATTTTAATTGTAAAGGGTTCCAAAGTTGCAGCTCTTCAAAATTGTAAAAAAGCCCCATTTTCAGATGTATATATCTCGGGCTCTGCGTAATAGTTTTGCAATCTAAAACCAGCAGAAGATCGAAAATTTTATTATCTATATGAAACAAAATCAAAATTATGTAATATTATGTAATTTACGATTTAAATTTACCGTTATGTGAAAACCACATTTTGCATGAAATTTCTTTTTTCATAACTCCGGCACCCCTTTAGATAGGAACCTGAAATTTTGAGACAAGAAAGAACTTTTAGAATTAGTATAAGTTTCCTCAGAAAATTTTTTGGTAACGCCCCCTCTTTAAGAGTTATTACGCCTCAAAAATTGAAAATTTGCTATTTTTAGACACCTGTAACTTAGGCACCTGTAAAAACTTTTTTTCGGCAAGACATAAAAATTAAAGCTTCAATAATATATTTTTACGTGTGTTAACAGCTTTTCTTAGTTATATAGGATTCCGGACTTACGGCCCCTCAAAATCTCAAAAATGTCCTATTTTCAAGTTTTTTCTTATTACATGAAATTTTCAAATTTTTGTGTAAGTCACACTTCTAAAGAATTTGTATTGAGTTTTGGAAATGTGCGCTTTTAAAACCCGTTGGTTTACATTCTACCTTGTTTAATTGTAATTTTTAATCATATCTCATTTTTTTTTTTATAATATTGTTTTAATATTCTATTACATTAACTAAAACTAACAATTAAATGTTTTTTTTTTCTTTATTTTTCCATTCATCCATTTTTACATTTATTCATTATTGGAACAAATTAATTGTATATAATATATATTAATTTTATATAAAATCATTTTAAAACGCACATTTTATATTGATAACAATAACATTAATAATTAAATCATTTTGTATTTACATGAAATTATTCATATTTTCATTCACGATAATTAATTCACAATATATAAATTTCATAATTCACAATTACATAAAATTTAATGTTCATGAATTGAAAAAACAAAAAAACAAAACAACACATTGTTATAAAATGTATTCATGATCATTATAATAAATCACAAAATTTAAAAATCACTCATTTTTTAAAATTAATTATTCACAATATTTCATCACTATTAAAAATCATTCACAATAATTTTTTTTTTTTTTTGGTTTTTGTTATTTTAATATTTAATGATTTAATTTATTGTAAATTTTGTTTGAATAAAAAAAAAAACGAACAAAAAAAAAAAATAAATTGCAATATAAACAGATCGTGTGGCACTTGTGGCAGCAGCACCACCAAGTTATACCCGTATGTATCACTATTTCCCAGCACATGTGACACATCCATTTTGTTTTTATCCACAACCTCCACCACCACCCCCACCGTTATCGCCATTACCGCCGCCATTAAAAGCAATTGGAAGTTCATTAGCTTCAACACCAGCACAAATAGCACAAACACTGAGGTATCCAGGTAAGGTTTGTATTTTGTATATGATTTCAAAAAAAAAAAAAAAGAAAAATCCCAAAAAAAAAAAGTACCAAAGTAATGGTATAAATTTGTCTTTATAGTGTCTTATAATTGTAAACTACTGTCATTTTTTAAAAAAGAATTTGAATAGTGATTCAATACTTGTTGAAAACGTTGAGTCTTTGCAAATAGAATGGTGTAAAATCTAAAGTGATTTGTTTAAAGAAACATTCAGTTCAAATCAAAAGAATTCATAATATTACTTTTATTATTGCAATTACTATTGTATTTAATTTCAAGTCTCAGCCTCCTGTTAAGTTCTATTTCCCGTTATTACTATTTTCTCTTCAAAAAATCAAATTTTTGAACTTAATTAGTCCAATTTTAAATTTAAAGTGGATATATTTAAGGTATTTCTTCAAGTACTATATTATATTTAATTTTTCATTAGGTCACATGAAAAAACTATATAAATCACACAAAACTACACGGTGTTGTGATTTTGTTACTTTTTATAAATGTTTGTACATTTACATATCCACCGCCCCAGACATTATATTTGGCCATTTATGAATTTGATAAGTCACTTTTTCCTAAGGCAAAAATTCTATCTTTCTGTAGTAGGACTAAGGAGAAATATACTTAGCTACTAAAAATTTCCATTCTAAAAAGTTCTACTTGCAATTATAAGACACCCAGCTAATAATTTTATTCCTCCAACCATTAGAATCTAAAAAAAAACAATTAGATTAAAAAATTAACAGATCAATATAATGTAAAAACTAAATATTTTTTTATTTCATTAAATATATAATTTTTTTTCTTTTATTTTATTTCTTTTAATCTTTGGTTTTATTGTGTAAATTTATTTTATTTTCATTTTTATTTTGTAAATACTGATTAATACAAAGAACTGCTCGACAATGAACATATTTTAATGACTTGGAATTATTAATTAATTAGTTGTTAAAAAAACAAAATGGTGACTAATTTTACTTTTTTTTTTTGCACTGTAAATAACATTTATGGACGAATGTACATAAATAATAATAAAATTGACAACGAATTAATTAATTGCTTACAAACTATAAAAAAATATAAATTTATAAAAAAAATCTGGTTATCAGTTCTAAATAATAGGGTTAAACAATAATGTGTTGCAATAACCGTGAATAAAAATGGAATTCAAAATATTTGTGTTACAGTGTCGGTAAAAAATAATAATATAAATTTATAACCTAATTTAAGAATTTCTTTTGTCAGCTGGTACTGTCCGTTCACTATATGATAGCTGTTGTTTAATGAACATTTTACATCACACAGAAAAGTAATTGAACTTCTTACATGTCATACAAAAGTACTTGTATTAAAATTTAACATTGAAACAAAATTATTATAATATGTAATTACTAATTAGTAATAACTAATTAGTATATGGTTATTTAGAAAAACTAAATTGGGAATGTTCTTTATCTGATTTTTTCATTTACTCAAGTATTAAAAAAAAATTTATTAAAAATGTGAATAATAATCGAAATCTATCACCTATGTATTTCTCTTAGACTCATCAATGAAACGATGAAAAAATGTATCGTGTGTCACGTCTAGTTAATAATGTTAATAATTTCTGTAAGACACGAATAAATTTTTTCTTAATATTGGTAGTACGCTACTTAACAGTACTTGGTAGTACTTGCTACAGTTAAAAAATTTTTTATTTTATCTTCGAAAGAAAAAGTGTAGATATTTTAAATATAAAATATCAAGATGAAAAATAAATTTGCCTTACAAAGTTTTAATACTGCTATTAAAATTAAAAATTATTATTATAGCTAAGAAAAACAGAAGTGATATAAAATGAATAGACAGTAAACACGATACTTTTGACAGTTAACATCGTATAAATTTAAAAACATCACTTTTACATTTAAAAGAATAACAAATAATCGCGTCAGTGATGGGTCTTCAAAAATATGATTGCATATTTGATTCTATATAAAGTACAAGTGCTTTTAATTCTGCAAATTAATATAAGTATTTATTTTATTAAAATTTATTCCAATGCATTTGATAATTCTGAACATCGTTTTTTCTCAAATACCACCCCAATTGCTGGGTTTATTTTATTTTGCATATTTCTAGCTAGATAACTATGCTGATACTTTTTCTTCTGATCCATATTACCTTTAAAATTCAATATATTATAAAATATAGTCTACTTAATATGGTGAGTATTCGATATTAAATTTTCTCAATACAAACTGAAATTAAAATATATAAGACGAAACTTAAATTGAATTATTCCCGCTTTTCTAGAAAAACTTAAAGAACAAAGTAGTATATTCTTTTTGAACTAATTCAGCAGATACATCCCAATATCATGTTAGACTTGTGATACATATTACTAAAATTTGTGATTAAAATGTTGGGTTTGAGCCATCAAAATTTAAGTTTGGTTGGGATGAAAAGCTAAATTACATGGATTAATGTGCCAGTATTATAACTAGAAGTTCTATAGTTCAAACTTTAATTTGGTTACGAATTTTATTGATATATACCATAAGTCTAACATGATATATAGGAAAATATGTTCTAAAAGTTGAACTACTCTTTATATCTTCGTATTTTAAGTATAAAATGAAGACTTTAAACTTACATAATATACATACGAACAATTTATACTTATACTTATATATTTAATATACTCTATATTGTTTTACAGATTAGACATAAAACGATTATACAAACAAAAAAAAAAAAAAAGACTTCAAAACCTTAACAACATTTGTCAACATTATTTTTAAAATTTTTTTTTTTTATTTTATTTTTAATTTTGTACTTTTATTTTTATTTTATTTTATTATTTTTTTTTAATTTAGCAAATTTTTAGACAAAACATTTTTCAAAATTATTACAATATTTAATTTTCACTTATAATTCTCAGTTTTATTTTCTATTTTCACAGGTTTATTCATACGTCCCGATGAAGCTAACCTATATACCACATTGGAACCGACATTAAGCAGTAATCCAAATGTATTTTTTCAACGTAGTGGAGCTGTTCATCCAGGAATGATGTACTAATTAAATACATTTGATAGATTTACTGTTAAATAAAAACGTTATATTACGGTTGAAAAACTTCGAACAATTCCATTAAATTAAATTTTAAATTTGATTTAAAATAAAAATGGTTTTATGAAAACAACTGCAATTATACGACTTATAATTAATTAAAAATAAAATTTTTGTATGTAAAAATAAACAAAGAACAAATGATTTCTTGTATTCTACCTTATGTGATCTTAATTATTTCTTTATTATTTTTAAGTTTCTTAAGTTTTAGAATTAAGATTTTAGGGGAAAAAAAAAAATTTAAAAATATTGAATTTAGAAAACTTGAAATAGTTACCATATTATCGAAAAATTGATCAAAATTTAAATAAAATGAAAAGTCTAATGACTTTAGGTTAAGAAAAAAAAACAATTAATTTAATATAAAGAAACGAACTTTAATAAAAACTCTTAGAGTAATATTAAAAATAAAAAAAAAAAAAAATGTTCAATTTATATAATTTTCAATTAAAAGATTTAATTTAAAATTAATCTTTAAAAATAATTTCTAGTTACTGAATAAAAATCTATAAAATTAGATGAAAAAAAAAAACAAAATAACAAAACAAAAAAACAAATCTTTTGTATAGAGTTTTATTATAATTTTTAGAATGCACATAATATACAGATTATTCGATAATTATAAGGCAGTTTATAGTCTTAAAAAACTTGATGTCTTAGAAAGTGACTTACAATAATTCAAAAATATATACTTAAATAATATAATAATAGGGTTATTGTAGTGATGAATGATGTTTACCTCATTAGAATAAACATTTAAACAATTTTTGTAGTATGCGACTCTGAAGATAATTAAAAAGTTTTATTTATTTTCTTACACAGAAAAAACTGTGTAGCTTAAGAACTGTTGTACTAATTGTCAAGAAATACTGCACAACTTAATTTATATTTATATTTTATTCAATACATTACTTATTACAGCGTACATCAATCGAACAGTGGCAAAAACAAAATTTTAGAAACTTAAACTAACTTTTCATGGGAGCATAAGAATGGATTATGCAAAATAATTTACCACAATTTGTTTTGTGAGGCCTCGGTGGCCTAATGGGTAAGAGCGTATAAAAATACGCTGTAAACACCGAGGGAGTGTGGGTTCGAATTCCACACACGTCGTAAGAGTTATTCTCCCTTACGACATTTACAGCCACGCCTGAACAGGAAAGGCTGTGTAATTTCCTGCTCACATTTATGTGGCAGAGAAATGCATTAAAAAAAAAAAAAAATTTGTTTTGTCATGATTTCATTTATCCACGAAGTAACGAAATAATCATCACATCAAAACATCACAGAGATACCACAAATAAAAAACAAAGTGTGCATATTTCTTGTATGCGAATATATCCCTTTTTTAGTTTAACTGAAGATATTTTTACTTTAAATTAAGATTATCTACTTAAAATTAAGCTTTGTTACTTTAAGTGAAGACATTTGTAATATAATGTTACTAATTAATGTAAAAGTGATAAATGTAAAAAAAAATATATATAAAATATACATATATATATATATATACAGAATGTGTTGTATGAGAGTGCAAATATTTCAAGTGATATCTTAGACTTTAACTAGAAAAAAATTGTATGGAAAAGGGGAGAGGATCCTTTTAGCTGCCGAAGGATTTATTACTTTTCAAATTATATCTAAAATCATACGAACATTTTATAAATATTTTCTTTTTGAAGTAAGTAAGTAAGTAGTAACCTTTCAAATAAAACTATAAGTTAGCTTTTGTAGAGCATATGGTTCAAGTGATATTTGGCAACAATATAAAACAAAATAACATAAAAATTTCAATATCTCGAAAACGATTTTAATAATACTGAAGTAAAGATTCTTTATTGAAGATAAAAAATTTTTTTTCTTAAAGTAAAATATTTTCATTTAAAGTAAAAATCTATTCACTTTTAGTAAAAATATATTCACTTTAAGTAAAAAAGATATACAAAGGTATACTGTCTAATAATTATCGAAAAATCTATGTGTAAATTTTGTATTTCTTTAGTTAATACTTATTATTAATTTAATTATATTATAAAAAAAAAAAATAATAAATTTTTTTGTTTGTATTTTTAATATTAAAAAAATTATAAAAGTGATTATGAATTTAGAACAAACAAATAAAAATATTATATAAAGTACTATATTTAAAATGAATGTTGTACATAAATTAAAATATTTAAAACCCACTATAAGTTGAAATTTTTTTTTCAATATTATAGTTAATACACATCACTTGTTATATAGTCTTTTTGCGCTATATTAATCCGCCGATTGTATTAAAATATTAAAATAATTCTTGAAAAAGAATTTTTTAAGTTATATGTAATTTTAATAAAAAAAAAATGTTTTTTGAAAATGATTTTTCTAATGTCAGATTTGAATATTCAAATTTTCATATATTTATTTATATTTTCTTTGTTAAGTCTGTGTTCCACTAGACTTTTTAAAAAGTGTTAATAAATTTTTTCTTTAATTTTTATTTTTCGTATTTTTCATTAACGAAAAACGCCATAGAGACAGAAGAAGAATGTTTTTCCGAAAAAAAATATTTTTTTCCGAAAAAAGTTGTTGAATTGAACAAAAAGTGTTTGTGTCCGAATAAAAGTTGTTAAAGTTAAAGATGACGTTTGAATTTAATATAAAATTAATTTTATTATATGATACGTAAAATTTTTGAAATAAATACGTAAAAAATACGTAAAATTTGTCAGTAAAATAATAAAATGAATTTTCTATTAAATATTGAAGTTAAAATGTTAAAGTTTTTAACTAAATTTGTTTGTTAAAACCTTTTTATTCATAAAATTTAACCTTATAGTAAAATTTTTTTGTTTACGACAAAAAAAACTTAAAAGAAAAGATTTTGCGTATGGATTTTAAATAATATCAGTATAAATAGCACCTAACAAAAAAATTCGGAATGTCAAAAATGTTCCGAAACTTAAAAATACTATCTCTTTCTGTATTGTATAAATTTTATATACTGTTTCTTTTCATTTTGCATTGAAATAAATCATTATCACTTTTAAAAAAACTAGTGGAGTGCGGTCTTAACTCTTACAATTATTGAAATTTATGTGTTGCCAGTTGCCACATGATACAAACTATTATAATCTTTTAACTTTGAAATAAAATTTAAATTGATGAAAATAAATTTTAGTAAAATTTTTTTTTTTTAATATTTAAAAGAAAATACAACAATAATGGCAACACTTGTTTTGTTTACTAGTAAAATATTTTAAATAAAACTAAAGAAAAATGTTACATATTAAAAATCAAGATAAATTAACAGAAACGCAGTTCTAAATCTAATTTAATGAAAAAAAAAACGAAAAAAACAAAATTATTAGGCATCAATATTATTAGCAATCATATTATTATAAAATACTTAGATTTTATAAATAAATGCAATATTGTGTAATTAGGTTTTTTTTTTTTTTTAAATTTTTTGTAAATATTTATAAGAAAAAAAAACAAAATAAATGAATAAAAAAAAGTTTTGAATAGATATTTTTTTTTTAATTTTTGTAGATTTTAATGTTTAATACATTGATAAGCTGAGAAAAAATAAAGAGAAAAAAATATTAAAAAAAAAGTTTGTATTTTTCTTTTTTCAATTTCATTTTCATTTTAAAATTTTTTTTTTTAATTTATTAAAAAATAGAAAATTTTATTTTAATATACTTTGAATTATTTTCTTTAGTAAGTAAATTTATTCGATATTTGACTGCCGTTTACGGAACGTTATGTTGAGTCAGCCACAAGAACCTTAAAAGAGATGTGTAAAGTTCAGGCGAGTAAGTGATAAACATGTAATAAAACTCCTTCCGGAAATCCTTTTTCCTGTCAAAAATAATATTAAAATTTGTACGTAATTAGAATTTACACTACACTTTAAAGTTATTTGGATCGACTCTTGACCACTCACAGAATTGTAACAATAGATATACATAAATATTCAAAAATATAATTACAAAAAAAAAAAAAGTGGAAAATGTCAATAACGCAATTTTGTATTCATTAACGTAATGCTTTTCTATGTTGTCATAGTTAGTGAAAATATGACGTAGGAAATATTATGGGATTAGGTTATTACACATGGAACGAATACTTTAAAAATCAAAAGTGAATTTTGTGAAAAACAAAATGTTGAATTAAAATAGGTAAATTTAAATTTTAAATATTGTGAACTTAGAGTTCAAAACCTGTATAATATAACTTAAAGTAAACGCATTATCCTGGCAATAATTGTAGTATATTTTAAGATGAAGTACATGCAATCAAATATATTATACCCGCATATTTGATTGCATGCTGTTGCATGCATGCAACCTTAACAGAAGATATGGAAATAGTGAAATGGCTAGTTACACAATCATGCAGTTATAAAGGCACAAAATTCACACCTGCAACTATTTCTGCTGCCGAACCTTTTTAATTGCAATCGGTAATCGCAAAATGAGAGAAGTACTAAAAATATAAGTAGAAAATTGTGGGAACAAACTATGGGACACTGTCGAGTTATTACTAGTGCACATATCTGCACTTAAGAGCATACTCCTTCGCCGAAGATGAACTGCGATCGATAAACGCTCTACATATCTTTAGTTTCTTAGAGTCAGCAGCTCTGACAGAAATATAACAAGAGGAAAAATCCACCACATGTATCTCTATTAATGCACAATATAAATCATTTTTACGATGTAGATCTACTGTGCTCCTACATCAAAATGATGTTGATGTTGAATATTCGGAATGAATATGCAATGAATATTCGAAAAAAAAAACAATTTTTAGCAGTTCCCAATTTAGAAAAAGGGATTTTATGAGAAACAAAAAATAAAAAAACATATTAAATTAGTTTTAATCAGAATCTAAAAATTTAAAAATAAACCTAAACTAAAAATATTTTTACTTTAAATGATATTTTTTTAACAAAAACAACAAAAGAAACAAAACAAAAAGAAAAAAAGAAATTGTTAGAATGTTATCTTAATCAAAATCCACTTATTTTCTAACCAAGTAACATGACATAGTCATTTAATCCTGTCTTTATCAGCCGACACTTAAAATAAGAAACAAAAAAGAAAGAAAAACACTTATTCCTATGTATACATATTATATGTATATATATGAAAGTACAATATTAGTATAATCATGTTGGTTTTCGCATGATTATACAAAACCCCAAATTAAAATAATAAATAATAATAGTATAAAATATAAGATAACGAAACCATGTGCTGTCTATCTATCGTTTTAAACTAATAGACAATTTATAAGCTAAAAAATATTATAATAAGTAATAAAAAAAAAAATGAAATATAAGTGAAACACTAACAAATTATCAAACAAACAAACAACAAAAAATATTGCATTTCAATCATATAAAACCGCCAAAACTTCTATTTTCCTAAAACAAAATAACAATAAAAAATAAAATGAATTACTTACTAATGTAAACAAAATTATGCAAAAAATGCAATAAAAAATCAAAATAAAATAAAACAAAATAAAACAGCAATTTCATCATCATAAAAACCAAAAGACAAAAACAAAATAAATGACTTTTCAAACAAATTAAGATTTTCTCTTTAACGACTACTAATACCAGTGATCACATTCATTGAATTCACCTTAAAGCCATCTTTTTTCGTAAAAATCATAGATACTTTCTCATTGAAAAATATGTTTTTTTTTTTTGAAAAGCCAAAACAAACGGTAAAAAGTTGCAAAGAAAATACATATTGTGGTTAGAATAAACAAATCAAGAATTTATAAATAAGAACAGTAAATGAAAAACAAAAATCAAATAAATGAGAAAAACAAAAACCGCAGAAGGAAAATCGTAAATGAAACAGCAGCAATAGCCACAACTCACATTCTAGTTGTAAAATATTATAACAAAATAAAATAAAAATAGATTTAGAATAGAAATGCTGTTCTTATAAATGCACCTTCTTATAATATAGGTATAAAAAAAAAACAGCAACAATAAATAGCAGAACAAACTCAAAGTTTTTTATTTCTTCTCGGTTTTTTACAAAACTTGTGAACAAATAAACAATATACCTTGTGAATAATCTGATTCTATTATATTTTTTACTTCATAGTCACTGCTTTTCTATAATATTTTTATTCTAAAATTATTTTTGCGAGGGTAGATTGGAACCATCCAAAGACACTACAAATGAGTGGAAGGAGCGCGCATTCTTTATCAATGGGTGTAAGCTATTAACTCTACTTTACACATGCTACCTTTTGATAAGATATTAGAATACTTTATATTAGTATTTATGTACTGATTACGATTTGAGTGTGGAATTATTCGAATTATTATAAACAAGAACGTTATAATTGTAAAATTCGAAAGAGATTGATTAAACCGTTAACTATAAATAATACTATTGAAATTTTTTTTTCGTTAATAATGCGGTTAATTATTTGTAACAGAGAGAAATTAACGTTATCATCATTGGCAGGACAAGACTGATAGAGTCCCCGTCTGTTGAAGTTTTAATTTTTATTTGTTGGAGTTTGAATTACCAACCTGTTTGTTTCTGATGTTTGGATTGTATGGAACGGATTTTACATATTTTCTAAATAGAAAGTTTTTTTGATGAAGGGCTTGTAAACCGGTTAACGTATATTTGATTCAATTTACTAAAACCGTAAAACGGGTTTTTCTGACCGGTTTTTTTTTCGAAAAAAAAAACAGAAGCCAATAAATATTTATTTATTTCTTCAAGTGATAAATATTTTTATTTTTATATGTTATTCATTAAGTATTAGCGTTTCAAATTTTTTTCCTCGTTCCGAAGCGTATAAGTAAAATTTAGGTAATAAAATTTTATAGATTTGTTTTAGCTCCAATTAGTTAACGGCTTTACGGATTTAATTTTGAATGTTAGTTGTATTCAGTGTGAAATGTTATGTCTTTGTCTATCTTTTGGACAAAAAAAGTTTTGCGCACTTGAAAATTGAGTTGAAAATTGCACTTGAAAAATGAAAATTGCACTTCTCGTTGAGTTCGGGCTTTTTGAAAATTGTCTTATAAATCTAATATCTCACGATCACAACACGATTTTAAAATATTATTAATCTGTCTATATATTAATCTGTCATCTGTTTGATCAAAATTATACATAATATATTATTTCTAAATGTCATTTCTGAAATTTCATAAAATGAAATGAACAATAATAGAAAGCAAAGCAGAAAATGCGTAGCGAGAAGAGACGTGTACCGTTAATACGGCTTACAGCTCAGCTATATTCAAGGTAGTTTTTTCTATAATTGAAAAAACCGATTAAGATTCATTTCATTTCATTCATTTTATTAAAAACCGAAAACCGGTTTTTGAAATTTTCAGAGTATTTACAGGCCCTGGGTACTATACTATTATCGCAATTCTTTCAATCCCTTCAATGGATTATTTTAGCCAAAAATCATCTACACCATTGTTAAAGACGTTAATAAACATCTTTCAAGTATTGCTACAGACAAAATTTCGTCTTTTTCCTCAATAACCACCACAATAAAGAGACAACTGTTAATTTCAAAGCTAAATTCTCTAATCCTAATAATAATGAAAAATTAAAAACACTAAGGTAATATCTTATACTTTTAAATTTGCATAATTAGAAAAATATTTCAACTGTCCCAAACCTTAACTTTAACAACCATAAAAGAAACAAGATTTAAAAAATGAGACATAAAATGACCTTACCTAAATTAATTTTAACCAGACAATAATTTTTGTTCATTTTAATGCCAATTACAAATTGTTCCAGAAAAAATTAAATGTCTTTAGCTTTTCCACATTCTTTTTATCACAATTTTCAAAAATTTTTAAAAATTTTTAAAAAGTTTTACTTATTAGTTTCATTTTATCCATTCGTCCACCTGTTTACAAAACTTCTACACCGTTTAAGATAAGTCAATGAAATTTTAACCATTTATAAGTCTCTTTAAAAAAATAATATGGTGAAGCATTTTCAAATATGTACACCCCATGTTTGGTAACATTGTTTTCATCTAAAATTTTTCAATAAAGAACATTTTTTTAGCCTTTCTTTATAAACAAGGGTTTCTTTATATACAATATATATATAATATATATATATAAAGAAATATACAAAATTCTAAAAAAAAATTATTAATTTTGGCGCAAGTCACAATATTTTAAATTGTTTTTATTGTCTTTCGGAAAATGAGGTTCTTTAAAAACCTTTGGTTTTACAAGTTACCTTGTTTTATATAACTTTTTGTTTATATCTTACCTTAAATACAAAACAATAAAACTTCTGTTGCATTGTTTTCTTTAAAATTTTACACATTCACCGTGAATATTTTGCAATGCAATGAGTATAGCAACATACTAAAGAATTTAAGCAATATTGCCTCTCATACAAAAAAAAAACTTAGAAATAGAATTAAAGTCTAGGTTATGACTGAGTGTTGAAATAAGTGGCTGATTCAAGAATGAAAGCAAAACACAAGGCACAATGTAAATCAACGGTTTTTAAAAGCACACATTTCCAAAAGATAATACAACCTGATAGAATTGTGACTTGTACCAAAATTTTAAAATTTCATATATAAGAAAAAATATGAAAATAGGATTTTTTTTGCAATTTTGAGACTCTGTAAGTTCGGAACCCTATATAACTAAAAATATATTAATAATACTAATTCTAAAAGTTCTTTCTTGTCTCAAAAGTTCAAGTTCCTATCTAAAAAAGTACAGGAGTTATGAAGATAAAAGAAAAATCATGTAAAATTTGGTTTTCTCAAAACGGTAAATTTAAATAGTAAATTACAAAACATTGCATAATTTTGATACTGTTTTATTGAGGTACGAAGATTTCTGGTCTTATACCGTTTTTAGATTGTAAAACTATTACGCAGAACCTGAGATATATACTGAAAATAGACCTTTTTTGCAATTTTAAGGGGCTGGAACTCTATACAACAAAAAAAACCGTTAACACACGTAAAAGTATATTACTGGGGCTTTAATTTTTAAGTTCTTAAACAGGAGGTGCTACAAAAACATTTTCTGAGGAAACTTGTACTAACTCTAAAAGTTCTTCCTTACTTCGATATTTCGAATCCCTATCTGGAGTTGTAAGGTAGCAAAATCATGCAAAATTTGGGTTTCACATAACGGTAAATTTAAATACTAAATTTAAAAAAAAATCTGTAATTTTGTTATTGATTTATAAAGGTAAAAATAATTCCTGTTGAATGACGTTTTCAGTTTGGAAAAATGTTAAGCATAACATGAGATATACGCATTTAAATATAGAATTTTTCCAAAGTTTGAGGGGCTGCACCTCTGTAATGGATAGGGTTACATGAATTTGTTCTACAACGTTACTTTTTTTATGAGACTTACCCACGGACGGAAGGGCGGACAGAGTGAAACTAATAGGCACATTTTTTCAAAATAGTTTTGGAAATGTACTAAAAATGGATTTTTATTATTGATAGGTTCGATGTAACACTAAGAGTTTACTAGTATTTTAATCTCTGGCAAGAATCTATGGAACCTTTGGAAAAAAAATATTGAATCAAGCAATTGTTTATTATTGATTCTTTTATGTTTGTTATTTTGTTTGTTTGTTAATTTCATATTACAACAATTTCTTTGTTTTACTTTTCTATTACTTTTGCTATATATTATAATATTATGGCATTGTGGTTGTTGATGCAAATATTACAACATTGAATAGCATTTAGTTTTGCGTTTTAAAATAAAAGAAAACTATAATTAGTTTTTGTTACTTCTTCTTCTTAAAATCGCGATTTTTTTGTTTCATCGTTAAAAATAATTTTTTTCTACTGTTTCTAAAGGAATGCAAATTGTGTGAATTCAACATATTTTGGAATAAATAATGCAATAATATGCCGCAATTGTTGTTTGGATCAGCAGAAGGTAATAAAAGATCAGACAATAAAAAAGGTTAAAAAAAAATAAATTTATGATAACAATTTAAAATAAATACAAATATGTGTGTATTCAGAAACAGTAAGACAAAAAAGCTTACGTATACCATTTTATGCATTTAGTATTTTCGATAATAATATTTTATAGTATAATCGATAATAATATTTTCTAACTTATAACTTATGTTATAACTGTAACATATTACCTTTGTAAGGTTTGACTGCAGTTTCGTTGCCTCTATGAAGTCTATCTTTAAAGTTAACAGGAGTAGATATTATATAGATTGTATCGGAACACTTTAAAATGCCCTTTAAAATATTTTGGCAGAAAGGGAAATTTCTTAAACGTTTTGCAAAATAACTGAAATGAAGTATTTCATGAGTTTCATAAAAAAAATCCTAACTTTAGCAGAGACTATTTTTAATTAATTATCTAAAATTATCACTTAATTAAATCGTTTTCAAGCCATAATTGTTGTTTTTTTATTGGCAAAGATTGATCTAAGGCGTCAGTAACCACAGCACCTTCGGTCTGTATTACAAATTGAAAACGTATAAGAATTTATTTAAAAAGTTGATGTTAAGCTTCGTTAGATTTATGCCACGATGATATTGCTTTGACGGAAGAAGTTTTAAAAACTCTCTGAAATTCATGTGAGAGAGTTCACCGAAATCTTGAAAAAGAAATTACCGAGATATTTGTGCCATTTGTTTGCACTTAAAAAAAGCGCTCTATACTCTCTATATCATCAATTCCTCTACCAAATCTACAGTTAAGATCCACAAGCAATAAGCTTTGAAGATATTTATTTTGTATTAACCCTAAATCTCGGGTTTAAAATAAGTAAAGTTTTAGTCAGATCTGTTGTTATATCCTAAATAATTTAAGGTCATTTATTGAGCTCAGTTCTCATCATGCAAGACTTCACTAAATTATATATTCTTCAAATTTCAATTACCTTTAGAATCGTTCAAAATATATCGCTCTTGATCTTAATGTAACGTCTTATTTGTCCTGAACTTCTTTCTTATATAAGACAAAAAAATTGTTTAGCACCGCAACAAAAATGTGAAATCAAAATTATTCATTTTACTGTATTTTAGTTTATAATATTAAAATTAAATGAAAATGAAATGAAAAGTCTACGTTACTATAAAAGTGATGATGGTAACGATTATAAGTTAGCATTCTATTTTTTTTTTTTCTATTTTCATTTAAGAATGTCGTAAAATTTCGCTTTTTTCGTTTGATGATAGGATGTACTTGAATTTTGTATAAACACTGTCGGAAGAATGCGAAATTTTCTAAAAAATTGCACGTACAACAAAAGGTGCGATAATAACTAATTGGTTTGACTTTAATTGAAATGAAGAAGTGTTAAATGAAATAATAGGGAATTAATTAAGAGTACATAGTTGATTTTTTTCATTGGCATAATTTGCATTTTTTTTCAATGAATGAAATACTATTGTATGCAGGTACGTGATTATATAAAATAATAGTATGCTTCACCTTGAACTTGATAATTCTTTGTATCTAAAGAAGAATCTAAAGAATTATGAACTAAAATAATAAAATATTAATTTTCTATTACGATTTTATTTGTAAAATTATTTCAACACGACCACTTTTAAACATTTTCACAATCGCAATCTGCAACTTAATGCGTACTTAGAACATATCATGCTTGGTTTGATAAAGTGACAAGTTAAATAATTATCTATACACATTATTCTTACATATTCGAATTTTTTATTAAAGGTATATATTTATTTCTAAAAAGATTTTTATTGTCTTTTTAGAAATAAATATATACCTTGTAAAATTATGACTATTTTTGGATCAAAATTAGTAATTTTTCATTCAATTGAAAGTTCTATTTAGTTAGAAAACGCCGAACCACATGTAAAAATATAATATTAGAACTTTCGTTTTTACAATACAAAATTTTGTATAAATTTTCTGAAAAAACTTATGCTAATTTTTAAAAGTTAAGGTTTTGACCCAAGGTTATGATAGGTTTACAAATTTATGGTTTTACTTAACAGTAAAGTTAATTACCAAATTGCAAAAAATTATATAATTTTTATTTTGATTTATAGGCCTTAAAATCTTTGATGTCGTTTGACATGGTAACATTTAAAAAATAATAAGGAGAACTTGAGGTATAATCATTTAAAAATAACTTATGATAATTTTGAGGGACTGTAGACCCGAAGAGAATGAAACTAATAAAAAAGAAACTTTTTGGGAAATTTTTTGGAAAATGTGCCAAAAAATATAAAAATAGAACTTGTGATTTAAACAAGGTAGAACATAACTTTTCAAAATTTAGGGGGATGTATGTATCTTCGTATTGACTAAGAGTTACATAAGAAGTTATTATATAACTGTTACTTTTTTATAAGAAAAACAAACTGTATTATAAACTGTATTTTTTTTAATTTTTTTTTTAGTATATTTCTCTGCCACATAAATTTGAACAAGAAATTACACAGTCTTTCATTTTCAGGCGTGGTTGTAAATGTCGTAAGGGGGAATAGCTCTTACGATGTGTGTGGGATTCGAACCCACACTCCCTCGGCGTTACAGTGTATTTTATAACCTCTTACCCACTAGATCACCGAGGCCTCAGTATTGATATTTTGTAAGAGGAATGGACGGTCCAAGTCTAACAGACATATATGGACAAAAAAATGGACAGAGTAAAAATGATCATTACATTTTTTTACTGTTTTTTTTTTTAAATGAGCTTAAAAATTATGCCAAAACATAAGACAAATAAAAACATTTACCTTATTTGTTTGCCTTACTAAGCCAAACATTAGAGTGTGAAATTTCTAAAATATGTTCTACCGTACAAGAAAATGTGTTAGTGCTTTTTACTATTTGATTTGTTTTTAATGACATAAACATCTAAGTAAAAGATATAGATATGTTTTAAAATAAACTTACATAAATCAAACAAAATTTATAGATATAAAATAGAGATCGATAAAATCTATAGATATTATTATATAGATGTGCATCAATTAAAGAAATGTTCCAGTTTTATATTTAATATAAAACAGATAACTAATCAATATTCTAAAAAAAAAAAACAAAAAATAATTTTAATATCGATTAATAAAAAAATTAATTGTGTGTTTAATTTTCTGTAGATAAAAAATTCCAACTACATATGAAAGAATTAAAAAAAGATATCAAAGTTAACATTACAAAATATAAAAAATATGTATACCTAAATTGATATACATATTATAATTTTCTTATATAATAATATAATCAATAGAAAAATGTCATGTGATACTTTTTTTTACAGTTTTGAATCTCAATAATACTATAAAAATCGTTATAAAATAATGATTTATAGTTATGTTTGAATTATTAAAAGGATAGTTTTCTCTTAATTTTACCTATGGTTTGGGTACTATTAAACCTTTTAGAATTTATTATACCCATAAAATATTGAATAAATTATTCTAATGAAATGTTATTGCAGTTTTTTTTCATAAAAAAAAAATAAAAAATATTATGATCCGCCCCTCCTACATGATATATTTATTTTGTTTTCTTCTATTGACTGTAACTAAATATCTATAGATACATCATTCAATTTTGCATTAAATTTTCAATTTTTCTAAAATTTAACTTCAATCAAATTTATTGATTGATAAAAAATAAAATTTTTATATGGTATCTATTTGGGAAATAAGAGGAGATTGTACTGTTTTTTTTTTATTCTTGTTTAATTTAAGACATTCAATACCGTTAGAAAGAACAGAAGAGGAAAAAAATTTATTGCGGAAAGTTTTTTTTTCATAATTAAGTAAATTGCAAATAATAGAAGAGTAAAAGGAACAGATACAGACAAGTAACCAAGCTGTCAATTTTAATATATTATATATGAGTGTATAGTAAAATTACAGATAAAATAAAATTTTATTCTTCAAAAATTTTTTTTAAAGTTTTAGTTTTAAAATAAGAACAAATCTGTGTATGCCTTGAATAGCAGGAGGAGGAAATAAACTAAAGATTAAAGGGTCCATTAAAAAAATGCAAATAAAATTTTCATACCTTTATTGTAATTAAATGAGAAGGTGCGTTTAATATAATTTTTAACACGAGTACTTACATATATTATTATATATACATACAATGTTTTTTTTTATCTTCTTTTGAAATTACGATTAAAATCGCATTTCTGTGTAGGCTGCTTGCATAAAATTCGCGTTTCTATACAGCACAAAAAAAAAAAAAGAACACAACAAGACTTCAATGAGTTTGTATTTTTAACTATAGTTTGCAATCAAATAATGATATACCTATAAATAGATACTTTGATTAATTAATACAAGTACATTTTGATTGATTTGGAAATATTTGCTGAGTATTTTCTGTTTATTTAATATTTAAAGATTAATTAAATGTACCCATAAAACAGGACAGTTTATCTAAACGTAATTGATTGTTTTTTTCTTTTTTGAATTTATCCTCATATTTTATTATACTTGATTAAATTCTATAATATATTAGAAAAGTATTAATAAAAAACAATTTTTAGTACACTTTTACATTTCTTTTTACAATTTTTGAAGAGATGCGTGAAAAAACACACAAATACACTATATATGATTTAAATGTAGAAACTGCATAAGTTTCACGCAACGATTTGAAGTAAGCTTGGTTAGGTTTTAATCATAACTTGAATTAATTGTAAAAATGTAATGGATATATATAGTGTATTGCATGTATAAAGTTTTACGAACATTACAAGTTCTGGTTATATATCTAAAAGTTCATAAAATTTTAAAGGAACTCGATTTGTACCAAAAGGTGCATTGAACTAAACATTGTTCGTTTTATTCTTTAAAATTATTTACAATTGTTGCCATATACAATCAAAAAACTGTTACGACGATTAAATAGAACCATAGTTTATTAAAATAAAATGAATGAAATGAAATAAATACCAGTTCATCGAAACCTAAACAAAATTCGTAGCAATTCAAAAAACCCCTTATTAGGACTGCTTCTTGAAAATCCGTTTAACATTTTATAATCTTTTCTCTAAAATATTGGGTTCAAAAATTTTTAAATTGGTAAATAAAAATTTAGATATTATATTATACTCCATTACTGTTTAACCAACATAAACATTTTATATCTTGCAAATAGGAATGGAAAAGAAAAGTTGGTATTTACTGTAGAATTTTAAAAAAAAATGGATATCAAAATATTTTTTTATTAAAATTGACTGCAAGAGTGGCTGTTTATTTTATCCTTTGCAGTTATTAATATATATATATATTTTTTTTAATGTATATCTCTGCCACATAAATGTGAGCAGGAAATTACACAGCCTTTCCTGTTTAGTCGTGGTTGTAAATGTCGTAAGGAGGAATAACTCTTACGACGTGTGAGGGATTCGAACTCACACTCCCTCGGTGTTTACATCGTATTTTATACGTTCTTACGCACTAGGTCACCGAGGCCCTGTATATATATATTTCTTTCTCATTACTACAAATCAACAAGTAGCTCGTATAATATAACTTAGAAATGAAGGAAAAACTACAACTACAGCTACATATTTACAGGTAAAATTGAGCAAGCCACAACTGCATTACGTATGCATGCTTATATACAACATGTATTCTAAAAACGATCTGTGTAAGAATAGAAGAATTTTCAAAAAAGAAAGATATGTTGCTACCTGTCATTTATAGATAATAAAGCATAAGGTTTAAGCGAGCCAAATTTTAACATTAAAAATTTTGTTTATAAGGGATCTTTAAAAACAATGACATTCTCAGATATTACTTCAAAAAAGAATTGTTATTATAGTGTAAAACAATCTTGTAGGATCTACAATGAAATTTACACTTTATTTACTTTTATGCTACAAAATCTCTAACATTTAAATATTTATAGTCGATGTATTTATCTGGTATCTCTTAGTTATGTAATAGTGGTATCTCTATGTTATGTGTAGTCTCTTAAATATCTGGTAATTTCTTAGTTAACTATAAATAATTATTTTATAATGATAAATTTGATTTTTATATGATGATATGATTTAATATTTACTCTTTAGACAAAAATTTAATATTAAACTTTTGTATTACTTAATACTTTATTTAATTATTACAATTTAATTTGAAATTTTATAACCTCAATTAGATTAAAAAAAAATTCTCATCAATTCTAAATTAAAATTTGCAACCACTTAATTTTTCTAGAGAAATAAGATAAATCCATCAATCATATGTGGTATTGAAGTGGTTTTTTTTTTCATTCTTTACCGGAAAAAGGAAACTTCTCACTGCATTCTTAATTACCTAGAATAAGAAAAATAATTTAATTAAAAATTCTATTTTAAAATTGTTTTAATTTATATATTTTTTTCTTTAATAGTTTTAAGCCGAGCTTCCTTCACCTTAAAGGAATTTTTTGATGGGTTACTGTCAAAGTACAAAAAAAAAAAATTGTTGGAATGTTTTGAGATATAATGCCTCTAGGTAAATCTTTTATTTACTTAATATCTTTAATTTTTTATGTGGTGGATTTAAACTATATTATAAAAAATTGATGACACTAAAGCATATTATAGGCTTTCGCAATACAATTACTTTGCCTTAAAAAAGTAACAATAATTTGAATTCTATCATGGAATCAATGTATAATCTAGTTAAAAGCACAATATTAGAAAAGTTAATAACTTTTTTTTAAACAAATAATATTTATTGCTTAGTAAATCAAGAATCAATAATTTAAGTGATGCCGTATATCAGTGGACCTCTTATTCACTCGAAAACTGGGGATATAAAACTCCACAAATATGGGTCTGGACGTTTTTCATATACATTTATAACATCATATAAAATATTTAAAAATCCATTTAAATTAAATTAGTATAAAAAAATAGTAAATAGCCGTATAGAAAAGATTTTAAACAGCTAAAAGTTTCTCATATTACGTGTCAATGCAGTAGCAAACTGATTAAATAAGAGACAATCTTTCAATATCTGTGCAAATATTCAGCACTATTAATAAGCTGCATTTAATCCTCTAGAGTCTAAACAGTTTTGGCATTTTGGAAACGAAGTTAAATTCAAATGATTTTTATTTCTAAATTTTAAAATTCCAAATTTAGTCTTTGAATATTCATATTTAGAGTTTTAAAGTAACATGAACAAGCATTTAGTTTTATTATTTATTATTTTGTCTTTAAAAAACTTACATATTTTTAACCCTATCTATCCGTTAGGTATGTGAAAATTACCTCAAAACCACATATTACTATTTACTTTATGCCTATAATTTAGCTTCCTTAAAGATAAATTTGAATTAATTTTCACAAGGAAAACTAAAAACAAAAAAAAAAAGAAAACAAAAAAAACATGAAAGAAAATAGTTTCCACTCTTTAACAATCATGCAATTAGTTAACTTGGGAAAATACACGTTTTTTATCGCATTAATTTAATTCTTTTTTTCCTTTTCATATCATTCATTTTTAACTATACATATGTAATGTATATATGCATACTAAGAATGCGTAAGACTTACCATTTTGATTTATCAACTAGCACGTATCACGTACCTACATTAAATTTTACAAACATTTTATCATCCTAACAGAAACTTTAGTAGATAAAATAATATAAAAGAATAAACGAACATTAACTCAGTGATGGTTCATTAACGCCGTCGTTTCTCTATTACTTACGAACCAATTACTTATAAACTTGTATATATATAAATATTATATAGCTATCTATATATAAATATATAAATAGTCAAACTATTCATGAATATTTTACTATTGATCTTTTTCTTATGTATGTATATTTGCAACAATAATAAAACATAGAATTCACGCATTAGCTGTACAATAACAACATGTACAGTTCATTTTTAATATTAAGAAAGGAGACAGTAAATAAAAACGAACCGATGGTTAGACCGGTATATGTCTGTACTACGTACGTGATTCAATTGAAATATTTTGTAACTATTTATGTAACTTCCATCATGACCATATTATAATCACAATTATGATGATAGGGGTGAATTGAACTGATTCAAGAATAAAAAAAATAAAAAAAAATTAAACTAGATTATGATCACTCTCAACTATCTGGTACATCGTTTTTAATTTTGTTTTAATGCTCAGACTAATTTAGATTGTAGGCCATTGTAGGCCAACCATAATTGTACAATCTGTGAACTTTATAATTTTCTATTTTTACTACTTAAGAATTACAGATGAAAACGAACTTCTTTAAGAAGTTTATGTTTAGAAAACGAAACTGTCAAACCTGTCTAGTGGTTTAAACCTATAGTTCTGGATTTTCAGTACAGTACTACACATATATTGAAATATTTTCTCTTATTTTGTCTATGTTTGCTGCTCTATTATGACATAATATGAGAAACTTCTTCCAATATTTATTAAATCAACAATGATTTATATTTGTTTTGATTCATATTAGAGAAAAAATAAAGGTTTTCGACTGTGTAAATTCCATTGTTGTCAGGATTATATTTCATGATTAGAGCTATAATCCGAGTTATTTGAGTTTCGTTGTTTTCGTGTTCGTTCGTTGTTTTTTGTACGATAAGTATCAGGTATAATAAAATTACTTTATACCCTTACGATAAGTATCGGGTATAATAAAATAACTCCTCCGTTTGTGACACCTCGAAATAAGCGAGCTAGATATACCTTCAAAGGTATGGATCGGATCCGAATCAAATTCTGAGTCGATTAAGCCATGTCCGCCCGTTCGTCCGTCAACACGCTAACTCAAAAACTATGAAAGCTAGAATCTTGAAATTTACATAAAATATTCTGGGAGCAATTTGTAGGTTCCCTATTTTTTTTTTGGTTGAGTTCCGACCAAAACTTCGGGTAGCTCCCGAACAACCAACTTTTAGATTTTCACAATGTTTTTGAAATATAGCCATAAAATTTTACCTGCTGATAGATATCATAAAAATATTAATTTTATGACAATATTAATTTTTCTGTAGTCCCACCCGTTAAGGAGCTACAGCCCCCCAAAGTTCGAAAAATCTCTATATTTAAATTGTTATAACACAAGCTCTATAAAGTATATCTTCAATTCCAGATGAATGAGCTTTACAAACATGCATATAATAAATATATACTTGTGCTATACGGTGTCTTAATTTACCGTTATGCGAAACTGAATTATTGCAAAATCCTTTAATTATTCTATCTTCTAAACGGTTTCAGTTGGAAACTCATTTCAGACATTTTTTTGTATCACCCCCCGTTTAGGAGCTGTAAGGAGTCAATAACTGAAAATTTCTTATTTTTAAACACCTGTAACTTGAACACCTGTTAACATTTTTTTAAAGTAATACATGAAAATTAAAGCTTCAACATTATACTCTTATTTCTGTTAACAACTTTTTTTAGTAATATAGGGTTACTTTATAATTGACGAAAGTGTTACTTGATTTTTTCAAATTTTCTAACACATTTCTTTAACGAATTTTTTGCATTTTGTTTTACTCGATAATTTGAAATTGTAGCGTAGTACAAAAAAATGTAAATAAATAAACAACATAACGGTTGCTTGAAGAATTTTTATTTATATGATATTGATATACATACATACTTATATAATATCATATTTATTTACATATGTCACTGATGAATGAATGATAAGAGTGTAGACGTATATTATATAGCGCCGTATTTACATACATACATATGTGTATTGTATTGTACATATAAGAAATTATTCTATGAATGGAAATATTTTTAAAGAAATATTGCAATGTATGGCGATATACTTATAACAATATAAATATGCTATGTGCGCATTAATATAATATAATATTTAAAATTATATTTACTATTTTGTACTAAGTAAATTTAATATGCATTTACCGCTTAATTTTAAATGGTACTATAGAATATTTCAAAAAGTTTTGGATTGATAATCGTTATGTGGAAGGTTAAAATCTGCTTTTGAAGAATGTATAAACATATAGTTTGAATATATGTACAACCCATAGTTCTAGAAATTATAAAATTCACCCAAATTATTTTAAAATACTAAAATATTAAAAAAATAATATTGTAAGCAGAGTGACAGGCTGTGAACATACTAACGGTTCGTACGGGTATCTAAGAGTTGACAAAGGCAACTCTATTCTTTTTCGTTTTTTTCAAACAAAAATTGCTTTCATAGAAATCGTAACTTTCATAGTATCATTTTACTGAAATCGTAAAAAAAGGACTACAAATTATAAAAATCCAAAAAAACGAATCGCAAATTTCAAAATCCCAAATTATATATTTTTATGTATTTAAAAATTTCTTCAACTCTTTTAAATGCTTTGTTGTTGAAATATGACGTATATGTGTTAGATTTGGTTACAAAATCAAGGTTGTACGCGTCTGTGAGACTCTGAAATTAGCAGAAATATTATAAGTGGAAATTTTTTTTGGATTTTGCTTTTTTGTCAATTGTTTATTATTTTAATTATATGAATAATATAGAAGATTTTGGGCAAGAAAATTTTGAAAAAAGAAGATTTTTCGAAAATGTGATTTTCACAGGTCTTGAAATTTTTAGGTTTGAATTTTAATTAAAAAATAAAGCTTTATATAGGCATTTCTGAAACTATCGTCCTTCGTACTGAATACTTGCTAATTTCACTTAATTAATTCCGAAAAACTATGAAAATTTTTAGTTAATCAAAAACATCACACTAAATTAGATGATCGCACTTGATTATCTGCCAAATTTTTAGGGTACTCTCGATCACAATACTTGTTCGCACTAAAAGACATGTTCGCACATGTAAGAGAAGAACTGTTAAGGGTCTAATTTCAAGTGGTATGTCAAAAGGTTCAGAATCATCCTGTACATGTCAATTTAATCCTTTACATTGAAAAAATATAGATATTATGAACGTTATTTTTTATATTCAATCAATATTAAAACTAAAAATCTTTAAATAACAACAAAACTATAACAAATATTAATAATACTAAAAACAAAAAAAAAAAAAAAATTATACCTATACGAAACGTCTTGATGATTTGAAATCAAGGCCGGATGACTGGTTTAAATAATTTCTGGAATGAAGTTCCATACAATTAAGAACAGTTAAGTTGATAGTTTACTAATAGAAAATTTCAAACAAAAAAATGATTTTTAACCGGTTTAAATATTTTATTTTTGTACATATATATTATATATTTATTTTATTATTATAATATATAATATTTCTCTTTACTATTATTTTTTATTATTATTATTTTCTATTATGATTTTTCTATCTCTTTTTTAACTTTGTCAATTGAAATTTATGAAAAACGTTTGCATCTCACGCATTAAAAAAAAAAAAAAATAAAAATAATAAAATAAAATTTTGAAGCGGTAATTGATACGCAAAAATGTAACGTATATATATATATATAATATATATTATATAGAGATAATTTATTGTAACTATAATAGTATTTAGTTAGTTTATTCCTATATATATATATTAATTTTGGTCTAATCGTCCATGCAAACGTCTATTCAATTATTATAATGTATCTATAAGTTCATTTTTATACAATCATTACATTTTGTGAATTGCTTATTCTGATAGTTATGCAATTTTAATATTATTTTTCTTCTTCTTTTATTTTGTGTGACTGTAAAATATTGTTTTGGTTTTTTTGTTAAAATTTATGTTTGATCTAGTTTGAATGAGTGTAAATTGATAGGGGTGATGATTTTACTAAACTGGTTTGAATTTTGTTTGTTGTTATTAGATGTTTTACCTATAATAGTTAAATTTATTAAGATGGGACAGAAGAAAATTGTGTAATATTTTTTACTAAAAAAAAAAAAAAATAACTGGACAAAATAAAATTGCATAAAATTTAATAAAAATAATAACTGGTATAATAAATTTTTTCTTTGTGTTTTTTTTTTTTTTTTGATTTTGCTTTAAATCTGAAAATGGTTATTATAGTTGAAAAATATTAGAGTTGCGTTATTATATATATATTAGATAATATAAATTAAAATTGACTTTCAATGGAGTTATAAATATTATTAATGAAGGTGAAGTTTTTAATAAATTTAACAACAATAACAAGAAAACAAAACAAAAAATAATACATTGCAAATTTATTCAAAAAGAAATTGAAAAATAAAGATGATATAATCCAAAAGTTGACTGGACAGAAAGGGATCTGACTTTAAGGAAAAGAAAGCTATCGGGATTCTTAATTTTTTTTTTTTTTTTTTATATAATATTTTTATAATTTACGACAGTATTAATTTCATTTTTATTATTTATTCCAAATAGGTTATAAATGGTTAGAATTTTTTCTTTTTTTGTTTTTAAAGATAGAAAAAATAAAATTTATTATTTTAACCCAACTAAATGCAGATGTAAGAGGTAAATGGTAATTAAATTAGAAAAGTTAAAGTTTTTTTTTTTTTTTTGTTTTATTAATTTCATTGAAAACAATTTTATTTCTATTTAGTGGACAATTGGGAAATTTGAATGGATTAAAATTTAATGGATATATTGCATATATTTGAAATAAATTTAATAAAATATTTTGGCTAAAGGCTGAAAAATATAACGTCTGTTGGTTGGGGATTTGTAAATAGATAAACAAACGGTTAAAAGAATAAAATTGAAGAAGTTTTATGAAAATATTATTAATAGTTTTGTAAATTTGTTTTTTTAAATTAAAAATGTGATATGGAAATTTTTAATGTCTTTGCTTTATTGGAATTGTATAACAAAATTATTCATTTATGAAAATAGACTAGTGAAAAAATTCTCAATACAATAATTGACATTACAAACTTATCGTGTCAGTTTTGTTATTCTATAGAAGTATTATATTATTGACATACACTTTCTAAAAATAATTTCGTCAAAACTTTCTTTTAATTTCGTGAGTTTTCCTTCCGTCTTTTAGTTTTATTAATTTATCAATAAAATTTAAAAATCGCTTAAATTATACTTTTTTTTTTCGTTTATTAATTGCTACTTTTTTACTTTTTCTTTTTCAGTTGTAGTTTTCACAATTTGTCGCCTGTAAGTTGTCGGCTTGTCAATATTTATGAAATAAGACACTGAAAAGAGTGACAATGAATAATTAGAAGAATTTAGAAGAAAAAAAACGATATTTTATTGCTAATGACAATTAATTTTGCTTCGCTTTAAATAAAATTCTGTGAAAATTAATAATAATAATTTGTTCTTTTTTAAATTAACTATTGTTTTCCTCCATTAATATTTTTTGAGTTAATTCGAAGAAAAATTAAAGGAAAAAAGAAATTTTTTGAATTGTTATAATTAAATTACCAAATTTTAGGGGTCTCGGTGGCCTAGTGGGTAAGAGAGTATAAAATATGCAGTAAACACCGAGGGAGTGTGGGCTCGAATCCCACATACGTCGTGAGAATTGTACCCCCTTAAATGCATAAAAAAAAAAAATTACCAAAATTTCAGGGTTTGGATTTTGTAATCTGATGGTTTTTACATTCATTTTTACCCGATGGTTTTCCTTTTATTATCGTCATGATATCCGTATGAACGTATGTTCAGGTATAAAAATTTGCCATTATGTTTGTGACACCTTAAAGGAGACAATCTAGATATAGCCTCAAGAGTATGGAACGAATCAGAATCTAATTTTGAGTCGATTAAGCCATGCACGTCCATCCCCGCCATAACGTCCATCCCCGCCATAAAAATTTTTGCTACGTCACTTTTGTAAAATTATTTTATGCTTTTACATTCATTGAAATAAAAAAAAAAAAATCGTTAAACCTCAATGTTATATATAAATTAGATTTCAAAGTATATAACTATATGTACATATATAAGTTATGCATACTTATTATGTAGTTTTTATTATTGATTTTTGTAGTTCTTTTTAGACTTGGTTTATCTTTCGATTTTGACGATTTTTATATTATTTTTAATGCGTTTTATGTTTCCCGATTAATCTCATTTTACTTTCTTAAATGCATCATGCATTACAGAATAGTAAATTTAATATTACATATAATGAATTTACGAATTAATTTTTCATTAAATTTATAATGTTAAGGATTAGATAAATATGGGTTATGTTCAATATCAAAACGTAACACGTAATCATCAGAATCGGTTTTACTTAATAACTGGATCTAAAAAAAATTATAGTTTTATTTACAGCAAGATGTAATTCAACTATGTTGCTATTATAATTTTTAATTGTCAAATTTGTGTCAACTTTCAATTTACTGTTTTTTCCAATTTGTTGTCAATATGAACGAAGTAATAGTAAAAAAACGTTAATATTGTTGATAGGATTTTTTTCATAACAATTTTTTTTGGAATAAAGATTTCCAGTCTTCCTTTGTTGAATATTCCCATATTCCTTTATCTGTATCCATTATTTCAAAACTAAATGTTAGAATAAAAGAATTTAACTCGCATTTAAATTGAAATTAAAAATTCAATTAAAGACGATTTTTATTGAATATAATTAAATTTAAAAATACTTCTTATTATACAAAAAAAAAAAAAAAAAATTTATTTAATATTTTGCAGTCAGAATAATATTTTATTTTATTAAACAAAAAATAATCTAATAAGTGAAGAGCAATAACATTTCCTACGAGTTTCTTTTAAAATTTTTTACATAGTGTTCAAATCTAAATTAAGAAAAATTATACCAATGAAAAATGCTTTAGAAAAACCAATATAAGATAAATTATCTAACAACTACTTAATCATATATCATATAAACATAAAAACATAATATTCTATGACAAATCATATAATATTATTTTTCTTTACTTCTTGTATTTCACCATTCAATATTCCTTCTTTTCTATTTTTTTTTTACAAATTTATGTTCATTTTAAATAATATTATAGATAAAATTGAAATTCTACCTCCCAGAATTAAAAATAATAAATATTTTTTTAAACCGTTATTAAAATAACAGTTTTTCCTTTTATTTATTTATTTATATTAATATTACAAAACCATCGGCTACAGAACGCCATTTTATAGGTCGATTACTATTATTAAATTATACATTAATATTATTTATTTTGTTTATATTATATATTATATTTGTTTTAAATTAATAAAACTTGCTAGCTGTGCAGGATATGAACCTGCACTCCCTCGGTTAATAAGTCCGTTGCTTCACCACTAGGCCACCAAGACTCCGGTTTTTCTTCTTTTTTTGCCAATAGATATTAGTTATGATCTTTAGAACTGAAAAACTACCTCAATTTAAAATAAAATGTAATAAAAACAGAACTCCTTTGCTTCTTCATAATTAGCACTGATAATTTTATGGTCGCAACTAAGAAAGTTACTGTGTAACAAGTAAATCACTGATTTGTTATCTGTTATTTGTTATTATATTTGTTATCGAAAATTGTGACTTTCATACTTTATCACACCATTATGACGCATTTGTACTTCTTGATGAGAATAATAAATTATATCGAAGACAAGAACTTTATACCAAAACTATACCATTACAAAAGAAATGCTTCAGATAAAACAATACCTCATGCAGAAGGTGTTATGTACTACTGCGTGTTGTAACTGTTGACGGCTATATGTTATAAGGCAGATTAATTGTTCCCTTAAACTCCTACTCCCATTTCAATGTTTCTGTTTCCTTGTCCTGTCCTTTCCTATCCCTATTCCATATAGCCAAAATACCGCGCTAGCAGGTAGAGGTTGGATCCCATTATGTTGGCTAAAGTGGGTGGTGGGTTTAATCAGTAAGAATCTGACACTACTAAGGGTGAATTCTTGGTGACTTTGAAAGATTCCCACCTCCCTTAGGGGAAAAAAAACATATGATTGTAATAACGTATAAATGTTTTCAAATAAAAATAAACTTAAATATAAAACATATTTTAGGAATTCATAAGTTTAGATAGAATGTTTTTGAATAATTTGGTTAAATTAGCCTACAACCTGATTGGTTGGTTTGATATTTTAGTTTCGTTTCGTTGGATATTTTAGTTTGGTTTCGTTTTATTCATTTTTTCTTTACTATTAAAGTAAAGTAATATAAAAATAATTTTTTTTTTCGCTTTAGTTATAGCTACAATATGTAAATGTACTTGATAATAAATGAAACATTAAAATAAAAAATAAAAATTTGACCAAATTATTTAAGAGTGTCCAGAATAGTATCCAAAGTATTTAAAAATTTGACCAAATTATTTAAGAGTGTCCAGAAATCCAAAGTATTTAAAGATTTTTTTTTTAGTTTATTTCCCTGTCAAATAAATGTGACAAGGAAATTATTCATCCTTTAATTTCCAAAAATATCGGTTGTAAATATCGTAAAGGCGATTTATTCTAATGACTTGAGAGGTATTCGCACCGGCACTCCTTAGGTGTTTACAGCGTATTTTGTACGCTCTTGCCAATTAGATCACCGAGGCTCCCATTTAAAGGTTACAGGCATAAATTGCTTAATCTTTTGTAAGGATGATTTAAAAAGCAAATCTTTTACGGTGTTTAATTTTTTTTTTTTGAAAAGTCCTCTCTGTTGTTTGACTACTCTTCTTTTTTGACTTAAAGTTTAAATGTTAAATTATAAGAATATAATTTGTATCTAACTGAAATTACATTTACTTAGCATTTAGTTATGACTTTAACACGAAGCTGATAGTTGGCAGTTTTGTTATTTCTTAAGAATAATGGCTTATTAAAATTCAATTTAATTTTATATGCTTATTTAAATGTAAAAATATGTTTGCCTTGTGAATATTACTATTTGAAAACAACAGATAGAATATAGATGATACAAACTAGATAAACGTTATATAAATCAGTTCATAACTCTCTGTAAGAATTGTTTATGATATTTTATCATATTTTTATATATCATGACTTAATATCATTAAATGGGTATAATGATTTTCTTAATGTCAAAATAATTAAAATTACCCAAATTAAATGGGTTTTTCTGAATGGCAAAAATGGACAAATAAATAATAAAATTAATATTGAAAATTGATCTCTTTAGAAAAAACAATTAGGAATTTTTTTTTTTTTTTTACAAACAAATAAAAAACAAGAGTGAAAACATTTTTGCAACTACGATTAATAACTGTGCAATCGATATAATATTAAATCTTGTTGTATTCCATATTATTAATAACATGCACGATCAACAATCATCAAAAAAGATTAATTTCTTTGCTTCGGTTCGAATTTCTTTAAATGTTAAAAAGATTTTATAACAACAAAAGTGTGTGTTTTGCAAAGTTGAATACAATGCAGTTTTTGTTTTTTCTTTTTAAAACCATTACTTAAAAATCGCTCGAAAAAAAACAAAAAATAAAAATGAACAAAAAAAAAGACTTAAATGCCTAATGTTAAACGTCACGGTTGTACAATTTTTAATCGCGTTTTCGTATACATATTTACATAATGTTATGTACATTAAATTTATACTATATTTACTATACATATATTATGTATATATATATATATGTTATGCTATATGTATATGCTATTGTGGTTGATATGCATTTTCAATATAAGTGTCAAAAATTTTAATATGCTTTTAAATAAATAAACTCTGATTTATGTTGTCCTATTGACTTTTTCATATAATCAAATGTAACGAAAACTTGTTAATAGTTTAATAGTTGTTATTATAATTTATATAACAATATAATAAACAAAAACAATTTAAAATTCTAATAACTTATTATATCATATACTGTAAATTGCAATGTTTTAAGAATAGCTGCTGATTGTCAAAACTGTCAATTTTATGATTTTGACATTTCTTAATATTTTTTGAAACAAGAATTTGAAAAAATTCTCAACAAAACCATTAATTTTTTTATTCTAAAATAAATCAGTTGCAATTGGTCATAGAACCACTTGTTTGTGCCAAAGATAAGATCCATATATGGTATATATATATTTTTTAATTAAATTAAAATCTACTTTAATATATTTTGTTTTTAGCACTTTCTTTTTTATATTATGTAAAAGCAAGCACCCACTAATCTACATAAAAATTTGACAATATCAAAAAATTTTTCAGTAGATAATCATGTTTGTGATCAAAAACTGTTCAGCTTCTTTGTTATTTGTTTATAGTCAAATCTCACATTTTAATTATTTGACCATTCTAGAATTTCAGAATAATTCAAACCATAGAAAGTCGGTCATAAATAAAATAATTAAAATTAAAGGCATTTCAAAATATATTTTAAATTGCCAATAACAAAAGACTCTCTTACATACACTGTAATATACTTTATGCTTAATATTTAAGCTGGATTACCACTTTTTAAAATTTTAATTTTACAAATTATGTAAATATATACATTGTTGGTACATTTACCATATGGAATAAACCTTTAGAGTCTATTATAGATTATACTGATATAATATAGAAGAATAGAGGATGCTTCTTCATAATATGATAAAAAAAAAAAAAAAAACTTTAAAATGAAAATATTGTATGGTTTGAATTAATTTGCCTTTAACCATCACAGCAATTACATATAAAATTTGAGATCATTGTTTTTGAATTGAATAGAATTCAAGTATTCTAAACCTAAGTAAATTTATATAGATAGAACTTAAATTTACGTTACTTGTTTCTTTGCTTTTGTTTTTTTTTTTTTGTGAATTTCAAAAAGAAAATATAATTTTTTTGCTTTTTTTATCAAATTGGAGGTTCTTTCACTTTAATATTTCAATGATCTGTAAACATGAAGTAACCAGACTATTATATGATTAGAGAATTGTTAAATAATAACTGATATCACGAATTTTTCATTTGAATTTGTTTAGTTCTCCTAACAAGATTTGTTTTTTTTCTGTTTTTGTTTTTTTGTCTTGTTTTTAGGTGCTACTGAATATGCTGTAAGGCAATTTTTTTTTTTCAAAGTAAATCTTACTCCTTTTTTTTTTTGTTCTTCGTTTGTTTTTGTCTCTTTCTGTTCAAGTGTATATAATAAAAAAAGAATATATATATATATATATATAGATATATATAGTTAACAATTAATTTAACAAAATTATTTTTATTTAGAAAATTATGACAAAAACAAAAAAAAAAAAATTGTATCTGGGATATGTGTATTATATGTCAATTACAGTTATTAATCATTTTTCTAAGTAAAAAGTAGTGATGAAAGAGAAAAAACAATTATATAAAATAAAGAAAAATGAAAGAGACATAGAAAGTTTCCAAAGGGTCTAATATTTTGATATAATTGTAAAACAAATAATAGGTAGCATTAAATATATTATAAGGTATATGTGTCTTGAGGTGCAAAAATCATTTTAATAATTCAAAAATTTATTATAATTCTGATTTCATTTGATTTGTATTATATTTAAGAATATGATATATAATATTATATAATAAGAAGTTTTTCATTTTAAAGTAATGCTGTGTAAAATTACTACATATATATGTTTTGTTCTTAGATATTATTTGCTTTTAGGTTAGTTTTCCTTAGTTTTCCTTTATTTACCTTTATTTTCCTTTATTTAGCTTTAAGGTAATATAAAACTATAAATTAAAAAAAAAATTTGGTATTTTTTTTAGAATTCTAGAGGTAATATATTAAAAAGTTTTAAAAAAAGAAAAATTTTTTCTTTGTTACTAGTGTTTTGTTTTTAATAATGTCAATTACAATTTTGAATATTAGTTTCAAAAATTTCCAAAGAGTTTTCAAATTGTGATATTAATTAATTTTCAAATTAGTCTAGAGCATGTGCTTACTAGTTTTTTATCACATTTTTCAAAAATATTTTTTAGTGGTTTTTCACTCTATCCGCCTGTCTGATCACAAAAACTATTACACCGCATATGATGGTGCAATGAAATTTTGACTCTTTGTAGATTGTAAGATTTTTTTACAAGATTTTGATTTCCCTATTGTATTTCCAGAACATTGTTAGTCAGAACCTTAAAATTTTGAGATAAGGAAGATCTCTCAGAATTAGTATTAGTAATTTTAAAAAAATTACTTTTTATTACTCCCTATTTAAGAGTTATTTCGGAGTAAAAATTTAAAATTCGCATATTGATCTTAAGTAATACTTAAAAAATTAAAGGCTTTTAAATATATAGGGTTTTAATAGAAGAAAGTATCTTTAGAATTTTCACAATTTTTTTCTTAAAAAATTTGCAATTTTGAATATTTAAACAAAGAACAAAATTTAAATGGAATTAGAAAATTTATCATGCATATATCTGTTATCTGTTCTAAAGCTAATATATAAATTGTCGAATGCTTTTGGGAAGGAGTATTTTATTTTACTGAAATCAAGTTTATTGTCCCTAAAAATGAAAATGTTATGAATATGTTTAGGTTTAATATCGCAAATATCGTTTAAAAGATTCTGCCTACACTTCAAAGATCTTTACCTTTTTTTTTTGGATTTCTTAAATGACTTTTACCTTTTTTTCCCATCTATTACAAGAAATACGCAAAGAGCAGAAAATCTAAATTCGATCAAATTTCATACAAATATTATTTGCAATTTCAGGATGGTTATAGAATCTTTTCAGTATCATAAACTTGATACGGTATAATTTATTCTATTAAGAAAATATTTATTACACAAACGACTTCAATTATTTTCAACAAAAATTTTTTAAAAATATGAAGTAAATTTTCTAGTTCAATATCATTGATTTGTTCCTGACGCAAAACATTATAACAAACAAACAAAATATTCTACATAACTATATGAATTAATTTATTTTAAGAATTTCATAACATTAAGTTGTTAAATTTTAATTTAAAAGAATTTAAAAGAAGAATAATGTATAATTAAAAGTAGATAAAATTGAATTTTGTAAATTAGTGAAACGTTGATTATTGCTTAGAGGTACTAGTGTTAAAGTTAAATATATAATAGTAAATTTTTAGTACCACTTCTTTATAATAAATAAAAAAAATATATATTTAATAAAAAAAAAAATAAAAACATCGTAAAAATATTCTATCCACGTTTACATTATGTTGTTTTTATTATATGTTGCTATTTTTCTTTTTGGATTATATTTCGTTTTTTTTTTTTTCGTTTTATTGGAAAATTTCTCATGTTTACATGGAATTTTTGTGTTCCATGAAATCGTAAAAAATCAACATTTCTTCTTTTTTTTATAGAACATAAAATTCAGTATTAAATATTTTTTATTAGTATTATTTTTTTTTTTGTTAAAATTCATAATTGCATTATTAAAAGCACATGATTTAAACGTGCAATTCTTTTTTTTTTCTAAAAAATTTATTTTTATTTTTACAGCATACAGCACGAACTCATCAATATTTATTCAGTATTTTATTTTGTTTAATATTTATAACTATGTTTGTAACTGTATAAGAATTTTACTTATATATAATATTGTGTTAAATATATTAACAAATAAAAAAAAAATATTTAAAATTATTTTTTTAATTTACCATTTTTTTTTTGTTAATAACCACAAAATACAAAAAGAAAAAACCAACCCGCATTAAATTAAAAAAAAAAAAAAATTCTTCAGATATTGTTGTACAATATTCACGAATTTGTTGCACACACATATTTAAAATTAAAAAACAAGAATGAGTTCAATCAACCATTTTTATTTTATTTTGGTTTTTTTTTTTATTTTTCTAAAATTTTAAAAAAATAAATACATATGTATATATTTATAGAAAATTATTCTAAAAAACAAATATTAAAAAGATAATATCCTTTGCAAAAATTGAAAAGATTGTGTTGGCGTCTTTTAGAACAATATTATTCGTTTTTTTTTTTTTTAATCTTATAGCACATAATATGAAAAGCAGAGATTTGAATCGGTTAAAAAAAATCTTTTCGTATATTATTTTGTGAGAATTCTAATAATATTATGTTGAGAAAAGGTAAAAAAACCAAGAAATGTGTTGAAGAGAGGAGACTATAAATGTAGTCGTTGGGTATATAATTTTAATTTATTTATTATCAAATTACAGTATTTGTATTGTTGATTTGTTCGGTATTTTTCAACAGAATAAGTATTATACAAACTTAATCCATTTTATTGGGGTTTACTTTATAAATTATTACAATTAAGTAAAATCATAATTAAATGCAAATTAGAATTAAATCTCAATAATATACATATGTGTTTAATTTTTTTTAATTTACAAAGATTTATTTAAACTATAGTTGTTTTCCTTTCGTTTTAACTTTATAATAAAGCCTGTTAGACTTTCTTTTGTTAATATCAGTTATAAAATTAATGTTTTTATATAACTTATATATTTTTTTAAATTTATACTAAACTTCTTTGTAATATTTGTAAGTATTTAGTTGTTTTGTTATTGATTTAAAATAAAAGACTTAAGTGAGGAACTTTTTCTTTTACAAAACATTATTACTTTTCTGCTTCCAATTTAACTCTCTACTTAAAAAAAAAAATATATACGTTAAATGAAAAAGAGGAAAAATAAAATAAGCAAATAAAAAAAATAATATAAAAAATTGAGTAACAATAGCAACAAAAATGGTGCTGACAGTTTTTATTTTTATTTTAAAGAGTTTCCCGACAACGTTGTTTTCCCTAAGATATACGGGGTGTATTTCTTCTAAAGAGACATTTTGTCCGCATAGCCTTAAGAAAAAACTAAAACAAAAATAAAAACAACCCATTGGGACATGGGAGTTGCACTAGTCTTAAATTTTCTCTATTTCTTTTTTCAACTGTTCTTAGAGTAAAGAGTTTGGATTTTTTTTATTATTATATTCTGTTTTAATTTTGTTTTTTTTTGTTGGTTAGGTAAAGATTATGATTTTGTACGTTTGTTTTTTTTTTTTTTGTTTTTATTATTTTTTGTCTGCTCCTTTTTAGGGGAATTCATTTGGGTAATAAACATGTCATAAGCGGAAATTGTTTCATGTTCAAGCATAAATGCAATATTTTTATTTTCTGTTGTTTTTGTTTTTTGTTGTGTCACAGTTGATATTATTTTCAATTTTTTTCAACCTAATATAAAAAGAAGGAAGAGGACATAAAATAAAATAAAAAAAAAAAATTATCATAAAAAAGAAATAATTTTGTTTCCAAATAAAAATTCAAGATGAAGCAGCAGAAGAAACATAAAAATGAATCAAAAAATATTATGTTTGCAACAATGTTTCTTTCATCTTAAATTCATCTCTATTTCAGTTGACACAACAGTGCGCAAATTTTGAACAATCAAAGGTATATTGTAGAAACCAAAAAAATATTATTTTATATACGTGTTTTCAATATCTTTTTACATAAATTCTCCCTTTAATTTACTTATGAGCGTTCAAACAAACATGGTACGTGATGGCAGACATGAAAAGATGAAGTTTCATTTCTACTTTTTTTGAGGATGACACAACATTTTGATAATGATTATGAAAATTGGATTGTATAGTGAATTGAAATTTTATGCATATTGATGATCAATAAAAAGTTTATCACCTAATGGGGATATAATAAAATATGTATAATATAATCGAAATATTTGAATCAATTTTTTTTTTCATTTGATTACATTGATTATAGAAATATGCAAACTGACACAAAAAAACAAAAAACAAGATGTAAAAAATAAATTGATTTGTTTGTCTGCTTTTGTTGGTTTTTCATTTGGTTTATTGAATTTTTAAGATACTTAAAATTATATAAAGTGTTGCTAGAAGAACGCCGAATTAAATTTTTTATTTAGTTATAAAAGTTTGAAGATGCCAAAAATAATTTCATGGCCAGGATATAAAGTATAAGACTGTAATACAATTTCTCCAAAAGATTTGTGGAAAAATCTGTAATTAGCTTGTTTCAATACAATAATTATTATCCATTTGTAATCTCTGACAATTTCTTTCTATATTTCTTCTTTTAATTACTTATTTTTGAAACGGTGGTGAAATCGATTGGAGGCACAAATGTTAGCAATTTTGGCGTTTGTAGATTAAATTTTGTGAACTATTGTAATTTTTTTTTTGAAATTCACGACCCAAATCTCACAAAAACTGTGTGAGATTTGGATCGTGATTTTAAAGTCTCTTTAAAATTTAATGAAAAGATGCAAGAAATGCTATTTTATTTTCGTAATTAAATTAAAGGTTACGAGACAGTATAGATTTTTATAACGAAATAGCATAAACATTGTTCAAAAAATATTTTAGAAGTTAAAATCGAAGTTGTTCTTTTGAAACCAGATTATTTCCAATACTGTCAAAAACAAAATATAACCTATGGTTTTTGTTATTTAAAATATTGAATAATCGGTAAAATTCTCAAATTGGTTGTCCCTGGTACAGCTAAAATAGTGGAATGAATGTCACAGCTAGAATATAATATATTTCGAACTAATCTATAGTTGAAATTGATTTTATAATTTTTCTTAAAATTTCGAAAATTTTACATAATGATGATCATACCTTTACTTCTGACGTTTTTAATCAGTTTTTTCTTAATTTAAATATATTTTTCTGTATCGGACATTGAACAGATTTTTTTTTCTTATAATTTTTCATTCGTTTTAGTTTAGTAGGTATTAAAATTTTTAAATCATAAATCTAAATAATAATTTATTTACATTTCCGATCAGTTGATAGAACAGTTCTTTTTAAAAAATATATTTATCAAAAGTAGCTATTTCAAGAATATGAATTGATAAATAAATTGCAAATTAAGGTGATAAAGCATTTTTCAGGATATACTAATGTATATCATTTTAAAGTTAAATTTAAATTTATTTTAATGGTAATTTGTAATAAGAATAAAGTATCCCGCTAGCAAAAAACATGTTATCATACAGTAGGAAACCCATCTGAGTTTATTCGTATAATAAAATGATTAGTAAAATGATTACTCAACTTTATATAATATCATACACATATAGATTACTATTTACTTATTTTAAAATCTACGATAGAATTAACAATTGTAAAAGTAAAAATTTATTAGTTTTAAATCGTAAATTCAAACCCCATGTTATATTAGACAAATTATTTTTCATTTCCATATTTAAAAATTTTTTAAATTATTATTCTAATAAATTAAATCAGGGTGGCAATTGAAACTATATATTAAAATGTTTGATAGATTGATAGTCTTGACTTTTGTAGACATTTCATTTATAAGTTTTAAATTTTTTATATATACTTTTAATACATTGGTTGCTTGCTTATTTTGAATATCTAAAAGATTTATTTTATTTAATTATGTTACTATTACAAATCACATAAGATAATTCAATATCCCTAACTTATCGACTATTAAGGATTTTATTGGTTTTGTTACATTTACTTTTTTAGTAATTTTTAGATACTTAAATTTAAAAAAATTAGCTATCTATGCAGGATTTAGACCCGAACTCTCTTTGTTAATACGCAATGTGCTTACCGATTCGACAACTCTAAATCGACATATTATATTCTTCTTCATATTTAACATCTTAAATTTAGGAACAAACGAAAATGTAATTTGAAAATATAATGTGCCAAGAAGAGAATTTTAACGGTCCCTCTTATCTTTCTTACTTTCGGTATTATTCTCTTTATTTTAAAACGAAATCATCTGCTTCTTTTCTTTAAATCTTGGTTTTATCCCTATTTAGGGTTTGATTGTTTGATTTGAATGTATTAAATTAAATTTGACAAAATAAAATTTACGACAAATCTAGATTTAATTATAACAGCAGTAGGTAACTTTGAAGAAAAAAAAATGCTAGTAAAAATTAAGTGCTCAATAATATTTTTTCAATTTCAAATTGCTTTAGGATAATTGATATCATTTAATAGTAAATCAAACTTTAATAAAATATGCATAAAACAATATAATAAATAAAAGAATTTATTAAATGGAAATAATTTCTCAATTTTACACATATTAAAATCGAAAAAGTAATCAATACGCTATAAATCTATTTTATTCATAGGAAACATTAGAACATTTTCTTTTTCAAAAATATTCATTGAAACAAAATGAAGATTTATCCTCCAGCTATTTCTTATCGTCAATTTAGCATCATGGCATTTAACACTAAAAATTTTTAATTTTTAGTGTAATTTTTATTTTTATTTTAAAATCGTTATATTTTATTTTTTTTTTTTTAGAAAAACTAAAAGAATTTAACGCAACACACTTAAACTGATGCTCTTTCTTGACCCATCCATACCATAATTGTATAGCACTTCATCTATTGAATGGTATTTTTATATATACATTTTTTTTTAGTTTTATTTTACTGGCAACACTTAGCTATTATTTTTATTATTAGGAATTTCATAGTTCATCAGCTAATCGAAGACATTTTTAAATATTTTTTTTTACTTTTCTATCAGATTTCCTAAAATTACCAGAGAAAAGTATACTTTAAAGAAGTATATATAGATATTTTAGAAGAAATCATATATAAAGTTAAGCATACTATAGGATACAAACAAACCGATTTAACCAATGTGTTTTATAATGTATAGAATAGAAATTTTGTTAGCTATAGTACTGCTAAGTCAATAATGAATCTAAGATAGGTGATGCGAAGGTAAAATGTATTGCTTGAGGAAAGATGTCATCATCTACATTAAAAAGTTACAATGTATATTGTAGTATTCATGAAACTATATTTAACGATTTAACGTATTCCTAAGAAGTAGTTTTTAATTTTGAAACCATGTACACCGAAGCTTACCATATTTGTTAAGATGTGGGTAAGTTTTTTGTCGAAACTTAATAGTAATTTAATAAACAGCAAATGTGCATCGTAATAACTTGCTGATTAGAGAGTTATTAAAGCTAGTACAAAATTTTGCAATAAAAAGAAAATTGATGACAAACAGGCTTTAGTACAACATCTACATTTGTTTTTGAATAATCAAACTTGTAAATAAAAATTTATTGCCAGTTTTATTTTTATAAGTTTTATAAGTATAAGTCGAAACAAATCAAGTAATTTAGAAAGTACTAAGTAAGTTTAAAACATTTTTACTGCTATTATAAAAAATTCAACAACAAGACGATTTTCCAAATTAGGTTTATAGTAAACTTTTTATATTACTGTTGAAATATGGCAGAAATTAATATATTTACATCCATTTTGTCATTTATTACTTTTTATAAACTCGAATGCCAGAAGTTTTTATATCATAATGAACGAATTGAAGAAATTGCAATAACCTTACCAAATTTAATGAGAAAATAAAGAAAAAAATGTATGATTACCTTTTAAATATAAGAAAATATATTTTCACATAAGAGATTTACCGCATAATATGATCCTCCATATACCACTCTAAAATATCTTGATAAAGCCAACACAAAAGCGCAAATCAAGCTTATGCAACCAAGCTAGGAAACGTATAAAAATGCAATATTTACAAAAATATAAAAAAAAAAACTGAAAATAAGAAAGAAAATTCCTAGAAGACCTCTTGGTCATGCAATAATCTATAAGTTTCTAACTTTTTCTTGTTTTTGTTCTGATTTTATACTTACCACCACATCCCTTTTGGTCTGCCGATAGCAACAAAATTGAAAAATTATAAAAAAAAAAAAAATTCATAAAAAATTACGTGTTAACACCATCGAAAAGATAAATTTCCCTTGTCCCAACTTAAGAATTTATTATACCATGACATTATGTTGGATTAAGTTGCTTGTTTCATTTGTATATATTTCATTATTTTTGAATTTATTTAGATAATGTATGTATCTATGTTGTAAAATGTAAGTAATGTTCACTTGTAGATACTATTTGGTAAAATAAAATTTCAAAAAATTTTTTAAATAAAAAGAAATTTTTTGAAATATTCAACATTTTACTATTGAAATACACAAGTAATATGTTTTCCTTATAAGATATGAGATAAAGTTATATTTTTTTTCTTTTATTTTGAAGTAAATAAGATTTAAAAACAGTGAGTTCAGGCTGACCACTAATTAACTCATTCTCAAACATAATTTAGTAATTAGTAATTTGATATAAAATGAAATTTTAATCTTTTTTATTTTATTTATGCGTACCATATAATATATTATATTATGGTATATAGATAGTACAGCAAAGTTCTTAGGAAATGAAAAGATAAATTAAATTAATTGCCTGATTTTATACACACATAAAAGTTACAGTATTTTTTATTTTAACTACAAAAATTATTTTACCATATAATATTTATGCAGGGTTTTAGTATTTAATACAAAAGTTTGACAATATTTAAAATAACTTAGCGATGAAGCCAGGACTCTTTAAATGATTGGATAAAAACATCAAGTTAATAAAATATTTTCAAAAATACTTTTAAGCCACATCTTTTTTTTTTTGTTTCTTTTATGAGGGTCGGTGGAAAACTTCTAAAGTCACCCAGAGAAGTAATATCATGCAGCTTCATGATTAAGTTATCATTACTTTGTTATAAAATCGAATTTTCTTAGGCTAATTTTTTTAACTCACAGATATTTTTAGTAATGTGTAATATTAAAGTTTGTGAAGAGATTTTTGGAAGTTGTCTAGGTAAGCCTCAGTTCTATTTCTACTGAGCAGTTCAACAAAGACAAAACAACTTCGAGTAAACTCTTGGTTTTTACTCAGAGGAGTTGCATGTGATTCTTTCGGATAACGTTGAAGTTTAAGCAATCAAAACCGCTTTCTTTAAAACCAGGCTTTAGGATGGGAAAATTAATACAAATGTATAGTTTGGTAATGATAAAGAGGATGTGATGAGGACATTAGTTGATTCCAAAAGTTTATTTGACATTAATGATTTATATCTGATTATAAACAAACATTGATTTAGTTGCATCTCTTTAGCTGTGATTCATAAAACTTTAAGAGTTTATCACATTAAAAAACTCATACTATAATTCTTAAAAATATCAAAATTTTTCTTATTATTTAAAATTTTAATTAATGTAAGAGTTCTGGTTTTGGAGGCAACTGATTTATCAAGTATACCATAACACAACAAAATAGTAAACGTAATACTTGGGTTTAACTATTTCAGGTTTCTGTTTTATTTTAAAATTAAAATTATTTTATTTTTTTCTTTCCCAAGGTTGGTGGGAATCTTCAAAGAACACTATAGAGGAGTGGGACAAAGACGAGTCTTATATGAGTGTGTGGGTCTTTAAGCCACTTACTTCCACCTCCCTTTTTTGACAAACAATAAGTTATACAACATTTAATACAAATGTACTGCCTGGTCAAAGTTAGAAGATGAATCGGAGATCATTCGGAGAATCCACATTCGTGATGTTTGTACCAGAAATGAATTTCGTTTTTCTTTCATAAACGAAATTATGCCATCTTGAAATTTTATCTACTTTTTAAAATCAAAAAGCTGAAACGAAAACATATTACAAGTCAGAGAAAAAATGAAACTTTAATTTTAAACTGAGCCACCATTTGCTAGAATATTTTTGTAGATTGAAATTTGAATATTCTAGAACATTTAAAATATTTTACAACTGGTACAATAGATTTCTTCAACGGTTCTGAAGTTGTTTGGTACAACAACGGTATTTCCCTAAACGGATCTAAATTATTAAATTAATGTATCAATTAGGGATCTTAATTCTCTGCGACAATTTAAATTATATTCTTGCAAAAGTCTTACCCAAAATGTCATTTCAAACTTTAATTGTTCAATGAAAATTACTCGGAAGATTAGAGTAATTGTATAACAGTTATAAAATAAATTAAAGTATTATTTACATTCTTTAAATTGATTAAACAATGAATATTATTAAAATAAAATTTAAATAATTACTGACTATATACAAATATTCAATATTTTCTTTACAAAATATAGATACTGTTTACTCAAATAAAAAACTCTTTTTTAATTTTTACTTAATCTTATTATGAACTATACAATTTCCAAGGCAGGGTTTATTTTTTAATTCATTATAAGTATCTTTTAAATCAATTCAAAAAAAAAAAAACTAGTAAACTAAAAGCAATGATCAAGCAATTTTTATGTTACGCTAAATAGAACTGAACGGCATGAAAATGCATATTTATGTCTTTGCATCAACGAATCAAAGTTAAATATTAATTAATTCTACTGCACAATTACTAAAAATTTGAAAAAATGCAATTAATGATTTCTACAGTTTTGAACTAAAGTTTAGTAACAGTTTTATTAAATAAGGAAAAAATTCGGTTACTTTTTATTAATAGTTTTTTAGTACACTTTTTGACAGTTTTTTATGTTTTCTCTTTGGCTACATAGTTCCTACTTTATTAATAGATGGTTTGATAATTAAGATCACCCTAAAGAAAAGAATACTATACATTTAAACACGGAAAACTAAAAGAATCTGAATTTCGCATAACATAGAAGTTTGCAGAAATTTTCCCTTAATATTTGTATTATGATTCAGTTCATTAATTTTTCAATACTCTGTTGAAGAGGTTCAGCTACTATAACCTGTGCCTACGCAATGACTTCCTATCAAAAGTGGCAATTAAATATTATACCTTAAATCTGATATTTCATTAAATTTAAAAATGTTAAGCCTCAGTAAACTGTGAATAAGATGTAAATTCATGTTGGTGGAAAACCCGCAGATTATTTATGCTACCCAATATTTAATTTCTGGTATAGTCCAATTAGATGCTAATAATCGTTATAAGGAAAAAATTTACCTATTTTTATAAATGTTCTACAAGATCTTTTTCATTTTACATGAAATAGCTACAGTTTCGGGCTTTCAATGATTTTGTAAGATTCCATTACACCATTTGATATTGAGATGCAGCTATTTTAGAAGGTTGCAAAACATATTTTAATTCTATAGTCTAAATAACAAAAAAATGAGTATATCAGATGATAGATTGTAAAAATAAAAGAACCCTATACTTATATTCAAAATGTGACTGTCATCTAACAACTAATTTACTAACCTATTTTTAGCACATTTTCAAATTTGTTTTGAAAATTTGCTTGGATATTAGTTCCGTTTGCCCGCTCGTCTGTTTACAAAATTTCTACACCGTTTAAGATGGAACAATGCAATTTTGGCGGACAGATTTTATGTAGCGCCATCAATTATGAAGCGAGATATTCTTAACCTTAGAAAAATCTCTATTTTCAAATGCTTATAACTCTACTTCTGCTAAATATTTTTTCAATCTGAAAACGCTAATTTTGGTTTGTTCATATCTCCTGATCGTTTTTAGTTACAAACTTGAAGTTTTGAGACTAGAAAGGTCTTTCAGAAAAATCAAGAGTTTCTTTTTGCTCTAAGGGAGGTGGAAATATTCCAAAGACACGAAGAATTCAGCCATGCGATAAAATCATCAATCACCCATATATAATGCGATAAAACTCCTACCTGCTAATGCAGTATATTGGCTAGGGAGTAGGGATAGGAAATGATAGGACAATAGGATGCGGAAACATTGCATTGGAAGTGGGAGTTTAAGGAAACAATGAATGTGCCTATTATTATTACTATTCTGTAACAGTGACAATAGCCACTACGCTACAACAGTTACAACATGCATTGGTATTAGAATCGCTTATTAATATTATTATTTACTAGAGAGTCAGGGCGATTAGTGGATTAATTGACAAAAATCGCTGTTTTAACTTTTTAGGAACCTGTAAAACTTTATTTAAAGTAAGACACAAAAATTAAGGTTTTAAGATTATATTTTTATATGGATTAATAGATTGTCCGAATTATATAGGGTTTGCTTAAAACTACAAAAAGATTTTATTGATTTTTCCTTTCTTTTCTTTGTCACATAAAGAACAGAAAATTTTGATGAAAATGCAGTCACAATTTTAAAATGATTTTATTTTTAAAATGTATGCTTTTAAAGATCTTTGGTTTTGTATACTGCCTTTGCTTTTTTTACATAAAAGAATAACTAAATTTGAAAAACTATAACATGTGTTTTATTTAGATGATTTTCAAAATAAAATAAAACTATAAAAATCATATTAATTTTCGATTTCATTAGGATCATGATGATAATTATATGTTTAATAAATGGTTGAAATCTTAAAATAAAAATTGAAATCTAAGGCACAGTTAAATCGCGCATCAATAGAGCATTGAAAATGAAATTTAATTATTTTCTTGTTGTTCATATTCTTTTTTTTTTATAGCATTGTAATAAAAAACTAAAAATAATGATGGTAGTTACTTTATCTTTATTCTATAAAAAAAAAAAAAAAAAAAAACAAACAAACAAATTAATTTAACTTTTATTATTGAAATGATACGATATTCAATTAATGATAATCGATTTGTGATCAATGAACTTAACTTCTATTTCGGAAAAAAGAAAAAGACAAAAAAATATAATCAATTGATTAAAGATAACAAAACATTTTTTTTTTAATTAATTTGTAAGTATTAAAAATAGATATGGTGGATACTTTTGTTAATTTAGACTAATTAGATACTTTGTGATACAATCGGAAATCGGATAATATTTTGTTTTCAAACAATTTCGACTTTTTAATAGAACGGAATTTTAATCTATTGATTAGGTCAAATTAAGTCGGTGCTATCAGATTATATTTGTATAAGACCTAAAAACGTTAGTAATAACTCGGAGAGTAATTAGTAAAGTTGAATTCAATTTTGGATTTTCTTTTCAGGTAGCTTTTAAAGACCTTATCATTATTGATGTTATCCTTTTGGTATAACTGCATATAATATAATGACTCACTAATAACTCACTCTAGAACTCACAAGTAGACACATTTTTGCAGAGAAATAAGTTTTTTTGATTTACATATATTCAATTTTTATAGTAGTAGGTAATTTAAGCATCTGAAAAACTGCAAATTATTATATAAACACAAAAAACCTTTAAAGACTCCACTTTGGTGAATTCGAAGCCAAATTTAATATTTTTTATTAATATTGCAGTTAGCTAAGGTTCCGTTTTGTACTTAAAAATCAAATACTTAAAATAAATATTAATAATAATTGCCATTACGGTGAATTGGTTCAGTTACTAGTCCAGTCCAGCAGTTACGTGTCCTATGCTTACTCCTAGTTAATATACTGCGTGGGCAGTCTTTGTAATAATTGTTCCCACCTCCGTAGCCAAAAAATTGATTGCATTTTGAGTTTTAAGGAATATTCAAAATATTACAAAAATATTTTTTTGAGCAGTTTTAATCCATAATTTTTTTAATTTAAGTAAGACAATTTTTTCGATATTATCTGTAGAATTAACTGAATTGAAGGTTTTTCTGAAATTGTATTAACTATTAAATAAACCAGGAATCCAAATTTAAACCAATAAACCAATATTTTTTTCTATCATTCTCCGTTACATGCAAATGTAGTGTATTAAGACTGGTTTTCATGAGAAATTTCATAAATATTATAGCAATTTTAGAAAGAGAAAAAAATATAGTGCACTACCAATAGAAAAGAGGGAGAAAAAATATATAATCAGAAATATCGTTGATAAAATACTTCTATAAAGAATTTAGACACGATATTCATGGACGATATTCAGCAAAATAAAAAAATAATTGAACATGTCAATTTTATATATTCTGCCTATCCTCTAACATTTTCGTGGATATTTTTTTGTTACAGGAGTAGCAAGGAAACAAAAAAAAATTATAATCATTACAAAAGAAAAATTGGGACTTTTGACTCTCTTGAAAAAGACTGAAGTGCCATGGGATGATATATATAGAAGTCCATGGGATATATAGAAGATTATAATAAAATTAAAAAAAAAAAATTTAGAAAAAATTTCTTTTTAACAAAATAAAAAATTCAAAACAAATTAAAGATTACGCATTACAATTTACAATTCATAAACAATTATAAAATATTCCTGCTTCCTATTATTAATAAAATATTTGTTTGGCTTTCTTTATTTAAATCTATAAAATGACATTTTAAAATTATTAAAAACATTTTGTTTGTATTTATGCATATATGAGTATGTATTTGTATGTATTTATATGTAAATGAGTATGTAAATTAATGAATGAAAAATAGATTTAGTTTTTTTATTATTTTTTTCTTTTCCTTTACCCTTTTGTAATGTATCATAGTTTTAAAAAATAAAAATATTTCCAATTAAAAATTATATCTATACTGTGTACATTGTAGCTATGTATATTTTATTTTTTTTTTCTATAATAGAACACATCCAACACAACACCTTAAATTGAATGCGTTTGTTACACATAATTTTTCTGGACAAATATTTATATTAATAATAATAATAATAATAATAATAATAATAATAATAATAATAATAATAATAATTTTAAAAATCTACCCTTAAATTTTATTCTTTTCAAAAATACATACATACATATATATGTACATACTTGTTTTTTACTGGTTTACAATTCAATTCAATTTTTAAAATCAAAAAATGCAAATCATTTTTCATATTATATTACATATGTACCTCAATGGAAGCGACGAATTTTTATTAGAATAATTACGAATACTCATTCCAATAATAGTAAATTTTTATATACAATGCACACATTTTTTTGCTTTTATTTTTACAAAATGTACTTTCATACACAATTTGTCTGTAACTCAAAAAATCTCATACAAATTTCAATGTACATCATATACCTAATACTTACATATTATATTCACATAATCACATTCATTCTTTACACAAAACAGAAACATAACAAAACAAAAAAATATGTAGATAAATACTTAACATTACATAGCTACATATATAAATACATATCTATACTATTCATATCAAACTATATGTATAGCAATAGCGTATATTGTATAGAAACATAAAATTCGAAAAAAAAGGAGGAAAACAAAGGCTCACATATTTCGCCAAAAATTTGGTTCGATCTTTTTTTGGAAATCAAGAATTTTATTTATAAATAATAAAGAATTATTGTTTTTAGCTCATTGAAAATCTCGAATTGTCCTGCATATGTTTTAGAGTATTTATACCCGTACGATAAGTACATATATTTTTAAAGAATATTTCATTTATTGAAAGGTGATATATGATAAATAATATATGACATAACTGTGATAAAGAATATATGATATAACTATATAACTATGATATAATTTACAGAATATTTCATAAAATACATACCATTATATATAGTATGTATGTATGCATTGTGCATACATATTTGCTATTTTGTAGTAAGCAAGTATAAATTAATATACATACATTTGCCTTTTAGTACTAAATGGCGCTATAAGCATTATTTGGTAAAATTTTGGATTGATAATCGTTCGGTGGTAGATTATAATCTGCCTTGGGAGTATTATACATAAACCATAGTTCCAGAAATTATAAAACTCTCCCGTGTTTATTATAAAGATAATATTATAAGCAGAGTTATAGACATAGAGAGCAGAGTTATAACGGGTACGTATGGGTATTTAAGAGCTGAAAAGGGCAACTCTCTACTATATTTTTAGAGTATTTTCAATATAATTTTTAACACTTGTTTCAATGCCAACAGGCAACACCTACTTGTATGTTTTTTTTTTACAAATTTAGCAATTTTACTTTTTAAACTTTTTAAAAAAGGAAATATTTTGTTGTTACTAAATTGTAGACACAATAAATAGTATTTGATATATTTCATTAAAAATCAAATGATCACTGTTGTAGCAATGCCGATTGAATTTTAACAATTTGACGGGTTCGCTACATTATCTTTATACGTCAAAATCTAATGCGACAATATCTTGCATGCAAAATCTTGCTTTCGAAAATTTTTAAAACAAAATATTTTTTCCGAAATCTACTAGGACAAAATCTTGCAGGTAATTCAGAATGCCACATATTCTTATATATAATTAATATTCTGGAAAAAGCGGCAAACCTACTTTTGAATACAACTCTAAAATAACTTTAACTCAGAATCTCACATATACATACATATATATAAATATTCTGGAAAAAGCGTATTAACCCTGCTGTTATATCCAACTCTAAAATCATCCTTAACTATTTGTTTATATATATGTACTTTAAAAATAAAGCCACAATCTATTCCTATGGTTTTGGAATAGAACTATGGAACTATGGTTTATGTATGTATATTAAAGATTTTGTAATGCAAGATTTTAGAAAGATAGATTTTCTAATGCAAGATAACAAAAAAAGCAAGATTTTGTCGCAGGTTGATTTTGGCTTGCAGGATTGTAATCCGCTCCCCAATTTGACAAATGACATCCTACTTTTTCCAATATAGTCCAAATATAGTCCAAATAATTTTTAAAAAATTATTTTAATCATTACAATTATTATTACAACATCATATTACAAAAAGAATATGGCTATTATCAAACAGCGGTTTTGAAAATGTTAACTTTTTTAAAAAATTCACAAAAACAAAATGTAAAAATTTTAAACAAAAAAAAAAAAAAACCCACTGCATTTGTATTAATATATGTGATCATTCAAATACATTAAAATACAGACAAAAGGAAAAATTTTAATCTTAAAAAACTTGGCTGTGAATTTGAAATGAGTAACAGAAACAACAAAATAGTTGTATAACATTAAAAGATTTACTAGGGTTCCACTTTGTAGCATTAGTTGTTACTTGTTCTAAGCACATGTTAAATACAAAATATAAAATAAAATTAACAAAATGACACAAATGAAGGTAATGTTTTTTTTTGTTGTTGTTATTATTGCATTTTTATATGCAACATAAATATGTCATTTCTCTTTCAAATGAAATTGAAAGTTGTGAGTAATGAAATAAAAGAAACAGAAAAATAAAAAACAGATACAGACATTTTACATTTTTATGAGTTGGAGGCTGTTAAATAATGGAATGAAATTTGTTACTGACGCCAGTGATATATGTATGTATGTGAGTAAATGTACAAAAATTAAAATTAAAGCAACGCAACAAATATAAAAAAATGAGCTCTATATGGTATAAATTCTTTCGCTAAATAACTCATTTCTTTTTGTTTTATCGTTTTTTTTTTTTTTTTTTTTTTGGAGTGTGGTGGCACAAGCGAACTATTTTTTTTGTCAATTTGTTTGAAAGTAAATTTTAGGAATAATTTCTATCAAAGATTGCCTATCTGTTGATAAAAACAAAACAACTTTGTTCAATTTATTGTTGTATAAATTTTTATTTGAAATTTAATATAAGTAACCATTAATTATGGAAGATATAAAGAAAAGTTGATTTGAATAAAATAATATTAAAGATTACTTTATATATTAATTACTCTATAACTCTGTTGTTTTTTTTATTTTATTATTTTTTTAGTTCATTGTCCTGCTCTCACATAAATATGACAAGGAAATTACACAGCCTTTCCTTTTCAGGCATCGCTTTAAATATCGTAAGGGAGAATTATTCTTATGACGTGTTTAGCATGTGAAACCCCGCTTTTTCTATGTTTACGCTCTAACCCATTTTAATTAATTCAATTATTCTTCGTGTTTTTAAATTACACGGTATAACTTTTGTTTTACTGGTAGAACATGATGTTATTTTTTTTTTTATTAAACTTTTATTTTTTTTTTATTTGTTATATTCTTAGTTTAACTTAACCTACAAAAAAATTTAGTAAACATTATATCCTTTTTTTGTTTTTTTTTTAAATAGTTTTATTTCTTTTTCTTAACATAAGCAGTTATAAGTTATTAAGCAGTTATTCTAAATAAAACTAAAAAAAAGAATTTGTCTATTTTTAACTTAAACATGCTCATGACCTTTTAAGCATGATGTATATTTATTTATTTATTTATATTAATATTACATGCATAAATGTAGTGCTATATTATTGAACCATCGGCTACTAAGGCCATTATAGGTTTTTATACTATTATTAAATTATATACTAATATTATTTATTTTGTTTTTTATTATATATTTACATTATATTTGGTCGTAAGTGGGGTATGTAAAGAAAAAACACTTACGACCTGTACAGGGATCGAACCCACACGCCTTCGGTTAATACGCCACACGCCTACACACTAGGCTACCGAAACCCCTAGACATGATATCTTTATGTATAATAAATTATACTCGTCAAAAAATTGCATACGTTCAGGAGCAAAATAATATTTATGTCAATTAAATGTTTTAATTTCTGTAACGGTATTAATCTTTCTTTTTTTTTTTAAATTTACATACAATATTAAAATATTTTAAAAATGTTTATATATTTATATTATTGTATTTGTTTATATAATAGACAAGGAATTTACATAGGTTTGGTTTTGTAAATAAATATTTTAACTTTGAAACTCTTAATAGAATAAATTTGTTTTATGATTACATCTAATACCTAATTGAGCGTATCTAATATGTCATTAAGGTGATTAAATATTAATATACATGTCGTATAGGAATTATTTATAGTTTTTTTTTTATGTTAGGTTCAATAAAATTTTTATTATTAATATGATTATTAAAGTTACAACAAAAAATAAAAAATAAAAAATGAATTGATAAATTATTGACTTTTAAGTGTCAGTTTATTTTGTAATTTTATCATGTCGAAAATAAATTTTATATGTAATAAATATTTTTGATTAAATAATATTTTATTATTATTATTAATATCTATTTTAAGAACAGGAAATTGACAATATGAATATCAAAAATTAAATATAGAAAGAAATACTTTAGGAATTATTCACATTCCTGACTTTTTTTGTATTTGATTTATACTATTTATATTATTTATACTATTTATATTTGTTTAATAAAAACGTTTCTTGTGTATTTATAATATATAACTTAGCTTTTGAAAAATAATCCAAATAATACTTCTAATACCTTCACATCTTTTCAAGAATTCATGAGAGAAACAACAAGTAGCACACATTGCAGTGTAAACCTAAATACTTAGATGGCAAAGCCAGGAATTTGCATAAAATTATAATTAGATTATCAATATCTTACAGATAATATAACTAAGCACCAGTTTTAGTGCCTAGAAAAATGATTAACTTCAATATATTATTATTAAAAATTCAGAAAGGATCTAACAAATTCTTCATCCTTTTTCAATTAATCTTTAATCGCCTTTTAAAAATTCTCTACTCAATAGCCTTAATTGCTAAGCAGTTCTTAAGATCTATTTTTTATATTTTAACTATATAGTGTTAAGCTTTAATTGTTAATTATTAAATTAATATTTGATTGAAAATTATAAACAATTTTTTATCAAAGAACACAGGTTGAACAATGTATAAACAATATATCAGAAAAATACAAGCGACAAATTTCAAATTTCAACTATGTATTTGACATTGATAGAAGTAAAATTATTGTCCGGACAGAAAATATTCTTTTATAGGAAAAAAAAAACTACTGCAAGTCTTTGGAATCATACTTCGTTTACAGCAAAAGAATATTAAAAATAAAAGAAAGTTTTAGTTATTTAGAAGGAATTGGATGGAATTCTAAATAAAAATATCAAATACCATTTACATAACTCCGAAAAAAAGAATTCCAAAAAGAAAAAATACAGAAAAAAAATTCTAAAAAAATAAAAACCCTACAACAAAAATAAATTCCACTCAAAAAAAAACTTCAAAATTTAAAATTTAATGACAAGCACTTTAAATAGTGGATACTGCAACCCTGCAAATCTATGTTTAACAAACTATTGAAACTCTGATTTTGTAACCAACTATAAAATCCCTCCTAATTCAGAATCTCACATATACGTATATACAAATATTTTATAACTCTAATTTTGAATTGAACTTTAAAATTTCTCCTAATTCAGAATATCGCATTCACATACATATAATAAACACATCATATAAATATTATGAAAAAGGGGAATAACCTGATTTTGTAATCACCTATAAAATTCATTCGAATTACTTTTTTTTAAATGCATATTATGTCCTCGTAATTATATATATAGTCTATCTATAGAATAGAACGTAGCCTTATGGAATTTGTTTTGTGGATTTTTTTTTGGAATTATGATACCGTCCCATTTACAAGTCTATAAAAAGTTTTCGTTTATCTATTAATCACTTTTAAATAATGAAGATTAATTTTCTTCAACTAACAAATTAGAACATAAAATGAAATTGGAACATAAAATAACCCCAATAAAATTAGTAAAATAAAGTTTAATAATTTTCGTTAAGAAAATGTTTAAAAAATTCTTTGTAAATTCCTATTTAAAACTATTTTTAATTCTTCATTATCAAATTTTAAATACTTAAATTATATACAATTTTATTTTTTTTATATTCGTACATACTTAAAAACAGATCGTTTATCTGTATTTGCAATAAATTCTAACAATTCTTCTTTATAGTTTTTATTTTTTGGGGTTTTTAAGAGACATTAACTTTTAATTAACCTTTTTTTTTTTAAAACTGCTGTGTTTAATTACATTAGAAAAATTTAAATAATAAAAGAAGAATTTTATACTCTTCTAAAAAATTTAATACTATTAAAATTCTAGTACTAAAATTTTAATTTTATGATTACGAGCATTTATACTCTGACATTTTTTAATTTTATATTTAAATTCATTTAATTTTGAAGAAAATTAAAGTTTTTTTTTTAACAAATTAATAATGAATTCCATTGATATCATTTCTAAATAACAATAAATTAAAAATTTTGGATCTAACCTGTAAAGAATATAAACCGTTGACCAAATTCTTTTTACATTTTAATTAGTAATTGCAATTTTAGCCTTTTTAAACAAATCTATAATAAGAAACTTTAAATAAAATAGGGTTTATACTTTCCGTTCTAAATAAGCAGATAGATAATTAAAAATGGAAAACAATGGAATTCTTTATATCGATATAAAATAAAAGTTAAATAATTAAAAAAAATACAAGGCAGTACTAAAAACTAATTGTTTTTAAGAGCGCATATTTCCAAACGAAAATGTCTAAAAATTTTTAAAGTACGAAGATTTTTTTCCCTAATATTTTTATTTTCTTTAAAATTGTTTCTGTAAACTGTCAACGAAAGTGTGAAATGATAAAAAATGACACTTTCTTCAATTTTATGTTTATAACGACAAAAAAAAAAGGTTTTTCCTCTTTTTAGCTTATCAACAAATATAATTGTTTCATTGTATCTTTAAAACTTTTGTAAAATAGTTTTATTTTATCTCAAATATTTGACAATAGCTAATTTCCAATTTTTGATATCTCAAATACCTTTGATACCTTTTTCATACTTAAAAATTTAAAAAATCCGATGTTTGTGGTTCATTTGCAATTATACAACCATTGATTATAAAATTCTCTTATACATTTGAACACTGCAATTCCATTCCAAATCTTTTTGTATTTGCAATGCCATTTACTGAAATATTTAAATTCACTAAATTAATTACACTCTTTTCTAAACAAGTAAGGATATTATTTTACTGGGACCACCACTAGTTGCACTAATACTTTTTTTTATTTTTTCTCAATTTGATTTTAAGGTGAACACATTCTTTATAGTCTCTGATCAGACCTAAAAATGAAAAACATTCTTTAATTTATTTATTTATTCAACTTATACAATAACTAAAATTAATTACTTATTATACATAATAATTCTAGCACTAGCAACTGAGGCCTTCGGCTAATTCTTTAATTTAAATTGATATTAAACATTAATAATAAATTTACCTTTTTCCATTCGGCAACTGACCGATTTGGACGACTATCTGTATTCAGTGTATCAGGTCTCCACAAGCTGTCCTCTTTTACACAACCATCAGTTATTCGTTGGTATATTTCTGAGCCAAATCTTTATGTTGCTGCATAAAGTCTTCCATAATAATAAATTGAGATGGTTTTGTTATTTGTTTTGACCTGAAACATTTCATTCAAACTAAAATTATAAAACATTTTTAATACAAAAAAACTTAAATTACAATACATACATTCATAAAATAATATTTTTTAATGAAAAAATAATAAATAATACTTACATATTTAAGTTTTGTTAAAATTTTAAACCATTCGCGATAGCTTCCGAAAGCAAAATGACTATCACAAGAAATATGACAAAACAATTTCGAAAGCAGCACTATGTAGTAACAAAATTCAATTTACGGATTCGCAACTTTGCGATAATCGATTTATATAGTTTCAAAATGTCAGATACGAAAATCGTTTAGCGAAATTAGCCATACGTAGTAGGTACCCTAGTACTATACGAAAACGATAGCAAATAATATTAGATAGCTTACACTTATTTTTTAAAGATCATTCTTCTTTAATAACTTTAGTTCTAGGTTAATTATGATGAAGTGATATAAAATTTTGTAAAATTTTAGTTTCATATTAAATTAAATTTAAATACGAAATTAAATCAAATTGATTATAAAAAGAAATTTTGGCGCAATTAATGTTTTCAGTCGAGAAAAAATTATTTTGTAAAATTTAAATTTAATGTTTAATTTAACGAATAACTACATAAAAAGAAAGTTCTTCTTCGGAAAGTTTAGTACTTCTTAATAAAATCAATCTACCCAGTTTCATTGATTTATCTTAAACTGCGTATAGAAGTTTTGTAATCGAAGGATCAAAAAATGAGCTGACAGTGTTTAAAATAATAAGCAAATTTTTTTTTAAAAACTATTTTGAAATGATTTTTGACCTAAAATTTATAAAATTTAATTTCAAACTAACGGCATAATAATTGCAATTCATTGTTTTTAAAAACTTATGAACATGTATGTAAAAAATAAATTTAAATAACAAAATTTAGTATATTATAAATATTGTCATGTGCACAAAAACTTATACGGTAATTCGATATAATTTCTTAGACCAAATAAAATTATGATAATTCCAAAAAAAAAAAAATTCCAAGCTTCAATATTTCAAAAAAAAAATCTAAAAAACAAAATTCCAAAATATTGAAAAAAAGTCCACAAAATGAAATCTATTCTTCGGATTGATTATAAAATGTTTAAGCAAGCTTTCAAACTTCAAACTTTAAAAATTTGATTAGTGGAAGCGTCCGTTTCTACTGTGCGAAAATAAAAGCGGGTATTTAATGGCGATAGCCTCAATTATTTTGAATACTTTGATATTAAAATATGTTAGTAAAAAAATATTTAGGAAAAAATGTTAAAGTTGATTTCAAAATCAGAGTTACATATGCTTTTTTCAGAATAGGAGAGATTTTATAGTTTGTTTCAAAATCAGGGTTTCAATAATTTGTTTAACGGAGGTAAAAATATGTAATTTTAGTTGAAAAAAAAAAAAAAACTCTTTTAATTTATTTAATTTTTATTCTTTTAGTAAATAAGGGATCTTTTTGCTCATATTTTTAAAGAATATTCTTAACCAATTGAATAAACGTCAAATAATGACGCCAGAACTTGCTACAAAATATACATAAAATAAATAAATTTTTTATTCCTCTTTCAACTTTTTTAAAAACGCGATTGTAATTTTTCTTCCGATTTCGATTTTTGAATTTTAAAATATTTTTCTTTTTGGTTTTTCCGAATTTCAAATTATTTTTCGTTTGTAGTTTTTTTTTTTTTATTGTTTTCGACTATTTTTTAACACTATTACTAATTTAAACACTAATTTAAAAATTAAAACACGTACTAACACTAAAACTGAAAATGTTTATTTTATTTATTTTTTTTTATTTTATTTTGTGGAAATCACGTCATTCCAACTATTCACGTTTTATGATTTGATTGTACTACTGACAGTACTAAATTGTTGCAATGATCTTTTAAGAGTACTAAAAGTTTACTTCATGTTATTGACCTTCAAAAAAAAACATAATTTAATGATTAAGATAAGTTCATTGACTGCAAAATAATTAAACCGAGATTTGATTGATTGTTACATAAAAAGGGTGAAATGAGAGTGTGATTTTTTTTTAGCATATACGAGTTTAAATCAAAATGAAAAGAAAAGGAAAGGAAAAGTAAATAATATATGGGTATGTAAAATTAAAGGATTTAAAGGCATGCATTTTAAAACGATGATATAAGGATATTAAAAAATTCCGGTTAATGAACTAATAGTGAGAAAATTTTTAAAAGTCGACAAACACTTTTTTACATTTTAAAAAAAACCTTAAGTATTTAGTATGTTTTATTTGAATATATGGTTATTCTTACTTGCAAGGCTAAAATTCCCCAAAGGTTGCCACTAGAAAAAAAAATCTCTTTATCTATTTTTTAATTCATATATATGTTGGTAACTCATAACGAAACGAAACTTAAGAAGAACATTAACATTTTTTTCAAAATATTTTTCAAAATTCTTTCCTCGATAATCCTAATTGCATAATTGTCCCAAACCCAATTTCCCAATTAATCCTTCATTCTTATCACTATGTATTTAAGAACCCATTCTAAAATTTCGTTTTAAAGGGGGTGGTTTTGGTTGGTTAAAACTCAACACTATCCACAGGAACCTTGTGCAGATCTTTGAGTGACTTTCGATGTTTCCAACGTTTCTCCAAAAAAAAAGAATTTATATGTGTGGCTAGAATTTCTTTGCTTTATGTGAAAATATAAAGAAATTTTGTAATGAAACTGACGAACCGACAAAATTTAATTGACAATCACATTTATTCATTATTATTAGAAACTTAGTTAAAAAGAAGACTGCGGTATTAATTTTCTTTAAATATTTTTTATATGTTAAAAACATGCATTTTCTAGGTTGACTAATTGCATGTTAATTGATTAAAATATTCTTCCGTCGTTTCTTTTTTTTTTGTTATTATTTTTAAAGGTTGAAAGTTATGAAGGAAATTGAAAGCAGTGGCCTGAAAATAAAAAACTATGTTAAGAATAAATTTTAAATGTATATGTTATACATGAGGGAAGTTTTACATGATTTATACAAACTTGTGTATAATATAATTTGAAATGATAATGGTAACTGTGCATTCATCAAAGTGTTTTGAGCATTTGATCAGAAGATTCTTGAGAATTTTGCTAAGTTAGTAAGTAAATAAATCATAAATGGAAAAATTTGATTTCAAAACTACAAGTTTACAAGAATGGGTTTAAGTGCACTTGACATGGAACTTTTAATGCCTGATGATGGAATTTATTTAACCAAATATCTTCATTCATGATGTTATTATAATTTGAAAAGATTAAAGAGAATCTTTTTTGTTATCCAGAACTACTGAACACTACAAGTATCTTTCATACGTTTTAACCACCTTGTATCAAAAAAAAAATTAAATTTAAATAATTAATTTTATGAATCCAAAAATCCATATTACAAACATTAAACAACTAAAGTCGTCTATTGAGTGTTATGAATGGATCTGTAACATTAACGCAGTTTCACATTAATCGGTTTATTTAAAATTCCGTTTATTAAAAATGCGGCTCTTTTAAATTCCGCTATATTAAAATCACGTGTTAATAATTTAATTTTTCCTTTCAATTTTAAAAGGCGGACAGTCTTTGAGAATAAGTTATTTTATTAAAAATGTGTGTACTTCCCTATGTTTAAGAGTTATTAAGCATCAAAAATTGATAATTTGATATTTTTAAATAATTGTAACCTAAACTTCTCTAATAATTTATACGCAAAAATTTTAAAACTGTAACAATATATTTTCAAATGGCTGTCAATGGCTGTCTTAAACAATTAAAGTTAAAACAATTAAAATATAAATACTAAATTTAAGGAATTAAAAGAAGACCATAGTCCACAACCATTTAATTAATGCATTGAAAAATTAAAGAGAATATATTAGTAAAGTACCATTTCAAAATAACAAGGAAGAATTTAAAAGAAAAGGTATTTAAAGATGCATATATTTTCTAAATTATTGTGACAAATTAGTGATTTGCACAAAATTTGTAATTTTTGTTAGAATTTTAGATATAAAGGTAAAAATGTGAAAAATCAAGAGACATTTTCTTCAATTTCAATGAAACCGTACATATTTAAGAAAAGTTTGTTAACACATCTAAAATTTTGAAACTTTAATTTTGCAGTTTAGTTTTAAAAAATTTGTACTGGTGTCTAAAATTGTAGGTGTTTAAAAATAAAAAATTTTTAATTTTTTATCTCTAATTATTGCTAAACAGAAGGAGCTATGTTAACTCTGAATGATCTTTCTTTTACTAAACTAAAGTTATAAAGCAAAAGTTATTCGTTTTCGAATAACGATCAATTTAAATAGGTACTAAATTTCAAAAAAAATTGTATATTGATTTATGGAGGTATAAAATTCTTCTGTCGTTTGGCATTTTTAGATTGAAAAAATGTTAAACAGAATCTGGAATATACATATTTGAAAATATACGGTGTTTTCAAATTTTATGAGCTTTGTGATGGGAGGGAGTGTAAATAAATAAAAAAGTTATTCTACAACATAAATTTTTTTTAAGAAACCTATCTAGGATTAAAATTTCATTGTTCTATTTTAAACGGTATACAAGATTTATAAACAGATAGACGTGACAGACAAAGTAAAACTAATAAGCAAACTTTTCAATATTAATTTTTTAAAAAATGTACTAAAAATTAGGAGCTTCTCTTCTATTTTTAACACAATTAAAAAACTTTAATTGTTAAAAAATTCAAAGATATTTTCAATTAGAACATCACGAAAAGTATGTTTAACTTGTAAGAGACCAAATAAATATAGCAATATTTTAAAAATTGGGTTCAGTAATTACATTTTATGTAAGTTTGACATAATATCTCAGATTAATATATATATATATATTTTTTTTGGATATTTTTTTACAATTACAGGCAAAAGACTAATAAGTAATAATGTATCTAATAAAATTTTAACGAATTTTAATTGACGAACAATGTAAGATTTTAAATAGATTTTGAGAAAATGTTATGGTAATAAATATATAAGGAATTCAGAGAAATATATTATGTTACAAGAATAATCTTATATACTAAAATTATGTATGTATATACTTTTATTGACATTTTTTAAATCGAATGTTTTTGGTAAGATTAATGACTACACTTAAAATTATCTTCACATTTAATATATGCCTTACTGAATATGTCAGAGGATGTAATCATTCAGTAGCATATTCGTTGCATAAAATTATTTATAATCATAGTGAGTTTTATTTAAGTTTTAGAATTTATGCATTCTCTGGTATATTCTATAAGAGTTTAACATTATTCTGTTTTTTATTAGTCGCTTGTTGCATATATATAAAAAAAGAACTGCATTACTTTAAAGAAATCGAAATGGGGTGGCATAGTGGGTAAGAGCGTATTTAATACGCTGTAAACATCGAGGGAGTGTGGGATTGAATCATTTACACGTCGTAAGAATTACGACATGTACAGCCACGTCTGAAAAGGAAAGGCTGTGTAATTTCTTTGTAACATCTATGTGGTAGAGAAATGCACTAAAAAAAAAAAAAAACAAAAAATCGAATGCAAAATATAAATTGGAAGTAATTAGGATAGTAACCTAGTCTTGATAAATCTAAAATTTATATTTTAATTTTAAATATTATTTTTATTTTAGAGTATTTTCCCTGTATATAATTTCCACCGTGTTAATACTTCTTAATTATATATGTAGTATTTTTAGTTATGAATCGTTGTTCTCCTTATTTTAATATTAAATTAAGAAAATTTTTTTGAATCCCTTTGGTTTTCACAATTCTTGAATTCTTGAATTTAAAATTTTTTTTTAATTTTTTAATTATATTCTTATTACATACATATTCTAAATTACAATAAAAAAAGAAAAAAAAAAAAAAAACTGCAGACAGACAGTTGTAGCAATAAAAATCATAAGATTTAATTAGAATTAATCCTGTAATTAAATAAAACAAAAAAAAAAAGAAAAAACAAATACACATTTGATTCTTATAAAAAATTCTCATAAAAAAGTCCCAACTAATCCCATTATGAAAAACAAAAAAGAAAAGTATTATATTATATCCACCACCAATATCTTACAATACCAGTAACAATTATTTTCTACACAAAAAAAAAAAAAAACAAACTACTTTTTTTTGAAGCATCATGTATGAATGTTTGTAAGAACACGTTTTGGGCGCGCAAATGCCATTTCACTAGCACATATGTGAAATTTTTTTTTATTTTTTCAATTTTTCAGGAATTAAAGGTACGCGAGACAAGAAAAAAACGTGTTTATATAATATAATATTATTTTTCTTATTATTAAGAAAACCCATTGTGATCTTATCTTTTCTAAGCTATGAATCTCCACGCCAAGGACAAATAATCCGCGACATACACAGGATTTTTTTTTTTTTTAGTTATTTGCAATTTTACTTTTTTAATATTTTTTTTTTCTTTTAGTTTTTCGCACCAGATTATGGTTTTTGTTTTTTTTTGGTTTTTTGTTTCTTTTTTTTTATGTTAAGATTTTGTTAGGTTTTGCTAAGGTTTCTTTGTTCTGAATTAAAATGAAAAATTTTTGTATAACAATAAGAAAAAAGTCAAAAACCCAAAATGAATTCTGAAAGTCATATATGTGAAAAAGATTAAGGGGTCATTGAATTTGTCGTGAGCGGGTAATTCTTATCACTTTTTTTTTTTTTTATATAAAGTTATAGTTTGTATTGTACTTTTGGTACTTCAGAAGGCATTGTGCATTGATTGCCTCTTGTTTCAACAGAATAGATGTTTTTTTTTTTGTTGTGGAAGGTATTTAAAAAAAAAAAACCAAATATGAAAATTAAAGTACAAAATTTAATATTCTTTTGTGTGTGGTGTCCTGCATTTTGATTATAATTATTAAATTCTTGAAAAACTTATTTATCGAATATCCGCTTATTTTTTCTTTCTGTTTTATTATTATTCTTTTTAAGTCACTTTATTATTTCAGTCCTAAAAATTAAAATTATTCCAACCAAAAGATAACTATATAAATGTTTATTATATACTTCTACGCCATACTTCTCAACATTAACCTCGTTAAAAAAGTTTGTTCAGTTAGCGCGTCTAAAACCACTTTGTGATAACTTTGAAGTGTATGAGATTTTTTTTTTCCTTAAAGAAAAAGTGGAAATTATTAAAAATCACCGAGAAATTTCACATAATTTGAAAAGGCATCTTAAAACATCTTAAGTAGAAGAGGGTAATTTTATTTATTTATTTCAATATTTCTCAAAAGAGCTATAGCTCGTACAGAGTTTATGTTTTGTTAAATTTCAATTTCAATTTAGATTTTAGATAATACAATTTATAAGAGAGTAATAAGCACCATAGCTTCATGGTCAATATAAAGGCTAGGCAGGGCTAAGGACAAAAAAGAAATATTATTAAAATTCTAATGTTGAGAATTAGTAACCATATACAGATGAAACTGAATTAAGTCTGCACCGAATATTTAGCAGATACTTTAGTAATGACTAACGGTTTTAGAAAATGACAAGAGTTTTATAATCAATATATCAGAGTTTTATAATTAAAACTTATAAAATTTTTGTCTGAAAGCTACTCATGTTGGCTTCCGTTTTATTAAAAGTGACAGCTACTCATGTTGTCTTCCGTTTTAATAAAGAAGTTGTGATGTGCACTAGGAACTTAATTATTCAGCTATGTAAAATAATACACAAAATATTAATTTAGAAAAACTGAACAATCGAAAATTTGATTAATAGACCAAACCTTTATTGAATGTCCTTAAATTTTAACTATTTAAATGGTGTAACAACTTGAGTGAGACAATGGGGTTTTAAGAACAACATATAATTGTAATTTTTTCTTTTCTTTATAAAGTTTTTATTTTCTTTTGGTTTTTCTTTTTGTTTTTCTTTTTAAGAACCATAACTACATTTTTTACTTGTAATGAGTTCAAGAATGAAAAACCTTGAAGACGACGATGACGATGACGACAAATAAAAATTGTAATGCCTGTTTTGTCTTAGTTTTGTAAATCGGATTTAATCTATTGCCATAAAAAACGACTTACCTTTATTTAAGTAGTCGAAAAAAAAAAAAACAAAAATGTAATAAAATAAGAAAAGTAAAATAGGTTTACATTTGATTTTTTTTTTTTTCCTGTAATGCAGCTGCAGTCTCCATAATAATGAAATTTTGTGTAATAAAAACTGAATTTCAAAATAAATAGTAAAAAAATAAAGAAATCGCCTGAAAAATAAAAAAAAAAAAGTGCAAAAATCTCAGAGATTTACGTTTACTTACAAAAAAAAAAAAAAAATTGAACAATAAAAATCGCGCTGAAACATAAATTTTCCTTTTTTTCTTAAATAAACATACATGTACTTATTCGTTTTAATGTATATATATTTGTATAAATTCGTCCCTTTTCAGAAAAAAATTAAAAAAAAAGAAAATTTTAAAACTTTCAGAGAAACTTGAACAATACCTTCTTTTTTTTTAATAGAATCATCTTTATTTAAGTATAAATTTATTCCAGAACTTTTATTGAATCAAAACCAACTCACTTTCCAAAATTCTTAAAATGCATTTTAGAATTTCACTCTTGTAATGTGAATTGGCTTGGATATACTTTGTTTTGAGATTTTTAGTTATTAAATTAAGCTTCTCTAATTTTTAGAGCGGGTCAAGAGATCCTTATTAATTGTTTTTATATTGGAAAAGTATAAGCTCGGAGTTAAAACCGGAAAAGAAACGAATTTGTTCATTCAGAAGATCATTTTATCTCTAAATTATTCATATATATTTTGCGGATTAAAGAATATCTAGAATGATATTAAAGAATTTAGAAGTGTGTACTAATCCTTACTTATTTCTTTTCATTTTTTATTAACGAACCATTGTACTACGGAAGTCATTACTGATCTAACGGGATGTCTTAATGTCTTGTGAAAATTTTCATCTTTTTTAGGAGGAAAAATAAAGTAGTTTATTCTATAATATCAAACATTTCTAGTTAAAATAATTTCAAATAGATTACATTTGTGTGAGTGCGAACATTTTTAAATATTCCATTGAAGAAATTAATCTTGTAACATAAACTTAATACTTAGATGCAGTAGACACAGTATACAGTATTTATTAAAAAGATTGACAGCTCTAAAATTTCAATGACAATTTAAAGATGATATGTATCTTATAAATTCAAAATCATTAATGATTTTAATCCTTTTTTTTTTTTTTTTTTGGAATTATATCCAGATGCCGAACAGAAATGGTAGAATCATCAGTGAACTTTTATATATTGTTGGATACATAATGCTGTTTATAAAAATTCAGATAGATATTAAGTATATTTTTCATTTGTACTCCACCACTGAATTTTAAAAATGATAAAAAATAATATGAAATGTGTGTGTAAAGGACAAGGACTGAAACAATTTATAGTTTGTTTTTTTCTTTTCCTATTTTAATTTTTAATTTTTTTTTTTTTTTGTAGTTTTCTTAGTAACACAAAAAATACAAAAAAAAAAAAATGTTTTCTTTTTTTCTATTTTATTTATTTATTTATTTTTTTGTTTTGTGGGAGACATAGTAACCGATTTTATATTTATTAGTGTTAAAAGAATACCTATTTTTTATGAAACTATTGTTACATTAGTTAGTTATATAATATTATATACGTATATATGCATATGCATTATATATTTTATGTTATAATGTACAATTTGATCAACTATTTTATATTGAAAGAATTTTTATGCGTTGAATGCAAAATAAATTATTTGATAATGTCAACTAAATAATATATATATATATATATATGTATATATATATGTAGATTGTAGCTATATATTATGTACAATTCATAATGTATTGTTAATAATAAAATATGTATTTTTTTTTTTATTTAAACCTACTTATAATTCACAATACTACGAATAGTTGACACTTTTGGTTATTTTTATTTATTTTATGATCAGATATTCTTGGACAAAAGAACAAAAAAAAAAGAAAATATGAAAAAAAAAATGCATAAATTTTAAGTCATAATTTAGAATATTTTTACAATTTTTTTTTTTTTAATTTTATTTCGTTTTTTTTTTTTTTTTTTGGTTTTTTTAAATAAATAAAAAATAAATTGGATGAAAAAAAAAACAAAAAGACAATTGCATTTATAAAAATAATTTTAAATTAAAATATTTATATAAAAATAATACCGTATCTATATGCCATAACTAAAATGATCTGTTTTTGATAAAAATTTGACTTGTTTTGTAAAAGGAATTTTTATTTTAAGAATTTTTTACAGAAATTTATAAAAGTTATTTACCAGATATCTAAAAACTTGAAAGCAGGACTCGAGTTATGCTTAAATTATATTTTGAACTGAAAAAGATATCATAGAAGTGAGAAGAGGAAAGAAATAAGGAGTTAAATCTTAGTACTTAAATATTAATAGTAGATTGTGAGTTGAAGTTGGTATTGTAAAGTATTTATTTACTAGTTAAATAAATATCAGATTAAGCTTCCTTCAATTTATTGGAATATACTATTTTCTTAATCACTTTAGTCACTAGACTCTAGACCACGTAGCTGTGTACATTAAAAACGTAGGCGAATCTATTGGGCCAGAGTTGGCGGAATCTATTGGGCCAGCGTTGGTGGAATCTATTGGGCAAGAGTTGGTGGAATCTATTGGGCCAGAGTTGGTGGAATCTATTAGGCCAGAGTTAGTGGAATCTATTAGGCCAGACTTTAGAATGGGACATTCAATATAAATGTAGAGTTTGGTATGTTTTAAGGATAATGAGGGGATTTTAAGGATTAATGGGAATGATTTTTGTAGAAATCGGGTTAAGGAAATTTTTGATTATGGAGAATGGGAAGGAAAATTTGGAAGTAAATTTTAAAGAAAGATGTTAATATTCTTTTTAAAGTTTTATAGAATATACAAATAAGTTCCAGACATAAAGGAACAAAACTAATTGGTTCTTTGTTAGCACATAAAAAAATTACTAAGATATTTTATTTATATTTTATTTATACACATTTTAATAATGTCTTTTTTTTTAAAAAATTTTTAAAAATCTTGGTTCCTTTTTCTTTTGATTGCCCTTGAGAGTTTAGCCATTGGATGGCCAGATTGAAATTCCGTGCGGGATTCTAAAAATACAGACTCAATACAATGATATTATTTTATTTATAAGATTTTTATTCAAATGTACATTTTAATAAAAGACATATTTATTATGACAAAATAAATGTTACACAACAATTTAAAAAAAACTTTGTTTTTTTTAACGTTCACCTCGATAATTTTTATCTCAATATATTAATATTTTTATTTTAATTGAACAAGTTTTTTTTTTTCATTTTTTATAGCTTCTTTTTAAAATCTTTAATCTAATATTTGTTGAATTCATTATAAAATAATATTTTACTATTATATATTTAATAAAATTATATTTAAACTCCTACATAAAAAGAAAAACTCAATCTTTAAATATCCAATTACTCATTATCATTAAATAATATCATTACTATTGTTCATAAAATTTTTATTTATACAAACACTTTTTCATAATAACTCTTTTAACCTTAATAATATTGGATTATAAAAAATTATATTAAATACCAGACTATAGGGCTCTAAGGGTTCATATCAACCCCTTGTGTTTTTCTAAATGTTCCAATAGTGTTTATTTGAAAATATTAAAGGAAAGTAAAATCGGTTAAAAATAAATTTTATTTTCAACATATTGCACATAAATATTAAGGACTATGCTAAGTCCTCATCCAAAATTATCACTCAGTTATATTAAATTACCCACCTACTAAAAAATATTAACAGAATTAGTATAAAATAACTAAAAATATTATTTTCAAAATCTTTGAAATATACCACCGTACTACCATCGGTATTATAAAGGTTAATTATAATAAAGATATCAGAATATATACATAATAATCAAAATCAGTTAAAAAAATTACAATTATTTAAAATAAAATTTGAAAAAAAAAAAAAAAAAAAATTATACATTGAAAACAAATATTTAAGTTTTATTAAAAGCAGCATATGCCGTCATACCATTTACATAAAAAAATCTGAATAAGAAGATAAATTTAAGATTAAATTGAAAAAGATAAATAAAAAAATTTTATAAAAAAAAATAATGAAAATGTTCAAAAAATAAAAAAAAATAAAACTTTAAATAATTCAAATAGTATATAATGTATTTTTAAAACAAATAGTAAAGCACATTTTACAGTAACACCATTCACACACCATTCACATTTCTTACACACATAAAATCAGACTTGTTTATCTCTTTTTCTTTCTGATTCTGCTACTTTTAATCGTTCCTAATGCACCAGAATATAAGTTTCTTTTAGATTTTCTTGTTTTTTCATTTTATGTTTTCTATTGCTTGATTTATTTTAAATCATTTAACTTAATATTATTTAATACGTCTACTTTTATTTCGGCCATTCCTTTATCACTTTGAGAAATTTTGTTAAGTAAAATGTAGCTACATTTTGTTTTTTTTTGTTTTTTTTTATGTTAAAATTTGATTTTTCGATAATAATAACCTTCTAGATTAATTAAATATTAAACTAAAAGCTTTACTAGTGAATTGGTCTTCAGTTTTACTGTTTAAATGATAAATATCCGAAATATTAAACCTTTTTACTCATTCGAATTGGTAACATAATCGATAGAAATTAGTAAAATTAACAAAATAAATATATTGAACTCGCTTTCGCCACGAATGTAACACTTTTGACAATTTTGTATTCAATCGGTCAAACAATTAAATCAGGGCAACAAATTTTAAGAAAAAGTTATTAGACCGTCGTGCCGAAACGGATTAACGGGACATATTGAACATTTTGTTTTGAGCTTTCTCTAAGGTTACGGAGTCGTCATGGAAAAATTGAACACAAATTTTTCAGAATAAACGCAAACAAATTTTTTTTAGACAGACCGCTGGGCTAAAATGGGTTAATGCATGTTACTGAATAAATTTTTTTAACTCCTTTAACAGAAAGTAATACCTGTGAAAACTTCATACTAAAATGGTCGAATCGTTTTGGCATGATAACAAAAAAATGAAAAAAATTAAACAGGCTATCCGAGCCGGAGCGGATTAATGGATCGGAACACAACGTAGCCTATAACAAATTTCGGCGTTACATACAATGTTGATAGGAAATTTGGTTTTAATCGACTCGGTGGTTTTTAAGTGAATCCTAAGCAAGCAAATAAACAAATATACAAATAATTTTTCTACTTTATGTATTGGACAAAATTAGTTTTTATTTCATTTCGCTACTCTGAATTATTGAGATATCTGATAAGGCTTAAAAATTAAATTTTTTAAATTTTAGAAGTAGGACAAATTATAATTTTTATGACTACTCTTTAGCTCACAGGATTTTTTCACACAAAAAAAAAACCTTAAGGTTTAACAGATAAGAAAACGGATACAATTGAATTCATTTCATTTTTAAAACAAAAAAAAAAATAAAATTTACCAGAAATCCACCTATGATATTGATATATAAACCATATGTTTTCAAACTGTACATATGTATAGCAAAAAGTGCCCAATATTTAAAAAAATTAATTTTGACTCATTGATCATTTCTGGAGAAAGAAAAATTAATTATTCTATTATTTTAAATTTTATATGATATAAAAAAAAAAAAAAATTGATAAATACCGTGCACATAATATTGTAATAAAACAGTAAAACACACAATTATTATGAAATAAATTAAAATTATACAGTTAATTTCATATAATGCTTATGTTTTATAGATGGTTACACTCGATATCGATCTGGATATGAATAATATTATGTGCAACCAACGCACTTTTACTATTTTCATAATTTCTGTTTGTTTCTCTGCATTTTTATTTATTTTTTTTTTGCTTATCTTTGAAAAGTATAACCAACAATCCAAGTACATACATACATCCATTTATTTATAATTCAAGTTATTGCGTAATTTCATCACACCCATATCAAAGAATGCACTGTTATTAATTTCCAGTAGGTATACACTAAACAAAAAAATTTATTACTTTCAAGTGGGTCATCCTTGATATTTAGAAGAAAAAAAAAATCTTGAAAGTCAAAATCTTTTTTGGATAAAATATTGAAAAAACAAAAATCTTGAAAAATTAAAACTTTTGTATTGAATTTAATTTTTTTCTGTATCTATTGAATTTATCTTCACAATAAGAAAGTAGCGAATTAAAAATATAAATATATAATATAAAATATATAATATAAAATATTTTGGTGCCGACAAATATTTAATTTTGAAAATTGGTAGTTATTTCGGCAAAAACGTGTAACGCTGACTTTTAACGAATTATAAAACCTGCCCCCCTAATCATTTTTTAATGTAGGGATATTTCCTTTAAAATTTTATAATTCTGATTCTGTAACCAGTTATACAACGCACAGCACCCAACTTCTTTTGAAATTTTTAAAGAAATTTATTTTCAATGTACTTACCTAAATAATTTTGAAGATTTTGACACAAAAAAATATTAAAAATAAAAAATGGAAGATTTTGTCCATACAAGATTATTTGTTTTTAAATTATGTCATAATTCCCTATCAAATACATATATCTACTTACTTTGTCGGCTATATTGGAAAGTTAAGATTCTCTAAACAATTTTATAACAATTACGTATTAATTCTGTTATATGTAGTTGAATATATATATATATATATATATATATATATATATATATACAAATAACAGTAAACATTGTTTTATAAAATATTAATCAAATATTAATGTTAACTCTCTATTTTTTTATGTTTTTCCTTGATTTATTCATGGGTTTGATTTTTGTTATGTTATTGTATGTTGCGTCTTCTTCTTTTTAATTTCTTGCAATATAACAAATACACATTTTAATCTAAAAACCAATTCAAATAAAATAATAACCTGAATTTTTCATATTTTATTATTAAAGTTCATGAAATTTGTGTGTGTGTGTTTTTTTTTTTTACCTTAATAATTAAACCCACAAAATGCATTATTTAAATGAATTATTTAATCTGAAGAATACAGACTGATATTAAAAATTTATTATATTAAATACCTGTTGATGAATAAAATACTTAAAATTCATGATATAAGTTTAAACAATGTTAATTTTTTCATTATACAGTTAATGCAACTTTATTGGTATCAATGATTGTAAATAACTTATTTTTTGTTTAACTTTAATTAATTTTTTCATTTACTATATTATGAGTTTAAAGATAAAATAATTTCTTACGGTTATTAATGGTAGACTACAGATGCAAATACATATAATGAATTTGTACAAAACAAATTTTCCAATGTTCTGTGTTCTCTAATGATAGATTCACCGCTTCGGATATTTTAGCCGCACTCATGTGCGTACAGGTTTTTATATTCTCTCTTTTTTCAAATGTTTTCCAGAATTTTTTTTTTCTCTCTGGAAAAAAAGTTGATTTAACTTTAACTTTTTCTTCGGAACTTTTTTTTCAACTGTCATTTTGCGATATAATAATGTGACATATTCAAAAATAATTTTAGTTGAATAAACTTATTTATCTGCCTACATTTTTTTCTTCTGCAGAAATATTCTTCTGAAGTGATGAAGAGTCGTTCACAGAACTCCCATTTTTTTTTTAAAATAGTTCAGAACAAATTTGGTTGACTAAATTGAACTAAACGCATAAACGTTATTTTGTTCAGTATAAATTTGCCTTTAATTATAGGGGTTATAAATTTTAATTTATTTTATATTAATCCTACATGAGGAGTTGTTTATTCCAAAACATTTTATAATTTTCTTTTTTTTTAACTTTAACTTTATTAAACCCTATGACGTTATTTGCAAAAACACACTTTCGAAAAAGAAGGGTAGAATTAGGTATAACTTCTAAAGGTGACAAGCACATAAAAATTTGTAAAATTATGTCAGCAGTACCTTAAAATTCATTAAAATCAATATTTGTGAAAAACCATTAGGTACCTAAAAAATTTCCACTTGCAGGAAGTCTAGCTGTAAGATATTATAGGTTAAAAACTTAAGCAAAAAAAACTTAAATCAAAATCTTCAACGTAAGAATAAAATATTCCAATATATTTTGGTTAAATAGAACTGCCAGCATTGAAATGTAGAATACATACTAGCAAGCACCTACTAAATAAAAAATTAAATACAAATAAAAGAGAGTCCTTAGAGGAAAAATGGAACAAAACAATTTGCAGACAAGTGATAAGTCAAAAGAATTGTAACAATCACAAGAACTATGAAATGAAAAAATCTATTTAAAGGTTAAAGGAATACTTATAAAAATTACTCCTAGTATTTCTTAGTTTATACATTTTTGTGACTATCGGTGGAATTTTGATCTCTTTTTTATTGCTTTAAACAGAATTTTCAAATAAAATTTTTTTATTTTCTATTTTATAAACAAAACAACTTTCCTTCTGCAAATTTAAATAACATCCGTTCTAACTTCCGTCCAACCAAACCGAGTTAGACTTTTATGTACGGTTTTTAACAAAATATTTGTTGTTCTAGAAACTTTTTTACGAATATTGAATACAATGGATTGTTTGTTGTAACATATAGGTATGTATAGGATAAGTAAAGTATCAAAAAACGAAAAAAAGGGCATTTGTCAATCAATTGGTCTTTTGCAATTAAACATTATAACTATAGAATTCTTAAATTTAAGTAAATGAAATTCGACAAGAATATTTTTTCTATAGAATAGAGAATGGTGTTAAAATGGAGGTTCAATAAAAAATAAAAACGAAAAACTCAAATTTGTTTTAGCTTAGATTAACTACATTTTGCATAAAGTTTTTAATTTTTACATAACCATGCCATCACTTTTGACAACTATAGACTTCTATTTTGACTAACAGAATTTCTAACACACAGATTTAGTTACCACAATTAAATAAACATTTTTGATAGTTGTGGTAATTGCAAATTTATGAGTTAAAACTTTGTAATAATTATTTTAATTTGTCTTACTTGCGTAGAAAACATTTTATGCGGTTAAACATCATAAACTGAATTGACATGAAGGACACGATAATTCTTTTTTTATTTCTTTTATTAAAAAATTAAATAACTGAAAATATTTTTTTTTGCTTACCAGTTTTCTTAATAGGTGGTCAACTGCATTGAAATGAATATAAAGGAATTTGTTTATTTTAGACATAAAATTAATTTGTTTTTTATTTTTTATTTTACCAGTTTATTTAATAAAAGATACATATGCCTAAATTTTGCTTTCAAACGAAATGCATATATGGAATGAATTAAATGCATTTATATATTATGACGAATTATGTGTTAAAACATCAATAAAGTAAATACTCATAAATAAAAAGTATATGTATATAAAATTACAAAAAAATAATAAATGTATAATTCAAATCTTATTTTATTTGAGTCTTATTTTTTGCTTTTAATGGTAAAATATTCAATTTTAAAGTAAAATTAACATATTTTGGGAAATGAATGTGTCTAATTCTTTTTATTTCACCATATACGTTATATAAGAAAAATATTGCAAAATAAATATAAAAGACTATAAGATAAATTTGATAAACCTTAGAAGTTTTTCACTCAGATTTTTTAAATTTTTACTGTGAAAAGAAAAAGAATTAAATTTAAAACCTTCTGAATTTTGAATTTAAATTTTAATCGCGATATTTTATTCTTGTTTTTGCATCTAATGATCCAAAAATAGAAGAACATCATTAAGAGTAGGGTTCAAGTTTATTTTTATATTTTACAAATAAAAAAAAAATCAACTAGATCGTTTTAATAAATTTTTAATAGTATTTCAGAGACAAAACAAAACATAATTATAAATAAATTTATCGAATTGATTGTACCCCACTGTTATATATTATTTCGTTATCACTTGGAATCACTAATACTCAACTTTAATACTCTTTTTTTTTTGTTTGTTTTAATTTTTCTCTATTCACAGTGAACCTCATAAAATTTTAAAGAAATTGGACAGCATGTATTCTATTTTATAGTCATAATTAACCTTTTTTTTTAAAACCTGGAATTAAAAGTTTTTTTTTAACTGCAAAATTACTTCTTATAAAAATAATTAAGGTCTTCTAAAGTAAGTATGATAAAGTGTTATGAAACACACTATTATTTAGTTTCTTTAATAAAGTTTTATGTTTATTTAATTTGCAGTTAACATAATATAAAGACATTTTAACATAAGGCATTTTGAGTTTTAAATAAATTAGAAATTAAGGAAACTTTTTTATTCCTTTTCGATAAGACTTTAAGACACAATATTTTCAAAAACGCTTTCATTCGAAATCCTAATCAGATCCCAATTATTCTTACGGTTTTTTTGTTTTTAGAATATATTACATGTTTACTAAAAGTACAAAACGTAAACTGTAACAAAAGATTGCAGCGAGAAACTTTTAAATATTTTTTTATTACATACATATTTATAAAATTATTTTTTTAAAATTATTCTACTCTGAATAAATTGCTTTGAAAATGTATTACTATTTTGTAAAATTAAATGTCAAATTTAGAGACATATAAGAAGAGACATATATGAATCAATACAATGTCGAATACAAATATTTGGTTCAAAACTGAAAATTTCATATTATTTCATACAATATTATTAAATTTTATGAGTTAAAATAACGTATAACATAATCACAAAACAATTTACTTATCAATCTCCTGATTAAAATTTTGATTAAAATAAATTTAAAATCTATTCATCATTTTCAACCGATCAGTATTTTGTTTAATTAAATTGTTTGTATTAATTAAATTTCAAAATTGTGTTTGTCTTTTTATTTTAGTGAAATTAAATTGTTATATTATTTTAGTTTTAATTTAGTTTTTGAGACCAAAGAATTTAAAAGCAAAAAGAAATAAAACAATTATTTTAATAATAGGTTTAAAATAATCTTTTTTATAGATTCACTACCATACTTATATAAAACCTTTGATCCTGAAACTTTAAAATAGTTTTACAGAATTCGAATTTAATTGAATTTGATTAAATCTATGTTTAAAACATAAAAATTTTCACACATTTTAAACCTAAATTACCTTTGTCTGTTTTTTTTTTATCAATCTTTGCAGAATTTAACGTAATATTATCCCTTCATTTCTTTCAATCAACATTCTATTTATTTTAAATTCTCCTAAAGTCTGACATAAACCAATAATACTTATTATCCAAATTGTAGGTTCTGTCTATCAATTCACTATAAATTGCATTTCATGTTATTAAACATGTACCATGTCAATCACCTTAACCTAGACAAAAGCTAAAATTACTGTCATTATGTCAATATAAAATCACCACATTTATGGTTTCAAAACAAATAAATTTTTATCTTTCAAGCCTAATTCAAGTTCAAGACTTAAAAAACTGAATAAAAAAAACAAAAGAAAAAAACAAAATAATAAAAAATTAAGTTTAAGCGCATCTTTGGTCCATTGTTTTTTTTTATTACAAAAGATAAATAAACTATAAAAAAAAAAAATTATTTTTAGTGCAACCTAATAAATTATTTTTCATGCCAATCCAAAATGAAAGAAAAACCTTTAAAACTTTCAATGGAAGGCATATACTTTCCCTTTAAATACGATAAATTTATTTTTAGGTATCAGTTTTAAAGCCCTTAGGAATTTCTGCAGTGTACAAATGAAGTCACGATGTTTAGGTACAACAAATCTTAAGACTTGACACTTTAGAGATATTTGAAACATCTCTAAGAGTGAGTTTGGTTTCATACAGGGAAATAATTGACTACATATTTAACAACATTAATAACATGTTAATTTTACATCAATTTGTATAACCATGTTTTACATCATGTTGTGTTGTGTTTCTTATTTTTTGTTTATTAAAATTTCCATATTTTTAAACAGGCAATGAATAATGACAATTGATGCGATTTTAAAACCAAATTAAATTTATGATATGTTAACAGAATAACCTTTTCTTTTAGTATTAAAATAAGATGAATGGAGCTAGTAAAATTAGACTCATTAAGAACACTTAAACTTTTTTAATTAATTTAATTTAATTACTTTTTTAATATCTTTTGTAGTTGTACTTGTCTAATCACTGTAGCATAAAACACACTTATATTTCTCGAATTCAAATTCTAAGTAGTAGTTAAAAAATTATAACTCAATCAAATTTTAAATTATAGATACTATACTTAGCTCTGGAAAAATTCTAGATAATGTTTTTCCTATATAAAATGTACTTATGTTTTCACGGCAATATGACAAAAGTCCCGGAGTCATAAGCCCATAGGAGACTTACCAGACAAGTTAAAACTCCCCGGAAGATTTTAACTCCAGTAAAAGGGCTAAAAGTTCCTTGGGAACTTCTTCATAAACTGAAATATTTATAGTTCAGTAACAATCAATTATTTTCAAAATTTATAAAAGTATAAATTATTGATATGAATATTTTTTTGATAAGATTTTACAGTTGGATACGAAATCAGGATGTTCCCTTTTTCCAAAATGATAAGATAATAAATAAATAAATACTTTGGAAAAATGGGCAACCTTGATTTTGTAACCAACTTTAAAATCCATCTTAATATAGAATCTTGCATAGACGAAACTAGGAGGGATTTTAGAGTTAGATGTAAAAACAGAGTATATATTCCCTTTTTCCAGATCAAACATAAATACTCTGAAAAAAGGGACAACCTTAATTTTGTAACCAACTTTAAAATTCCCCCTTAATTTTAATATATAATATTGCATGAACGAATATATAAATACAAAATTTTATGGGGAATTAATATCTTCTTTTTAGGGGACTTTTAGCTCAATCATCAAAGTTATAGTCTCCCAGGAACTTTTGGTTTATTTTTTGATACATAATGTCCCCGGGGGACTTTTGAATTCGGCACTTTTGTTATATCGCCGTTTTCACTTATTTCGTTAGAGAAATATAATTATATTTTCACTTTTAGAAATTTCTTTACTATTTAATTGTCGTGTTAGATAAATCAAAGAAAAATAAAGACATTAGCATTTTTCTATTATTGTTAAAATTTCTTTTCCATTTATTTTATCTAAAAATTGCTTTGCATTTCTATTGAGCTGAATACTTAGGTTTTCTATTGTAAAAAATCTTTCTTAACTATAAAAAAAAGTCTCCTCTAAAATGTTATGATCGTTAAATATTCAATTTTAATGCTATTAATTCTGTTTTTTTTTTAAATGAATTTAGCCACTATTGTTATAAAAATTTTTATTCTTATAATTCTTTTACTTATCTTACCTTTTATCACCACCAACGTAGCTTCATATTCTTCAATTTATTCAAATAATGTTTATATACATTTTTAATATATACGTACCATGTTTTGACTTTAATTTAGGGTGATTTCTACAAAATGATCTTCAAAATTCTTAGGTTCATTCAATAAAAAAAGCGCAAACTTACAAATAAATTGAATATGTACGTATACACTTGTGACTTGATGAAGTCTGAGTTTGAATTCAAATAGAAAAATTTTCATACAAATTGTGTGTTAAAAAAAAATTTAAAAACAAGATAAAAAAAAAAATAAATAATAAACTATACAAAATGCTTTGTCACGTTTATTCGCTTTAGTATGAATTTTTTTTTTTTTTTTTTTGTTCTTTTTGTACAATTGTTAAAGTTGTTTAAAATGTCAAGAGTGCAAAAAAAAAAAAAAAAAATTCATTTTCTTTTATTTCTTTTTGATTTGTACTTTACAATTTACAAATTCATTTTGGTCAAAAGACTTTAAGTATAGCATTAAATTTTATATTTTTTGTATGCCCTTTTTTTTCGAATGCTATAACATTTTGACAATGAAAATTAACAGGAGGTATTTTTTAACCTTTTTGGAGACATTTAAGCCTATAGTAAAAAAAAAATCTTGCAAATGAATTAGATATTTTTGTTTTCAAGGAAATCAGAAAAATGGTATTAGTATTTGGATAAAAAATATTTATCTTTATTAAAATAACTACATATATGTATCAGATCATGCTCATGATACAAAAAGTTTAAATTACTTTCGTATCAGTTCTATACACTTTGAATTAGAAACCTGCAGAAAACAAAGTTTTTTTGTATTATATAAGGCTTTTAAAGATATTTTTTTTTTTTTGAAGAAAACGATTATTAATTTGTTAAATAGTTGAGTATTTAAGCAAGTTTAGTTAAATGTAGTTTTCATCATAATGTGAAACAAAGAAGAACGTCAAAGAAAATGCAATCAAAGAAGAATAAGTTCGACAAGAAATAATTCCGAAAAAACAATGGGTTGCAACCAAAAATAAATTTTTTCAAAATAAATTATCCATATTTCAAAAAATTCTTCATTCATTTGGAATGTTATTTAAATTTTTATTTGGAGTCTTATTTCATATCTTTTAATGTAATAATCTTTTATAACAAAATAATTTTGTAGATGAAATAACGCCCAAAGCTATTTTCCATAAACATTTCTCTTAAGTTTTCAAAATTCCTAGAAAAAACATAAATACGTGTATAGGTTTTTTGCAAAAATACTTACAATCCAACGGTGTTATGTGTTGAAATATTATTTCAACTTTAAGGAGTTAATTCTTTAAATCGGAGACAAATTTAATTTAGAATGTTATTTAATTTTTTATTTTGAAGTTATTTTAGGGAGTCGAAAAACTAGCTTCATTATTTTACAGTTTTTTTTACAGTTTTACAGTCAATATCTCTGCTTTAGTTAAACTTTAACTAATTGAAATCATTTTTTTTCTTAAACGAAACTTTTCAATGGAACGTTTAATACAAATGTTAAGTTTGGTTTATGGGAGCAGCATTCTTCGGTAAACGGGATTTAGAAAAATTTAGGATTATGTAAAATGGGTAAGAAAATTTGAAGCGAAATTTTAAACACAGATGTTAATGTTCTTCTTAAACTTAATAAAACCGTACCCATATGAGTTGTCAATATTGGAGAACACATGCAATGGCATCAGATTCCACAAAACTGACGTACGTATGATAAACGCATTTCCATAAGCTGTGTTAGAATTGACAGTGTAGATATAGGCATCTGTCGCATTCTTTGTTAAGTGTAAGAAAACTTATTGAATTTAAAATGTATGAATTCCTTATTGACTATATATCTGTTTCTGTGCAGTAGTATACTACTATTAGAGTATAAAAAGCTGTATGAATATCAAAAATTAATATGGGACCATTTTTAATATTAGGAATTGATTAGTAAGTGATATTCTATATATAATTTTAAATTCAAATTTAATTTTGTTATGAATTTAGTACTAGACTTTAAGTCATAAGTGGAAAAATTTGCTGTTCATACATGCTTTGATAAAGTGTAGTAAAATTATTCTCTAAATCTAAAATAATTCCGCAGTTCGCAAATAAAACTAGAAATTAACGCAAAAACTATTACTATGACGTATATATTTGTTGATTTTTATAAATATATGTATATATGTATGTAATACAATATATTTTTCAATTCAATTTATTTTTTTTTTTGTACAAATGTGATGAAGGAAAAAAAATTCTTAAACTACATATATTTTATTTGAATTGAATTATTTTATAGATAGTCATCGAACTTATTATAAAATTAGAAACAATTTCAATACAACTTATCGATAATTATGAAAAGTAACAATCATTCATATGAAAACTAAGATCTTATCCAAATTTTATTTCACAAAAAAAAAAGGAAAAAAAAAAACTGTTAAATGATTGTTAGGTTTTTTTTTTCCATTTCCTATTGCCAATAGATACAATTGAACACAATAATATGATACTTATTTACTTTATTAGACATGTTAAACATCAAAAGTATCTAATAATTTTTTTCTTTAAATTTTATAGCCACAGGAGATTCATATTTTGATATGTTGTTTAAATAATGAATTTTGATTTTTGTTAGTGAAATTTAATATTAAATACAATTTAGTAAAAGACGAAAATTATAGTATGTAATTGAAATGTTAAAATTAAGTAAATTATAATAAAGACACCATAAGATAGATTTTTGAGCAAAAATTAAAAAGTCTAGACAGTTTTAATATCATGATATTAATTTGCTGGTATGCTTACAGAAAAATCTCGAATTGGCAATTTTTTTTAGTTGACTTGCTATGGTTTGATCATTTCGAGCAAACATTTAGAGCATCTAAAAAAGCATTAAAATTAAAAACCAGTATATTGATATGCTTCGTTGACTTCTATCAAGTTTTCGATCCTTCTATGGTAGTTAAATTAATATCCCTGTACCTTACTGTAATACCTATAATTTGACCGGAGTACTGCAAAATTTGACTTTAATGGAACTTTCATACATCTAGATATCCCAAAACTGTTTAGCATTGTTAAAAGAAAGCTATCAATGCTGCTGCTACATTCTTCTTTTAAGAGAATATGTGATTTAAAAGATGTGGTATTGCGGTTTACTTATTTAGAAAGAAAATTTAAAAAAATTAAGGAATCAAAGATAAAATTAAAAGGATAAGATAGCAAAATTTAAAATATTGTGTCACAATCTAAGTTAAAAGATGTTGGTGACGAGATAACATTCAAAGGATGGCATCACACTGATAACTTTAAATAGCAAATAATAATAAATATCTTGAAGCATTTAGCCCCATGCTAAATCTAAGATGACACTCTAACAAGAAAAGAAAACAACAAACAATCAGAATTGTTTTTAGCTGCTATTGTTTGTCTTTTACGTAGAGTTTTTGTGTTATATTATCATTTCTAGTCCTTTTATAAATCAACTGTAAGATTAAACTAAAATTTAATATATAAAAAATTGGTATATAATTTAATCTTTCAACCAAAGTTCAAACTGAAACTTTTTGAACTTAATACCATAATAACGACATAATAATCAATTGAATAAAAATGTTATGTATTTTAAAGATGCATGATCAAACATATATTAGATTTAAAACTATAAATTTAGTAAAATTTCTTTTTCCTAAACTACATTTTACATTGTAATTGAACTATAAAACATTACAGAAGTTTAAAAAATAAAATTCTTCAATTTCCATGAAAAAAATTGAATTTATTTGTTTTAAATTTAGGGCAAAATGGCTCTAAAAATTTAAAATTATAATTTTCATAATTACATTTGCTTTAATAATTTTCAAAGATAAGAAGAAAATCGTTTGATATTGGAATAAATCCGGAAAAATGAAAATAAGTTAGAAGTTTCTGTACATTAATGTTTTGTTGCTCGGAAAAAAATCATAAAATTTAACAACCAGTTTTACATAATCTACATATATACTTAATATAATAGAGAACAAAAGAGACTTACCGTAATACAGTCAATAAAATAAATAAAATAAAGCTTGTAAATAATTTTTTAACAATGCCAGCCCATCCAATGCCAGGCTCCAAGTGGTTTTATCAGTGATTTGTGTTTTTTTTTTTTGTTGCCATGAGCCAGCTATAATTAAGTTTTTACCAGTGATCTTCCTCTTGTTCTTCTATATCAATAATCTTTAATATATATGTGCTGTACAAGAAGAATAAAGTAACTCAGAAATTCTTGAGTAATATGTTAGTTCCAACTACTATAGAGCGCGCCATGCCGTATTGAAGTTGGCTTAAGTAGGACCCATTATCTCTATAGGCAATATCAGCGGTCTATGGAATGAGGAAGATGTACGGTAAAGGTGCCCTATCACTAGAAGAACAAAAATGATGAATGAAGAAGGAGTTAAAAAGCACTTTGGGAATCACAGAAAGCTCCGATCACGGGGATAGCTATAAATAATATGGAAAATAAAATGAATATTTCTTTCCACGAGGTGAGATATAAGCTGAACTCGAATCAAAGGAAAAAGAAAAGTAAAGTTTGATTTTGATTCACATATTTTACAACAAATTTTTTTTTTCGCTGTTTTTATTTGTCAAACGGTTCGTTTGTCTGTTATTCTTTCGAAAATTTCTACAACATTTTTTAAAAAATAATGAAATTTTAATTATCGATAATTTTCATTAAAAATTAATGTATAGGTTCATTCGTGACGGAGTTACAGATTTAAATAGTTTGGAAAAAGCTCTATTTAATCAGATTTTAGATATTTTTTGAATCTGAAAAATATTTCGGAAGTTTTACAAAAAAATGTAAGAAACATTACAAATCCTTGGTTGTATATACTGCCTTGTTTTATTTTATTTTAGAAATGTTTGAAAAATTAAATCATATTTGCCGTATATCCAAAAAAAGAAAATATAGAAAATCTATTGTTTTAAATTCTGAAATATTTAAAAAAAATTATTCAAAATTCCAATTATATTTACTTTTTTTTTTGTATAAGTGAAATCAATCGCAACACCAAAACAAAATTTTGTTTTGCAAAATTTTATTATATTTTCAACAAAATATAAAAATAATTTCTTTTGTATCTGTAACTTCTTTTTCTATCCTTTGTCGCCTCCTTCTATGTTAAAAAAACAAATCTTTAAGAAGTTCTAATTAAAAATTTTATGTCTAAATTTTATATTAAATGTGGAAAAAAAAAAAAAAATTAAAACAATCAACTACATAATACATATATATGTATTTCTTTTTGTTCTATACACCAATTGATATTATTTTAAAATAATTCTTGAATTCCTTTAATTGTTACTATTTTCAAAGAATTTGTACTCTGGAAAATTCTAAAATTATTTTAGGGTATATAATATACAGGTACAGATATTTACATCTATCCACATCTTACAAGCAACAATGCTTGCACGTGAAAAACAAAATATTTAAGATATTTATAAAATTTATTCAAACTTAAGTTTCAGATTCAAAAAGTTTATCATCAATATCAATAATATCATTTACAACCATTCATTTAAATGAGAAAAAAAAAAAAATAATTTTTACAAAATTATACAAATTTGAAAATCGAGAAAATACAACAAAATGCAAGAAAAAAGAAATAATTGACTTAAATCCTATAAGTTTTAAAACTATTTACAGTTAAAACTAACTACCTAAAATTAACAATGAACTTTTAAAAATGTAAAAAAAAAACACACACACACAAATTCTTAAAACGTTCTGTAAAAAAATATTTTAACACCTTTTTAGTGAACGCGGTACAACAAATAGAATGCATTTTTTTTTTTACCCAGGACATTGCAAAATTTTTTTTAAATCTCAAGATCATTTTAGTTTTTCTGAAATTTTATTCCTTTAATTGTTTAAATTCAGATACTGAAGGTTATTATTTTAATACCATTTAAGCACTTAAAAATACTGCACTTAAATTGGAATTGAAATGATTTATGATACATTTAAAGTTTAGTGAGTCGCTCATGAATTAAATGACAAAAATAAAAATAAGAAGTAAATTGGTTACATAAAACAATTCAATATTTAAAAGTCTAAATATAACCGACATTGAAGTCATTTTTACTTTAATGGTTTTTTTTTTTTGAATTATATAATGTCTCCCACTCTAAGTGCAAAAAAGGTGGTATCTACTGTTTTTTTTACAATTAAAATTCAGTTTATTGAACAATTGTTTTAGAAGGACAAGATAAAATATGATTAGGTATCTAAAGTATTTTTCATCATTTAGAAATACTTAGTTAGTTGTAGTAAGATTTATTTCCAAAAATTTCTATAATCCTCTAAGGATTATAAATGTTTCTTATTTGTCACCATTATTTTTCAATTGATGCTCTAACTTGATTTAATTTAGAGAAATTGTCTACCAAAAACAAAAAAAAAAAAAAAAAAACAGAACAGACAAAACTCAGGAAGGATGCATTATACTTTGGTTAAAAAAGACAGATGACACTAAAAATTAAGTTTTAAAAATAAGAAATTCTCCAGTGTTCACATAAGACTATGGACATAATAAATACTTAAGAGAAAAATTGAAGCAAGTATTTTTTAATGAAAGTTGTTAAATATATCTAATAAATGTAGAATAATTTTTATCAATCCCCTTTTCTAAATAAGAATACAATTTAGCACAATCCAAAACAATATCCATCGATATATTAATCAAAAATATTGCGCTAGATTGATAAATTAACGCAACAAAAAATTAGTAAATTCATTAACGGTGAATTTCAAATGCTTAAAAATGGTTGATTAGCTTGTAATAATGAATATATCTTTAGATATAACTCTATAATATAAGAAAAGTCCTTGATTACCTTATATATTCCAGTTATAAAATCAGTTCTTAATTCCAAAGTTGGAAACTATAACAAATTCTACATAAAGATTCAGAACTCCGATACGCTTTCAGATAGGAACTTGAAATTTTGAGATAAGAAAGAACTTTGAGAATTAGTATTGGTTTCCTCAGAAAATTTTTTTTGTACAACCCCCTGTTTAAGAAGTTTAATAAGGGCTGAAAAATTGAAAATTTGCTATTTTTTAACACCTGTTAACACCTGTACAAATTTTTGCAAAATAAAAGGCAAAAATTAAAATATGCCTTAGTTCTCTTAAAATTGATGAAAGTGTCTTATTATATGAATTTCTAAGAAAATTTTTTAATTTTGTTCCACAGTCATAATTCTAAACAGTCTGTATTGTCTTTTGGAAATGTGCACCTTTAAAACTGTTGGTTTAACTTCCGCCTTGTTTCTTTTGTATTCTAAGATAAATTAGATATCATGACTTTAATTTTGTTTTAATTTTTTAATTGAGCCTATTTTTCTGTGGCAGTTTCTTTGATTTCTTTCTGTTTCATTAAAAGGAAAGCTTCCACTGTATTTTACTAGAAACAGCTTATTAATATAGGCCGCCATAACGTCTTGTAAATAGAGTTCAGTACATGACAGTTAAGAACCCCTTATAAGAAATTTAGTATGTTAAAATTTTTTCTCAGGTAACTGAGAGGATTTCGGCAAACCTTTTATGTTTCATTTGGAGAGATTAGTTAATTTAAATCAAATTATATGGTTTGAAAAACACTGTAATCCTAGAGTATAGTAATGATACATTGTTCAAAAATTTATTTTGCATCAATTAATTTAGTAGAAGGAAATGGTCTTTCAGAATTGAAATGTATCGCTATGTCTCGCTTTGCTCTGCAAATTATTGTGTCTGAAGCATTTCAAATAAATTTAAATGTTAAAATGATAGTGTTCGAATACATGCTATAAGTGTGACAAATTCTGATGATATTTTTTATCACGTTTGATTAGAATTTGGATTTTTTTTTTCTATTTCGAAAAATTTTTCTATCTAATCTAACTAACATCCACAATCCAAGTAACAAAAATTCTTATTTTTATGTTTGATATGCGTAAAAAGACTACAAAACCCAACATAAAGACCAAAATGTTAAATGACAAAAAGGGAAAAATCAAAAACACTATAAATTTTTGCTTTCAAAACACAACGATTAAAACACTAACGTTATAATAAAATAATGTTCCATTTACGCTTTTGTTATAATATTATGTCGCTTTTACCAATAAAATATTTAATAAAATCTGGCAAACCCGAAAAAAAATTTTATATTCTCTTATATTTACATGCAATAATAATAGCAAAAGTAAATCATTCTTTCAACTAGAAAACGTAAAATAATCAGTTCTGCGTTAAGAATTTATTATGTTTTCTTTGTTTTCCCTTGTTTTTTTTCTTTTATTTTGGATCTCCATTTAATACCAACAACTCAACAGTTATTGAAAAAATTAATTATTTTTAGGTGTGCCTTTTAACACGATCCACAGTATAACAGATGATAATAAATAAGTATGCGAATAAGAAATGCGGGAGAAAATAATAGATCTGTAACTAATGCCCTATTCTAGTCATTTTGATTTATGATATAATACCAAGTTGATTTAAAAAAAAAAATCTTACCTCAACAAGAAAAGTTTAAAATGAATTTCAGAATTTGATATCCATTATTTCTAAATTAGACGAAAACCCGAAGAACAGTTAGAAGTAAAAAAGAATGAAAAATTAATGAGGTCATATTCTCAGTTAACTTTGTACTTAACAATGATTTAAAAAAAGTTTATAGTAATAAATTAATTATTCGTGCCTTATTGAATAATTTTTTTTTTGTTTTAAAAAAAGTGTATCATTACGGAATTCTACTTCCTATTTTCAGCACAATTTTCAAATTTGAAAAATTTACTTATACAGTTTCACTTTGCTCGTTCATCTGTTTACAAAGCTTCTACGCGTAAGATTTAATAATATTAATATGAATATGTCGGAATATCTGCAGTTTTGAAGCAAGTTTAGCAGCTTCTATATAAAAATTTTGCGTTAAATTTTACATTAAAATAGAAACTAGTTTTTCGTCTATCTTAATTTTACAAAATTTACATACCAATTAATTCTAATTTGAAAAATTTTACAAATATATAATAAATAAATACTTAAAAGTTCTTTACTTCAGTCTTTTGTTACAGTATTCTCGTTATATATAGTATTACAGTCATATGTTATATATCTCAGATTCTCCTTAATATTTTTTGAATTTAAAAACAGTAAACGATAGGTTTTTTTTTTATAAACCGTTATCAAAATTATACAATTTAGTATTTAAGATTTTGCTTCCTTCATATCTCCGCAACGCTTTTTCTATTATGATCTTAATCAATTAGGTTCATGGTGCAGGAATAACAATCTTGAACTAAATGTTAGCAAATACCTGATTATGAACTTTTCAAGATTAAGAGCTAAAACAACAATATGCGGATAAAATATGCGTTGAGCAGATTGTTTGCGGTGATATCAACTCACCTTCTATTCGCAGACAAATGAGGTATAGAGAAAATCTGAATAATTTGAGATCGGTTGAGCGTTTTAATGTGTAAAACATCACTCTACAGACTACGTCGATCTTGAGCCTATTTCGGATATATTGAGAGAGACTAACTCAAGGACTGAGCTTTTCGATATTAACGTTAACAAATTAACACTGAGAGCCCGACTTTATGCGAACATGGTAAGTTTTCGTAGTTTGTATGATTAATCTATCATTGCAATTTAACTTCCTTGTTAGATTCCTTTTTTGCAATGTTAATTTTTTTATTTTTTATTACCATTAATAACATTACTAACATTAATAAGTAATTACTAACAGTGGTAATAACCAATTAAGTATTAAGTTTTTCTAACATCTATCATCATTTACTATACATACTAACTTTTGTAAATGATGTCTTTTTAGTTAATTGTGATAGTTCACTAAATGAATAACATAACTAATGCTTGGTTTAAGCAAGTATCTGATACAAATAACTCATTTTTCAGGTTAAAATTCAAATTTTTAAGGGGAATATTCAGGTTTTACTGAGACAGCAAAATTGATACGAAAATATTCTTAAAATCTTCAAAAAGCGAATGGAAATGGTAGAAAAATCGATTTAAAGATTTGGTAATTTCAAAATCAAAATTTAGTTATGAGTTTCGGATTTCGTTTTTATATTTAGAAATGGTCCTCTACATAATAACGCCTTATTCAGATTAAAGTTCCGATTTTTAAGGGAAATATTTAGGTTTTACTGAAACAGCAAAATTGATATGAAAATATTGCCCAATAATGCATAATATTTCACAAAACTCTGAATCAATTTTTATTGATGGCTTAAATAGCCTTGATCTGCAACAATTTAGTTCTGTCACAAATAAGTTAGGCAGACAACTAGACCTTGTATTTTCTTCGTATCATGCAAATTGTTGGGCATCCCCCAGTGAATTAATTTTCACTAATATAGACGACTATCACCCTTCAATAGATATAATTCTCAATGTAAACTTCTTCAATGAACCGCCTACTTCCGAGAATTCTTTAAAGTTTGATTTTGCCAAAACTGATTTCACACATTTAAACTCACTTATCAGCTCACTCAAAGTGGAATAAATTTTTTCCTCATCAAATCAAAACATCTGCCTTAAACGGTTTTATGATATGTTAAACACATGCTTTCGCTTTGTAATTCCTACAAAATCTCATGAATACTCTAACTACTCAGCTCCATGGTCATTTAAAGAATTGCGTTCTCTGAGGAACAGCCGAAATTCTTCAAAGAAAAAATATATGGAAACTAATTGCAGTATCCATTATAATACCTTTCTTGATATTATAAATTTAGAAATTATGAGAGAAGAAAGATCTTTCAGAATTAGGATAAGTTACATTTGTACCACCCTCGAATAGTTATTATAAGTAAAAATTGGAAATTTGCTTTTCTTAGCCATTTCTAACTTAGTCATGTGTATAAATATTTTCATTTCAATTTAAAAATTTTGGTGCAAGTCACAATATTCTAAAATGGTGTTTGGTAAAAATGCGCCTTAAAAAATATTTAGTTTTCCATTCTTCCGTGTTTAGCGCTTTTATTACAAATATTCAAGTAGACTTTGCAACAATCTTTTTTCAAAATTGCTATACTTATACGAATATAGTTCAAGGGTATAATAAATTTACCATTAGTTTTCTAGTACCTTGAAGGAGGCAGGATATATATAAAATAGTATATGTATATTCTTGCTCAGGATTGAATTCTCTGGCGATTTAGTTGAGAGCATCTGTACTCTCGCATACGTTATTGTATACTCACGATAACTAAAAAAAAAATTGAATTAGGATTCTGAAATTTTACCATGTCAATTTTATGCACTCGTAGTTTTCTTGGAAAGATATTGAGCCGTTCTATAAAACTTCGCCTATAAGTAAATGTTAAATGGTAGTCTGTTATAATAATATTGTGTTTTAATTTTTATTTTGTTTTTATAACTCACAGACAAATTTAACATTTGTTTTGTTGTAAATAAATAGAAAAATTTAAAAATGTATTATCAGTAAGTTTTCAGCTGAGAGATTAAAAACAGGTTCAATATTTCAAATTAATAAAATATAGGCAAATTCCACTGTTATTTCTTAATACCGAAATAGCAGTTATTTACTTTTAAAAAAAAAAACTGATATACATATATATGTATTATATTATATATATATTTTTTTTTTAACAAAAGCTTTAAAAAACGTTTTTTCAATATAAAAATGTAGTAAAAACTTAACATCAAAAACAAAAATATCTTTAGAATTAAAAATTGCAACTAATTTTTAATTCAATTTAGTCAAAATTACGTTTATTTTTAATTTTTTCATGTAAATGGATTGCATAAATATTATTATCTCAAATCAAGTTTAAGATTATTAAAAAAGCTTAGAAAAAAGTTTTAAGTAGATATTTAAAAGAAAAAAATATCTAAAACTTGCCTTAAGATATATTTAAAACAGTTTTAAATCAAAACTAGAAGTAAATTGAAATATGACTCCGTGGCGCAACGGTAGCGCGTCTGACTCCAGATCAGAAGGTTGCGTGTTCAAATCACGTCGGGGTCAAAACATTTTTTTTTATTTCATTCTTTTTTTTTAATTATATTAAAATTTCTAATTATTTAACTCTAATACATAATTATTTTATATTCGGTCTCTTTTCGGATTCATTTCATTCAAGTTTCACAAACGCTATTAAACTGATATTAACAAGTTTTCTCGTGGCCCTCGTTAACGATGACATAATTAAGAGAGCATGTTGAACAATTTGAAGGCAGATCCATTTAAACCGAAATATTCTCTAAACTAGATAAGATTATTGTTATTGGTACTTACAGCCCAAGGGAAATTAAAAAAGTTTAATGAAAAATACAAAAAAATATTTCAATTAAAAGTAACTTCAAAGATTTTTTTCTTCAAAGATTAAAGATTAAAAAGTGAAAGATAAAGTTTCTTCTCCATTCATTTTCTTTTTAAATATTGATTTTAACTATAGTTTTAATTCTAAGCCAATTAATTTAATTTAAATTTTAACATTATAAATTATTACAACTCAATTGCATTTAAATTAAAAAAAGAAAAAAAAAACAAAAGAAACAAAAAACAAAGCATTCTTTCATTTTTAAATTGCGATAAATAATTGTTCATTATGAATGAATGTCAAGAAAATTTTGAAAAATTAAAAGAAACTTCCATACAATTTAAAAAAAAAATAATTTGTAGTAAAGAAAAGCTTTTTCTCGAATTACAGTAAATAAATTTTGTTAACAGACTGACAACAAACAAAGAGAGTGAAAAACTTTATCTAGAGAATAAGGAAAATTTTATAGTTGAAATTTTATTAATTTTTATTCACTATCTTTTTATTTAGGGGGGATGACTTAATTTCTACGGACATAAGTTCCATGGGACTAATGTCCTCTTAAATGGGTTTAATTTGCATTGAACTTATGCTCATTTTTAAATTAACTTAAATTCCATGGAAGACCGATTTGTGTTGGAAGTTTAGTCTAAAATAAAATGGCCATAAGTTCTGCATTTTTCTTTTGCAATTTATGTGTCCAATAAAATAACTACAGTTTCCCTTTTCTTAATTAAGAAGCATTTTAGAGCTGGTTATAAAATCTGGGTTATAGGTATCCTTTTTCAGAATTCAATTCTAAAATTGCTCTTATAATTGAGAATCTCTAATATACGGATATATAATTATTCTGGAAAAAGCCAATACCATGATTTTAAATCTAACTCAGAATTTCGTATAATATGCTTATGTATGTATTTCTATTCAGAAAAAAGAAGCAATTTTGATGTTTTAGCATTCGGGATTTTTTTCTGCAAAATTTAAATTCGGGATATTTTTTAAGTAAGGTTTCATTTCACCCACATACATATAATATACATTATATATATATTTCCGCTTTTCCAGAAATATTACAAAATTTAAATATGACTTAATTTCTTTCGATGGAACTTATGACTCAAACAAAATTGTCGTAATTTCAATGGAAATTAGATATATTATCTCATATCAAATTGGTCGTAAGTTCCATAGAATTTTTGCCTCTATTTGAATGAAACGTAAGTTCATTTAAAAACGGACTTTATTTCCATGAAACTTAAGTCCATTTAAGAGGACACACGCTTCTTGGAATTTATATCTGTGGAAGTTATGTCATCTCCCCTTTGTTTATTTCGTTTTTTTTTCTTTTTTTGTTTTTATCTTTTAATCCTAATCTGGGCTTATTTATTTTTCATTAAAATAATAATATATTTTAAATAAGAGGTAATTTTATTTTTCAGTTATCTTTTTTCAAGAATTAAAGAAATTTTTATTTTCTTTTTTTTTTTCTTTTCTTTTTAGTAATAAAATCTTTAGGTTAAAATGGGTAAAAAAAATGAACATTAAAAGGTAACTATGATACAAGTAAAATTTATTATCTATTAAAGTTGGCTTATAGCATACTTAAGATATTTTTATCTAAAACTTAAAAAAATATTTTATATTTGTTTATAAAAAGACAGTTGATAATACCTGCTGACAATTTCATTTCCATTAAAGGTGTGGTAAATAAAAATAATTTTCTGTTTTATTTTTTATATTCATATTTAAAGAGGAAATTTGATTATAAAATCTATTAAATCAAAATGATATAAAAAAACAATATGGAGAATATTAAAAAATTGTTTGTTTATCTTTTTATAATTTAAAAAATAAATTCATTTTTGGAATTTTTGCCTGATGAATTTTTACCTATACTTAAACTATGCTGTTAAAGACTAACTTTTTATCATGTTTTAAAATAAAAAAAATTTATTTCCAGATTATGTTTTTAAGAGTACTACCATACCACTTTTACTTTCCTTTTCTCTTTCTTTGCTATTCGTTTGCTAAGAGATTTCGTGATTTTAGAGGATACTGTTTTTCTTTTAAAAAATTACGATTTCATTGAAAATTTCTATTTTGTAAAATCTTTTAAAAGATTTAAATAGTGTTTTTTCAAAAAAATGTAGGTTTATAACGATATCCAAAGACAAAGTTTAGCGGAAAACAGATTTCTAGTATGAGAGATTTGTAGGAACAAAGGTTTTGAAAATAAGATTTTGAAAACTAAAATTTTGAGAAATCTTTCTATATCTATAATATGACTGTGTTTTTGTTCTCTTGGAACCAGTTCCGAAAGTTTCTGCAAAAAAATTGGTAATATTTTAAACATATAGAGTTCTAATTCTTAGATTTACTAGAAAACGATTCAAAGGTTAGAGTAAATTGAACCAAGAAATATAACATTTAGTGATCCATCACACTACACTTTTCATCATAAGTCGTTCTAAGCTCTAAAGCTAAACCTACATATAAAAATGAAGTTGTGGTCTCTATTTGTTAACTTGAGTCAAAATAAAAGGAAAAGCTATGAAATCCCCCTAAAATATGACAAACATAGATAATAACAAAAATTTTCAGTTTATTTTTTTCTTATAGTTTAAGCAGAATATTATTAAAGAGTCTCTTAAATTATCTTCGTGTGGTGTCATGGTTTACCTCGATAATATAAAGTAAAATAAATTATTTTTTTTCTAATCTACAATGCAAATTTTTCACAATTTTAATTTTATTTCTGTAGGAACGGGTGCTAGTTAAGAGTTTATATAAAAGTGTTAGAAGGCATTCATTAGTCAAAAGGAAGCAACAAACATATTAATAATGATATGTAATAAAATAAAACGAATATTAAACTAATATTTCCTATTTTATTTCAAATATGAGTCGATTATAATTTGTGTACTAATTGTTTTTATCTCCTACTTTATTTTGACATTTAGCTTTAATTAATGATATCGTATTGGCTGGCAACTAAGTACCTTTATATTTTTCTTTATTTTCACTTAATACACTATGTTACACAAAGACAAGTTCACTCGTATAAATTCCAGATAATTTTATGTATCTAAGAAAATAGCCACTCCAAATCCTCTCAAATTGCAGAAACATAAATCTAACATGATAGAACATAATTGTACCAAATTTAAAGGTTATATCTTTGTTGGTTTTGGAGATAATCTTGTTTGCTCTAAGCCTCGTTCGGAAGCTTTCAAAATCCGAACCCATGATCCAAATCCTTTCAAATTTTAGAGATATAAAGAAAACATGAAAAAACACCACTGTACCAAATTTTAGGGTTCTACCTTGGTTGGTTTTGGAGATATGGTCATTTGCTCCGGGATCATTCGGAAGCTTCCAGAATCCGAACACACGGACCGATTTTGCCCAGATACAATTCCTGGCTTCCTTCCTTAATTAGTAAGATACTATATAAATTACATTAAGATAGCTTTATTAGTTTTTGAATTATCGTGTCGATTTTACGATGCCCGTGAAGAACGGACGGGCATCGTAAAATCGACTCAGCAGATGACCCTGATCAAAATATATATACATGTCCATATCTAACTCGCTGCGTTTGGTTACATACATCATACCCAAGTTAATATACCCTATACTTTAAGTGTAGAGTATATAATAAGTACAGGCAACATTAAATAATAGATTAAAAATAAATGTGCTAACGAAAGTTGTCATAAATAAGTTACACAAAAGTAGCTTATTTAATGTAAGTCTTCTTTTCCTTTGCAAAATCAAAATTAAAAAACTCTTTATACAAAGTCTGTAGATAAAATCAGTTCTTAGTAAGTTAAGATGTAAATTAAGAATAAATATTACCAAAATAATACCTACTTTTGACATTGAATACCAGCCCATGTTAACTCAATATTCTGGTATAAGATAATACAAATAATATCGCGCATTGTTGAATCACATGCTTCTCTTATTATAAACGAGAATGTTATTTTTTTGTTAATAGCAGCAGTGTTTAATACAATTTAAGATTTAAAATCCCTACAGTACCATTTTAAATACAAACTTTTTTTTAATAAAATTCTAATAGCATTTGGAATATATGGTGAAATTCATAATACAAGAAACAGTGACTTGCCTACTATTGCTGTAATTAAAATTTTACGTATTATAGTACCATCCCATATATATATTATTATCACTATTAGATTATAAATATGAATACATCAGATATCTATAGTCAAGTCGTTTTAAAAATGCTTGTTGTTTCTTAAGAGTACAGACAAGTTTTATCTTAAATTCTACTTTAGTACTACTTTTTCATCCTTTGGCTGCTTTTTGTATTTTCATAAAATCTAATTGAAAACTTTTGAAGTTGACCTCAAAATTACCAATTTTGACATTTTAATTGATTTTACACCCAAAGGGAGTCAAGTTTTTGAAGATAAATTGCGGACATAAAAAAAAACTATAAATGGTTTGCGCTCTAATGGTTGGATTCATGATTAAATTAATGGATTTTCATAATTAAAAAGGGGATGACGTCATATATGAAACTTGTTTCACGTGTGTTTATATTAAAAAGAAAACAAGCACGATTCAACATAGGGAAGAAAAATATTCTCCCGGCTAAAATATTTCAGTTATTAATTAACAAAATCGCATATTATTTTATTATTTGTATTTTTAAAATAAATCTAGAAACAAAATTTTCCAAATAATGTAAAAAACGTTAATATAGAAAAGATGTCCTTTTAAAATGTTAAACATGATGTCAACGAAAATGAATCACTAGTCATTCCATAACTATTCAGATTTTATTTAAGGATTTACAGTTAGAATTTTTTAATTTTTATAATTAAATTAAAATTTAGTAATATAATTAAAATTTAAGACTGTTTTATGATGAAAGTATACTGAATTCATGAAATAAATCTACCATAAGATATTAATAAATCTCAACCGATTTAGGTGTTTCTTGTCGTGTCAAAACTCTGTAGCGTTGTAAAAATTGAAAAATTAAAAATTTTATCCTAAACACCAAAATTCACGCATTACTAAACTTAATTTCTACAGAATTTGAAAGAACTCCTGTTTATACATATAATGTATATTTTCATCTGCCCTGGAATATGTTACTACATTTTGTCACTACATTTATTTGAATACTAGAAAGTCAAGGGAAGAACAAAAATCTAAAAATAAAAGTAGAAAATGAAGAAAACATTAAAAAAGAAAAACGAATTTTATTGAAATTTGTGATAATATTATTGTATCTTAAAGTGATGCAATTTTAGGGCGGATGAATCTTCTTCCATAAAAATAGGCTCCTTATTAATTTTTTATTATTTTCTTTATTTTAACTCTCATAATTTTTTAGAATTGTTGGGCTGGAGTTGACTACATTTTTATAGTTATATTGGTTTATAACATAATTTATTATAGCATAATAATCCCAGACGAAATAAATATCAGATAATTATTAATTTTTGTCTTTGATGGATTTTAGTGTCAGTTATTGAAACCAAATAGAATATTACAAAAAACGAGATGGGAGCAAAAATATTATTATTAAATAGTACTTACTGTAAATTTGAAGTAAACTACAAAATTGCTTAGAATAAAAACAAAAATATTGTGATAAATATTTTTAAATTGAGGTGGACAAGTAAGATATGTTGGAGGATTAAAGAAAAGATAAAAATAAAACGGAAGGAAACTTGGGTCAATTTTTATACCCGTACGATAGGATCGGGTATAATAAAATTACTCCTCCGTTTGTAACACCTCGAAATAAGCGAACTAGATATACCTTCAAAGGTATGGATCGGATCAGAAAAAAATTCTAAGACTTTTGAGCCATGTCCGTCCGTCCGTTCGTCCGTCCGTCAGCACGCTAACTCAAAAACTAAGAAAGCTAGAATCTTGAAATTTACACAAAATATTCTGGGAAAAATTTGTAGGTTCCCTATTTTTTTTGGTTGAGTTTGGACCAAAACTTAGGGTAGCTCACGAACACCTAACTTTTAGATCCCCACATTTTTTTTGAAATAGAGCTATGAAATTTTAACTATTGATAGATGTCACAAAAATATTAATTTTATTTTTAATAACTTTTTTTTGTAGCCCCACCCGTTACGGAGCTACAGCTCCCCAAAGGTTCAAAAAAGCTCTATATTTAAATTGTTATAGCACAAGTTGTATAAGGTATATCTTCATTTTGAAAACGCCAAACGATTACTACTTTTATCAGCTTTAAAAATATATATACAATAAATATATAGTTATGGCATACGGTGTCTTAATTTACCGTTATGCGAAACTCAAATTTTGCAAAATCCTTTAACCCTTCTATCTTCTAAACGGTTTAAGTTGGAAACTTGAAATTTTGACAGAAGTTAGATCTTTGAAAATAAGTATGAGCCATTTCAGAAATTGTTTTTTTGTATCACCCCCCGTTTAGGAGCTGTAAGGGGTCAAAAACTGAAAATTTCCTATTTTTAAACACCTGTAACTTGAACACCTGTTAAAATTTTTCTGAAGTAATACACAAAAATTAAAGCTTCAACATTATACTCTTATTTCTGTTAACAACTTTTTTTAATAATATAGGGTTACTTTATAATTGACGAAAGTGTTACTTGATTTTTTCAAATTTTCTAACAAATTGCTTTAACGAATTTTTTCCATTTTGTTTTACTCGATAATTTGAAATTGTTGAGGATATAATGCGTAGTACAAAAAAATGTAAATAAATAAACAACATAACGGTTGCTTGAAGAATTTTTATTTATATGATATTGATATACATACATACTCATGTTTATTTACATATCGTATATGTCACTGATGAATGAATGATAAGAGTATAGATGTATATTATATAGCGCCATACTTACATACATATATGTATTTTATTGTACTTATAAGAAATTATTCTGTCAATGGAATATTTAAATATAATATAATATAATATTTAAAATTTATTTATTATTTTGTACTAAGTAAATTTAATATAAATTTACCGCTTAGTATTAAATGGTACTATAGAATATTTGAAAAAGTTTTGGATTGATAATCGTTATGTGAAATGTTAGAATTGCTTTTGAAGAATGTACATATAAACATATAGTTTGAATATATGTACAACCCATAGTTCTAGAAATTATAAAATTCACCCAAATTATTTTAAAATACTAAAATATTAAAAAAATAATATTGTAAGCAGAGTGACAGGCTGTGAACATACTAACGGTTCGTACGGGTATCTAAGAGTTGACAAAGTCAACTGTATTCTTCCTCGTTTATTATATTATTACTAGGGGCCCCTGTTAATGTATAATCAAAATCTATGTTGAATCCAATTCATATAATAGACAGTTGCAGTTTAGAAAAATAGAATTTATGAAAAAAGTACAATCTGTAAAAAATCAGAAAGCAAAACCAAATTCATCAAAACACTAACTGAAATTATTTTTAAAATAATGCCAAAACAGAATTAAATTGTATAAAGCGCCTGTAGTTGGTGTACATATATTTATTTTATTTGTTATTGTGAGTGAGTTTTAAAGGTACGTGGGGAAAACAGAATAGGTATCCGTAAAACATTCATAAAGTGCACAAACAAAGTTTGTAGCAAAATTCAGTTAAATTTTTTTATAAGCCACGTTATCTGCAACAATATTACGGTTGTTCGTTTTACCTTGCCTTAATGTAAAAAATTTAAAATCTGAAAAGACCGTATATTTGGTGTACAATCCTTGTTTAAGTTTGTGCATGGTACAGATGGCGAGAAAACCGTACAAATATTACCACAATTGTACAAATGGTAACCCTGCATAAAATTGACATACAAAATATTTAAAAATAAAAAATTATTCAAATTTAATTTTGGTTGTAAGAACTGCTGTATACTAAAATTTAAGTACTTATATGAGAAGAAACTGAATTCAAAAAAGAATACAATTAGAAAAGTTTTCTAATCGCTTAAAATAATATACAAACATCCATACATAAATGCAACAATTTAATAGAAAAGTATAAAACCAAAACAATTATAGATTTGAATTTTAAAGAGACTCTGCCCGCTGATCATACATGTACATACTTAGATACATATTGATTATTAATATCAGGTCAATATCATTCATCATTATTTAAAATTTCAATACATATTGTGATAAATGATGATTTTTATCAATTTTTAAATTTTTTTCTATATACATGCATAAGTTAAAGTACATTACATACATATAGCCAAAGAATAGTTGAGCCGTTGCGGTCGAATCGAGATTCGAGAGGAAAAAAAATACACAATTGTAAAGAGAGTAAAGTGAGAATGTCTCTATTAATTTTGTGTTTTTTTTGTTACTCTGTTGTGTACGTTTTTTTACTACTACCAACTTACCGAGTCCCCACTATCGTAGGTACCATGCTACTGTAATATAAATATGAAATGTGTTGTTTTTTATGTTTTATTATTAATATTATGTATGCGTTTTATAGTAGAAAAATCGTAAAAAAATATGTAGTTACTGATGTTCGAAGCTTGAAACGGAATTCATAATACGTAGTGTGTGGCTGAAAACTACTAAATTATAATTATAGGCCAGGGGCCAGGGGTAGCTGGTGTGTAAGTATGTTTTACCGAGACATCTAAATTATAAAAAATTCGTATGGGATACAAAATTTCTTGATTCCAAAAGAAAACAAAAAAAAAAATCATGATTCTAAACATACATATGTATGTATATGTTAATGTAGATTTTGTAATAGAAAAATCTTATTAATCTGTGTGGCTGAAAACTACTAAATTATAATTATAGATATTATGCACTACAGAACATATAAATTATTCACTTAAGCCACTTCCAAAAAAAAAACTTTAAAATTTTCTAAAATACTTAAGTGACTCTTATAACACTTTGGAAAAGACCAATACATAATTTACAGATGATTTCTTGGAATTGTTATTTTACACGTTCCGTCGCAGAAAACATTGCATGCAATTTTTAATTTTTCATTGTTAAAACAAACAAAAGAAACAAAATAAAAGAAAATGTAATAAAATTTATATTATAATATTGTAAAATTTCAAAAACAACAAAAAAAAAGGCAAGATTAAAATTTTGATTCCAGTGAATTGAAGGAAAAGTGAAATTATGTTGATTTGCTTAAAATAAATTAAAAATTAAATTTCTTTCATTAATTAATTACAAATTTTTTCAATTACTTTTTACCTATTAATTGTATGTTTTGAACATTAATTACATATATAATAATATTCAACTTATCATCATTATTTATAATATGATTGATGAGTTTATTTTTTTTTTTGTTATAAAAAAAATTTTTAGTGATCATTTGTGATTAAAAAGCGAACTGATCAATTATTTTGAAAGTAATTACTTGGGTACTCTTCTTTTAAAGTTATTTCTATTGTAATTTAAATATTTTTAATATCTCTAAATTTTAAAATCATAAAATTTTAAGAATTTAAAATTTAGTTTTTCGTTTTCAACATAATGTAACTACATACTACGAAAAATGTTTAAGGAAATAAAATTGAATCTTTTTATATTATTTACAAAAAAAAAAACGAAAACAACAATTTTGAAGAACTTGTTTGACATATGTTTGACACTTGATTCAAATAATTTTCATTTTTTTGACGAGGGTAGGTGGGAATCATCAAATGTCACTAAAAAGGAGTGAATCATGAATCCTCTAGATTATTGTGTGGAACTTTAACGCGAATTTATTTTTTCACAGAAAAAATAAATTCTATATTCTATATCTTTTTATCTTTTGTTTTTGATTAGATGTATATATTTAAAATTAAAAAGTAAAATTTGTCAATTACAAACTTAAAATTTAGTAGTAAAAAAACAAAATATAAAATTAAACATGCAATTTTTATTGAAAGGATCTTCTGTAATATTTTAAACAACTAAAAATCTTATCCTCATGCATTTCTTAACTGTCAGTCATATTTCAAATTAAAAGCAAAAATTATTGGCCACAAGCAATTTAAATTCATATCAAACTAACAATTTTTTTCTTAATATATCATTTGAAAAAAAAGAAATGATTGAAATAAAATAAAAAAATTGTTTTTACCATTCCATGATAAAACGTTTATTGAGATTTTTATTGTTTTTAACTATAATTATACCACATTAATCCGTGCGAAGTAGAATAAGAGTAAAATAAAATAAGATACTAGAAGATGAGAACAACTTTCAAATACTTGAGAGTGCTTATTAGTTGTTAAAATTCAAATTAAATCAAGGCCTTATTATTTTTTTCTAATATTATTAGCTAATTTTCTCTGTTTTCCTCTCATTTCTTTTTTCTTTTTTTTTTCTCTTTTACTCTAGGATTTGTTAAGGAAGTAATTGAACTCAATTGATTCATTTTCAATGGAAATGCATTTTCATATAGTAAAATTTATAATATTCAAAGAGGGTTTACATAATTTTTGTTTTTTAAATTGTGTTGTGAAGAAGAAACTCCATGTCACATACTCAAAAACTCCGAAGGTTTATTCCGAGTAAGATATGTGCATCTAGGAGCATATTGCTTTGCTGAAGATGAACTGCCAGCAATAAACCCTTTACAAATCTTTACTTTCTTAGAAACAGTAGGGCTAATACAAGTATTATAAGTGGAGGCAAAATCTTCAACACGTAGTAAAAGGTGAAGCACAATTGATCTACATCAAAAAGTCGCAATGTCATTTATACCCTAATAAATCTAATCTAATTTGAATGTTGTGTCGTCAACAAAAACATCAACAACAGTATTAAATTTAATTATTATATTTGTTAGCGTAGACTATAGAGGCTTTTAATCACTTTATAGTGTTATTTTTATTATGAGGCTTTTAATCACTTTATAGTGTTATTTTTATTATATATGTTAAATAAATGTTCTGTTATATTTATTTTAAGATGTCGTCCAATATATTAGAACCATAAAAAAAGGTATTGAATAAGATCAAAACAAACCAGCAAATAACTTTATGAATGATTAGGTAACTATTTTCAAAAGTACATGCGAGGTAATGAAATAATTGGGTCTAAAAGAATTTAATATTTTTAAATTAGGTAAATTTAATTTATCGAAAAGCATTATACTATATTAATTTATTATGTTAATATCTAAATCTTTCAGTAAATGCCTCAAGAGTTATAAAATACGATTTCAAACCTATTTCAAAAGTTTGCAATAAAATGTAAATAAAATTGAAGCTTTAGCAACACAAAATGAAAATTGCTCAATGTTAAATACTGTTACTAAGTTATAATTTAGCATATCAATTTATTAATAATTTAGATGAATTAAATTAGAAAACCGCAACCATTCTATCTAATTATCTATTAGATATCTGTGATACTGATTTAATCACTTTTGTTTTAAAATCTATAGAAAACTAGACACTGAAAACTAAAACTTTGAACATCAATTCATAAAAGTTGAATATGGTTAGACCTAGTAAGGAATAAAAAACTTTTATAGATCTAGTAAAAAATTAAAATAAAAAGAAGAAGAATTGAAATCAAGAACTCCTATGGCAATAAACATAAAAAAAGACAGATTTATTATATTATAATGCATAACAAAAATATTGTATTAAGTATTTGTAAAATATTTTATAAATAAAAATCAATAAAAATGAAAATCTGTTGTAAGTTGTCGTCATATTTGCATAACACTAGAAGTTGGACAGATCATTAAACTATTTCTGACCTAATCTAAAATCATCAAATTAGATCAAATAAAATACTTAGTCATTATTTCAAATAAAATGAATGGTTAAAAAAGTAATCGTCAACATGAAAATGTGTGATAGGTACAAAAATAAAAAAGGCTAACAACCTACGAGTACATTTCTACCTACATTCATAAAAACCATAAATATTCAAACAAAAAATATTGTTCATTTTTACTTACTATAAATATTATATGATATTGTGTATTAACATTGTATTATAATCAGACCCGAACTAATTTTTTTTTATTTCGAATTTTATATTCTTTTATGAATTAAAAATCTTTAATTTTTTTTAATAACAGATATTCAGATCGTTACGAATGGAAATGCTTGTGAAGTTTTTTTTTTTTTTAAATAAAAAAAAAATATCCCCAATTTTAATATAATTTTTAATATTTAATCTTCAGTCCATTTTCTCCACTAATCAAATTGAATACACATTTTGTTTCTGTTCTAATTTAATATTTTATATATTTTTCTGTAAATATATATATTCAAAATTTGTTAGAATATCTTATAATTAACTGTATGGCACGTTTTTTTTTCACAAATTATTATATTTATGCATAAAAAAAATGATATACAAAGTAAATTTTATTGCCTCAGTTAATCAAATTTCGTTTTTACCTGTAACGGTAATACCTAAGAGATATATTCGCATAGAAGGTAAAAAAAAAGAAAATTTTATTTAAAAAAAAAAACAAAAAGAAGAAAAGAATTCAAAGAACAACTCTTCTTGTATATTATTGTCTAGTGCAGTGGTATTAAACTATTCGACAACCTTGTCATCTAAATGTATGTAATAAATTATATTTTAAATGAAAACTATTCTTTTCTTTTCTTAGACTGTCTAGAATAATAAACTTTTACTAATTGCTAAATTACATATATGTATAAGTATCTAATATACATATAAGTATCTAAAACTTTATTCAAGATCCAATGTATGTACCTCTGATTAAAGGTGTGAGGTGCTCTTTGTTTTTCATTAATTTAACAAAACATTTTATTTTTAAATTCTTTCTCTGCTTAAAGCGTTTTTCATCTATGTATCTAAAATATTACTTAAAATTTCATTATAATACCATTACATCTATTTGGCCCTCACCTTAATATATTTAGGCTTCTCTGTACAATACAATGTCATACTGAAATACTTCCTTTTTTTTTATTTTTAAGAAAATTTTTAAGGCCGGTTGGCAAAGATGTAATAAAGAACTGTTCTTTTGACCATCTTGTGTATTTTTTAAATTCTCATTTTGGTTGGCAAAAAAGAAATGAAAATGACTCCATGACTTTCTGTCTTTTTCTTCTTTTTTTTTTTTTTTGTTGTTTGAATAAATAAGAAATAATTAATTTTAATAATAAATATCATCATCGGAAATAAGAAAAAGGAAAATCAATGTAGATAAATCGCTTTTGGCATTGTGATTATTGTCAGTTTTGATTTCAATGTGATTTTAATTTAATAAAAAATTTACTTTTAAAATTTAATCGTGGATAGATATTTTAAGAATTTGTTTTTATAACAGTACGATACGAGATAAAAGTTGTATTGTGTTTGAATCTTAGAATTTTTAAATTTCGAATGGACTAAAATTATTCTTAGAGGAAAGGTATGGACTATATAAAGTAATGCTTTACAAAAAACAAAAAAAAAAAAATATTAATTTTGAAAAATTTAAACTTAAATGATAAAATTATTTTTGTTAAGTGATAATTTATATAACTAAACAAGGAAGTTAATTTATTGATAAAAAGTATACTACGCGTACAGTTTGTGTCCTGCGGGTACAGTTATGCATAAAGTAAAACATACAGTAAAATTTAATATTAAAGAAACTTTTTTTTGCGTTTTCGTATGGGTCAAAAAAGAGAGGTAGTGTTTAGTGCGTTTAAGTCCCACACACTCATAGAGCCCTTGTGATAGTTTCACTTCTCTATAATATGTCTTTCGATGAATCCCATCTACCCTCGCAAAAAAAAAAAATAAAAGGTGTAAACCAGCTTAGAATAATGTTCTGATTTCAATAAAAATACGTGGAATCGATCTTGTCTTTTAAAAATAGTTTTAATTGGGTTCATTCAATACAGTATATCATATTGTTTATTTTTAACTTTTCTGCTCCGAAATGTCTTCAATATTATTGAGATTATTAAAAATTGTCAAAATTTTTAATATGAATGATTTTGATGTAAAAAATCGTTCTAGCATTATAAGAAGAATAATGCTACACCCTATCACTCTCCATTTTAAAAATGTATAGTTATTTGTTTATCATAATATAATTACCTGTATAAAGATATTTTCCTATTGTTCTTCCATAAAATGTGTGCATATTTGAGTGTCTAGTTAGTAATTAAGTTGAGTGTATGAAATTTTGTCAAATGAATTTAAGTTTTATGCGAATGAGTTGTTGATTGATCTAACGATGATTAAATGAAAAATATAATTAAATTTTATGGAAATAGCATAATGTTATGTTCCGTTCCTGGTACCTGTACCAATAAGAGTTGACATAGTCAAGTCTATCTCCTTCCTCGTTTTAATATTAAATTTAATGCTTACTTTTTTGTTAATACTAATTATGATCATGATTCTGATTTAGAAGACTGCTTTAATAAAATATTTTAACACTTTAATTGAAGTAATAAATAGTAATAAACTAATAAATATAACTAATAAAAAGAAGTGAGGGGTGATAAGCTAATAAAAATTGCAAATAACGTAACTGTGGGAAAGAAAAATATTTGGCCAAGATATTAATATAATAATATATAGAGCAGTACAGTAGACCCATAAAACAGTAACATGAATAATGCAATGCAATTATTGAAAGCTGTTAGAGAAACCCTTTTAACTATGGAAGTGGTAGGGAAAAACTTGTCAAGAAAACTAAAATAATATTATATTTATAGTATCTACTCGTTAAAAAAATACATAATATTTAAGGAGATTTTTCACTGCTGTCCCAATATAACCATGGAAATTCATTAGGCTGTCGATCCAATTCTCCTAGGTGTGGAGGAAAAGTAAGTAAAAATGTCACATTGCAAGGAAATCCTCCATCTTTATTTTGATAACAAATTGTTTGCCGCCCTAAAAAAATTTATGGTAAATTTATCTTACTATTAATTGCAATCACTGCAATTTTAAATATTCCTTGCATGATTAATATAATTTTAAATTTCATTCGAGTGTAACATTCTATGACCCATAGAACAGAGGTTAGCCATCACTGTTATAAAGTAGTATCTTGTAAGTATAAAAAGAAAAAAGTCAGCATGTTTAAATCATTTATTGTCATATTGCTATAGTTTTACAATCATATTGTCACATATTGATGAGTTTATTGTCAGATATTTTAATTAAATTTAAAAATTATTGTAAAAATATTTCTTGAATAAGATGAAAATTAATTTTTGCTTTTTTATAAATTATATTCTAAACATTAATATTATGCAACGCCATGAAATAAATATTTGAAAATTTGTTTTAAAATTCATTCAACCACAAAATAATATAATGATTGTATAGTAACTATGCATTGATCAATAAATTTGTAATTTAAAATTTAACAAAGTCTTACAAGAACTTTGCATAAATAAACATAAGAATGCAAATATGTATTTAGCAAGTCAGTATGTAAAACGAAAGGTTTTTAAAAACGCACATTTTCAAAAAAAAACAATAACACATATGAAATATAATGTTATACCTTTCGTTTTTGAGCTTTACCTTAAACAAATTCGCAGAGGTGGTCCAAGGTATAAGTCTTTAAAAATATGTGTCAAATTTCCAATTCCGCGTCTTGGGGAGGGAGTACAAAATGATTTGCTGAGAAAATTATTTTCAAAATCTTTCTCCTTTTAATTTTTCATGCTTTGAAATTCATGCCGAAAATACAGAGAAAAATCCTGTCCAAAATATTGCAAAATTTGAGTTTTAAATAACGGAAAATTTAAATGCTAAATTCAAAAAGCTTATAATTTTTATTTCAATTTATAAAACTGTATAATTTATGAAATAAAATTTCCTGCCATTTGACGTTTTTTAGGTTAAAAAGAATTACCAGCAGATCTTGAGGTATTTGAAAACATAGCTTTTTCACGTTTGTGAGGCTGTGAGACTCTTTTACAAAATTAATTTTTAGATCTTCACTTCACATTAGCCCATCTGCAACTTTGTAGCAGTGTTGTACGTAGATGGACAGACAAACGGACGAACTAAAAAAGTTATTTTAAAAAAAAAAATTTTTTTTAAATATTCTAAAAAGCAATAAAAAAAAAATAAAAATTTAAAAAAAAAAACATTAGATAGCCAGAAAAGGGATGTCAAGAATTTCGATATTTGCATTTCGCTTTTAACAAATTTTAAATTTACTCTACGTTCACTTTATCTTCAATTTTCATTAAAAAATTTGAAATATTATGTGAAACCACATAATACTGGCGCCATATCTCTCCCCATTAAAACATATGCATCATTGAAATGTTATAATATAGTAGTGGGTATATAGGTAGTATTATTGATATAAACTAAGTACAAAATATAAGTAATTCAGTAAGAAAAGAGTTAAAAGTTTATCAAATAGTTAGATTTATGCGTCGTCATTTATGTTTAGAATGCTGTTAGCATATTTTGTTTACGCATATTTTATTTATTTAAAAATTTTGAAAATTATTTTATTTTACTATTTTTAAATGTGTTTGATCTGCCTGTTGTATTTTATTTTTACACAGTATAAAAATATCTTAAGGTGATATATTTGAAAATGAATATATGACTGTGTTATTTTCTTAATATCGTAAATATAACAAAAGAAATTCTAAACAGATGTTGAATTAATTAATTAATTTAGAATAGTGAAATTAGGTGGCTCCAATAGGTTTTTTTAATAGATTTTTTTAATAGAACGGAACAGAACATATTAGAAAAGCACATGTCAAATAAAATTTAGAACAGTTTAGAACAGGAAATTTGTTTAACGCTTTTCTATCATTTTCTATTCCATCGTTGTCAAAAGTTAATAAATAATTTTATCAATAAATTAATTTTTTTTATCTATAGCAAAAAATGTTGTCCAAAAGTCTTTCTGAAAAAATCTAGAACCAAAAAGTACAGCCTAGAACACTTTCGCACAATTTAATGAGTACAATTATTTTAGTCAAAAAAAAAAAAGAATAGCACTATAACTAATCAACATCAAAATCTGTACTTTTCTGATCTAGTACATTCTAGATTAATCTAGATATACTTATTAAACAGGCTTAATCTAGTACATTAACAAATAAATAACTGCAATTAATAATACAAAACTTTTTTCATTTGGAATTTATTATGTCTAATGACAAACGAATTGGAGACTATAATATACAATTATTCACTATTTTTAAATATCCATTTCTCTTTCAAAATAATTTCAGGCGATTTTGTACTTTTTTTTTCTAGTATTAAAAAAAAAAAGGAAAACAGCCATAAAATTAGAAATCTAATAGGTAATGCACGATTTTAGCTTGAATTAAACTCATAAAACTTCTTTTATTTTTGGAAATTAAAAAAAAACTTATCACATGTAAGGAAATTATTTTTTTTTTTGTGTAATCTAAGAGTTTTCAAAGCAAAAGAAATATAGTGACTCTAACGTCAATACTGCTAAAATTAATTTCTTTCATTTTCCATTAAGAATTTTTGTTGTTTTGTTATAGTTTTTCTTCATGAAGATTCTATCATAGATTAATGTTTTAATTATCATTTTCTAACCCTGATTTGTCAAATATTTTAAGTTTCTCTAATTCAATGGCCGTCATCTTTTACATTTAAATATATTAAAATACCTCACCATACACCGACAAAAAAGTTGGATTTCGACAAATTTCATTTTTAATTTGATTTTATATTAATTTGGTTTTTTTTTTTATTATAGACCATTTTTTTTATTGTCGTCAAAAAAAGTATTAACTCTTTTTTGAGTAATCACAAAAACTCATTAAACATATAATAAAATTATTTACCTTTACACTTAACCATATTATTATCACGTGACAACGAGTTCCCGTCGTACAATTTTTTTTGTTGTTCTGAGAAGTTCTGGTTTCTAAATAAGAGTTCCTTAATCCATACATAATCCTATATGGTTTTACAGACAACTCTAATATTACTTTATTATAACTTAGGGATATATTACAGTTGTATCAGTAATATTGGAATAATAAGTTCCGCTATTGTACAAAAAAATTATACGGTAAGAAAGTAAAAAGACGAAAACAATTACCAGTTAATGAGTTAACGACTTCTATAAAAAATTATAAATAGCTGTTTTATAGGATCCATTTTATGAAATTGGTCATCGATCTTATGAAGAGGAAAGATCTTATGAAATTGGTCACAAATCTATTACAAGCAATTGTTCGAAGGATTATTATGCAGGGTCGAGAAAACTTATTTTGTTTTTTTATTAAAAAAAAGATGAAGGAGCAGGTAATCGAAAACAGTTAGGATAATAATATTTAACAGTTAAAAAGTGATGACAGCAATTAAAAGACGACAAATTATATGAGGGTTCCCATTCTCATCAAATAGTCTTTCGTTGGTGAAAAATAACGGATAATTGCCAATTTTAATTGCAATTATGATCCCCCATTTTTAAATTAGAATCGAAAAATGTAGATTATCATGTTTATCATGTTAATGAATGTGCAAGATATCAAGTTTTTCTAAAGTAAGTAATTCTAAATACCAAATAATTTTTGTTGTTATGAAAAATACAGCGCTCCAAGATTTAAAAAAAGAAAAAACACTAATTTCAATGTGAATCCAACCAGAGATTCCAAATTAGCTATTGGTATAATAAAAATATTACGTTTGATAAATTATGTAAACTAAAACTTGATCGAAAAGAAATATTATTTAATAAATATTGCAACACTAGCTTAATATTTGAATGACAGGTGTGCTAATGAATTGTCATTATAGACTGAAGATGCATCTTTTATTTAACAACCGCTGTTTTTTCTTTTGATTTTTTTATATCCGTACAAACATAGTTCAAAGATATAATAATAATTGGCCATACGGTTTACCGATACCTTAAAAGAAACTAGATAGATATGTAAAGTATACAAGTATACATATATGTAAGTAGTTCGTTCATACGATCATTCGTCCGCATGATAACTAAAAATATATTGAAAAATGGAGTTAGGATTCCGAAATTTTTATCTTCACCATTTCATTTTTACATGACAATTCGCTATTGAAATTGAACTACATCAAAGAAGTTAAAAAAAAATTTGATTAATCTCACCCAACAGATTTGAACATCAGTCATGCAACTAAAAAATGTATGTCCTCATATTTATTATCTTGATACTTAATAAATCTTGACATCGAAAATTTTGTAAATGATGATCAAAATTCTAAATTTTTATAAATAATATGTGTATTTTTTGTACATAAAAAGTTCTTTTCTTTCTATCTTAAGTTTTAGCTTTCGCTCAGCTTGTCATTTAGTTTGAAAATTGAATTATAGTTGTATAATTTAGACAAGCAGACATTTGTTAATTATATTCATTAAAAAATATATCCATATATAACCGCTCTCTTGTATAAATATGTATCTGTGATACGAGTTAAATTTCACTAACAAGGACGTAGTTTTCAACCCAAAATAGATAGATCTTAATTCTAAGCAACTGCTGATAACCATTTCTATTTTGTTTGGATTTTCGCTAGTTGTATTACAAAAATAAATTAATTAAAAACCAAATTTGATCATTATTTTTGAGTATAATATTTGACTAAATTTATACTTTCTAAACCTTTTTTTATTCAAATCATCGATTCCATACATAAAACAAAAAAAAAATTAAAGAATCAAAAATATTTAAACGATATTTTGTAATTTTTATTCAAATTATACAAAATAAGCTTACGCAAAATTTCAGTGAAATGAATTTTGTTAGAGTTTATATTTTTTATTGTTTTATTTTTTTTTGTTAATCTATACTATAGATTAACCACACGTTTTCTTTTATTCTGTTTTTAAGCAAATTTTTTTTGAAAAAATTTTTGAAAATTTTTTCTATTAGAGTCACTCTGTTCATCTGTTTACAAAACCAATACCCCATTCAAAATAAGGCAATTATATTATAACAATGCATAAGTCTCATAAAAGAATTAATATTGTAAAATAACATTTTTATTAAGCCACAATTCTCTCTTACTTGCACCAAAATTCCTAAATTTATTTTTAAATTTTATATACATATGTATATATATAGATGCCTAAGGAGCAGTTGTCTAAAAATTGAAACCCTTGTTTCAATACAAAAAGTTTTTTTTTAAATGTGTTTACCTTCGTCTCTGCTTTATATGTATTTCCATTCTAAGAATGCCGACAGGATTTTTTTTTATCTTTATAAAAGAATATTAAAATTATATAATTTATTGTTTAAATTTACCGTTATGTGAACATATGATTTTGATTTCATCATTTATCCGTAATGCTTTAAGATAGCAGCTTAAAGTTGTTGGGGAAGAAAGATGTTTTAAATGGGTTAGTTAGTATAAGTTACCCCCGAAAATTTTGTGGTGCTACCCCTGTTTTAGGGTAATTAGTGCTTTTTAGACAACTACTACTTAGGCATCTACTTGTACATATATATAAAATTTTAAGAAAATTTAGAAATTTTGGTGCAAGTCTCAATTCCAAACTGTTATTATTTTCTTTTGGAAAATGTGCATCTTTAGAAACTTTTGGTTTAAATTCTGCCTTGTTTTTTTTTTTAAAGATTATTACATTCTATTTTAGATTAAAAACTACCATATAGTATATAAGTACACGTAATATGTATAATACAAGTTCTTCCAATACTTACAATATAATAATAACTATATAGAAAACAAAAAGCCGGAAATGACATTGACATTATTTGTTTATTTTTGTTATAAAATCGTTTTTATTCGTAAATAGCAACTAAAATAATATACAGTCTACAAAATTAAATTCCAGTAGTCTCGCATAACTAAAATATTTTTATTCATGAATTATTTAAAAATACATATTATAATCATATTTATTTACACATTTGAAATATGTAGATACTGTTGAAGAAATAGATATTATAAATAGAACAATCTGGAAAAGGAATAATCTAGAACATAGTAGGGCTATATTTTATAATCTAGAACATAGTAGGGCTAGATTATCCCTATGTAGAAATATAGGAAATATATCCCTAGGAATATAAGTGAAAAAAATAATATTAGCTTTAAGAATAATCATAACATTAACATAACATTAACATTAACATAACATTATATTTGTATTAGTATTAGTAATAACTAATAAGTTATCTAGAGAAATGTAAAGTAACATGTAATGTTTTAGAATATAAGAAATTTTTTATAAATAGCGCCAATTCCTGTAAATAGAAAATAGTTCTAATTTTAATGTAATAGAGTTAAGATCGAATAAACCGAAATGATAAAGTTAAAGTGGTATTATTTATTGGAAATCAGATAAATATAAAATTTTTTCTTACTATTCTGCTATTAATTTATTAACAGTATAATAACTTTAACTATAAATCTATTTAGATCTACATTTGAAATAATTCTAATATAAAGAGCGCACGATCTCGGTGACGGATGTGTGTGTATTCAAAAATCTATGCATTTTTGATGACATCTTCTGTGTTTGAAAGGTGTACTATAGAGCTAAAGTCTAGGGATTCTAAATAAGCATAGCTGAGCGTTCATTAATATAAAAAATATATGTATTCAGAAAGAAAACGAAAAATTTAATATGACTGCGTTTCAAAACAGAGTCTATAGTATTAAAAAAAATTGCTATATACGGATTAAAAAACTAGTTATCTATCTAAATCTACAGCTTATCTAAAATATTTAGGTATACCTAACGATATAAATGTATGTAACAATGTAGATTTTCATGTTTAGGCTACCTACAAGTACGAACAATACCAGTTAAAAAATTATATTCATTTTTATTTTGTGTTTTCTTGGTTATTTTGTATTTGTTACAATCAAGATATGTTTTCTTAAGAAAAAAAAATTTAAAGAACCCATAACATATGTGTTTATAATTGTACATAAGAATACCATAAACTTTGGTGTTTTTTTACTACTTTATAAACTTTAGTTTCAAAATTAAAAATATTTAATAATTTTACATTAAATTCCTAATATTTTATTTTAAAACCAATTGGTTAAGGTGATCCTGAATGTATTTTAAATGCACAAATTGAATATTGAGATTCACTTGCAACCAAATAATATTGCACAAAACTAAACTCAATTTAAGTAAACTCCAAACAAATGAGAATAATTTTAAATACGAATGTTTTTCATTTTCTCTTTTTTTGTGTATTTAAATTTAAAACACTAGTTACTTATTCGAATAAAAAGATTTTAAGAACACATATGGAAATCTTAAGATATTTATCTTGATATATTTTGTATAATTTAAAATTTCTTTTTTATTTTTTTTACTGATCACTGTGAAAGAACTATTTTCTTGCATTACATTTTTGGATATTGTATAAGATTCGTTTTTTATTTATTTATTTATTTTTTTTGCGTAAAATAATTATAACTGATAGTATGAACTCTTCATCAAGTATACATTAAAACTCTTCTTTTTACGTTTGTAACTGTACAAGCGTAACAAACTATGATAAGTATAGACTCAAGTGTGCGAACTGTATTAGAATCATGGAAAAATTAGTGGATTTAACTATATTCGTTATGTTCTGTCTGTTCGGTCGTAGTTCGATAACTCAAAAAATGATACTTTGATAAAAGTGTGAACTTATTAGGATTATATTTTATGGTTTTGGTATAATATCTTTGGGCTACGAAATTAGAATTAAGAAATAGTTAAATAAGGTAACAAGACAAGTGCTCGTGAATCCTGTTTGTATATTTTGAACACCAAAAAGCGTTAATATTGTTTCTTTTTAAGTAGGGTACTATAGATATTGTTTTTTCAACAGATTTTTTCGACTATATTTGAGTTGACAAGGACAACGGTATTCTTCTTCGTTTTTGCATAATTTTTTTACTCTTTTCATATTATATTAAACTAAGGTACACACTGCAACTAAATAAAAATTTATATAGAGAAGATTTTATTTGTTATTCGGTATTTGAAAGAATTTTTTTAACTTTTAATGTGAATTAAATTATAAATGTAATGCTCAAAGTAAATTTATCTTAACCTTAAATAATTTCTTTGTATTTTATAATTAATTAGAACTGTTCGCTTCCTATATTTTTTTTTTGGTGAGAGAAAAAAAACTTTTCCAAAAATATGTTTTGTAGATATTCAATTAACTGAAGTCTAATTGGAACATTTTTTCCCATAGATAAAAAAAGGTCTCGGATTTAAGTCTCGTTCAGGTCATATCTATTTATATCATAAAAGAATAATGCAACTAAATAAAATTAACAATTTGCGCTTGGCTTGGCGAATAACACATTCTTTATTAAAATTACTGGCCGATATGCCAGTAATAAGAAAAATAAAATGAAAAATCAACAAATCATTAAATAACGAAAGAGTACAAAACAATTTATAAAATTATATAAATAAAGTACAAATAAAATGTACTAAGGAACAATTCGATACTAAGTTATATAATAAACGTCAAATATTTCTATAAAAATCAAATTAAGCTAAAGAAACTCAGCACTGTATCCTCGTAATTATTTACAACGTAAAAATGAACTTTAAATAGAGCAGGAAAAAAGAAGAATAAAAATAAAAATTAACGAAAATTATCAAATTTTTTTTTATACTAGCTATTAACTCTAAAACATTGTTGGGCGAGGAAACGAGGGAGAAAAATAGAACAAAAGGGACAATTTGGATAAAATAAATTGATACGAACTTGAAAATTTTCTTTATACCCGTACGATAGGATCGGGTACATTAAAATTACTCCTCCGTTTGTAACACCTCGAAATAAGCGAGCTAGATATACCTTCAAAGGTATGGATCGGATCAGAAAAAATTCTAAGACTTTTGAGCCATGTCCGTCCGTCTGTCCGTCTGTCCGTCAGCACGCTAACTCAAAAACTAAGAAAGCTAGAATCTTGAAATTTACACAAAATATTGTGGGAGTAATTTGTAGGTTCCCTATTTTTTTTGGTTGAGTTTGGACCAAACCTTAAGGTAGCTCTCGAACACCTAACTTTTAGATCCTCACATTTTTTTTGAAATAGAGCTATGAAATTTTAACTGCTGATAGATCTCACAAAAATAATAATTTTATTTTTAATAACTTTTTTGGGGAGCTACAGCTCCCCAAAGGTTCAAAAAAGCTCTATATTTAAATTGTTATAACACAAGTTCTATACGGTATATCTTCATTTTGAAAACGCTAAACGATTACTACTTTTATTAGCTTTAAAAGTACATATATAATTGTGGCATACGGTGTCTTACCATTATGCGAAACTAAAATTTTGCAAAATCCTTTAACCCTTCTATCTTCTAAACGGTTTAATTTAGAAACTTGAAATTTTGACAGAAGTTAGATCTTTGAAAATAAGTATGAGTCATTTCAGAAATTTTTTTGTATCACTCCCCGTTTAGGAGCTGTAAGGGGTCAAAAACTGAAAATTTCCTATTTTTAAACACCTGTAACTGAACACCTTTTAAAATTTTTTTGAAGTAATACACAAAAATTAAAGCCTCAACATTATACATACTCTTATTTCTGTTAACAACTTAACTTTTTTTAATAATATAGGGTTACTTTATAATTGACGAAAGTGTTACTTGATTTTTTAAAATTTTCTAACAAATTTCTTTAACGAATTTTTTGCATTTTGTTTTACTCGATAATTTGAAATTGTTGAGGATATAATGCGTAGTACAAAAAAATGTAAATAAATAAACAACATAACGGTTGCTTGAAGAATTTTTATTTATATGATATTGATATATATACATACTTATATAATATCATGTTTATTTACATATCGTATATGTCTCTAGTGTATGAATGATAAGAGTATAGATGTATATTTTATCGCGCCGTATTTACATACATATATGTATTTTATTGTACTTATAAGAAATTATTCTGTCAATGGAATATTTAAATATAATATAATATAATATTTAAAATTATATTACCGCTTAGTATTAAATGGTACTATAGAATATTTGAAAAAGTTTTGGATTGATAATCGTTATGTGGAAGGTTAAAATCTGCTTTTGAAGAATGTATAAACATATAGTTTGAATATGTATATGTACAACCCATAGTTCTAGAAATTATAAAATTCACACAAATTATTTTAAAATATTAAAATATTAAAAAAATAATATATTAAGCAGAGTGACAGGCTGTGAACATACTAACGGTTCGTACGGGTATCTAAGAGTTGACAAAGGCAACTGTATTCTTCCTCGTTTTTAAGTAAATTTTAAAATTGAGTAAAAGAGTACCGCCAAGAAAAGAGAACACATTTGATGTTCCACATTTGCTACCTCCTTTTTGTGTTATGTTGGAATTGTTTGAGAGAAGGTATATTTATGATTTTCATTGACTTGTGTAAGTATGTGTCGTTACCTACAAGAAAATTGGAGGTTATCCATAAAAAATAGGTAATGCTTCAATATTTCGACGAATATTGAAACGAGTAAGAGTCACTAAACAGTAAGTTAAGGTAACAGTAAGGTAAGGTAAGGTAAGAGACAGGACAGTAAGGTAACTCAATTGATGATTTCTAGTTAATACTCTTAAATGTATTTGGTATTACACAAAATACAGGATTTTTAAATTGTCAAAAAATTCATCGAAAAAATCCTAGTATGATTCTTTTTTCAAAAGAAGTATAAAAATTGAAATATTTAAGAAATGGATATTATAAGCAATTTGTTTAAAACAATTATGTTTCTTTAAATTTTGTCACAATTGAAAATTTTTACCGTAATAATCAGTCACATAAAATTGTGGTTTAGTAATCTATAAATTGGACATAGGTTAAGAAACTAAAATTACAACACTATAGTAATTTGTTTTTGTTGTTGAGTCTAATTATCTGATATTAAAAGAACAAAGAGCAAAAAAAATATTTTATGTGAGTTCAACTCACTAAAAGAGATAATAAATTTCTTGGTACTGTTGTTGATGTTATTTCTGTTGCTATTGTCATGTATAGCCTTCAGACAAAATAAAATTCCATAATACCATTCAACACCCATATAAAAATAATTGATTAGCTGTTACTTTCAACATAAGCCAAAACAAAAAAAAATATATAATTTTATAAAAAATCTTGCCAACAATCAGGAAAAGTAATTTGTAAACGTGTTAATTGTTGTGAAAACCTACACTAAACAAATGATTCCAGAAAAAAGAAAATCTAAAAAAGAACTAAAAAAATGATATAATATGAATTACTTATATATACAACTAAATTATTTTTATATAGATACTTATTATATACTTAGGTAATATGAACGGACATGTAATGCTATATTAATACTTAGAGACAAGAGTATGATAATTATTATACAATGCAATTGTAACACTAATAAAATCAAAAATATTGTTAGCATAATGAGGCACATTTAAATTCCTCGATATTTAAAAAAAGAACTTAAGTCGAATATTCAAGAAAATGAAAAAAAATACTACAAACATTTCCAGCATTAAGATAGATTTTAGTAAATCTACACTTTTCGTCTTCTAATTACATTTTAGTTCATTCATGAACTTGAACCTGGCCTTAAATTAAAGTTATTGGAAAATAAATATAATGAATCTAATTATACTCACGTTTCATTTCTAGCACTTATTTTTTTTCGTGTGCATTAAATACAGAAATTTGCTAATTTTCAAAATATTTATGTATTATATAGCTAGAGATTTCCACTGTACTGAATACTTATAACTATGTTTCGGTGAAATTTTTTAAAATGGTGGGGCATAAGATATTAAATTTTAATCCAACGGAAATCAATAATTGATTAGCATAAAAATTCATATACTGATAGTCTAGCTGGAACTGTTCAAAAATTATTTAACCTTTCCTCCATCTTCTGGGGTATATTTGATGCCAAAGCACAAACAATTTAAAAAAAAGTTGTTAAAAACATTGGAAATATGTGTTGTTCCAAAAATGCTGTTTAATTTTCTTTCTAATTTTGTAAAAATAACTTGATTTGTTCATCAGGGTCCATTTTGTGACAAAAATTATAGATATATCAAATTGTTAAAAAAATGTTTGTATAAAACTTGTTTGTATCACTAGAGGTTTGTATAAACCTCTAGTGAGGTCAAAATGACGCCAGTAATAAAAACATATTTTATCAAGCAATTATAAAAAAAAAAAACTTCGGAAAATTTGGCCATACTAATAAAAATATGTTTTATCAAGAAATTTATGCGAAAAGCATGTTTAATTTTGCTAAACCATATTTTTGATTCAGTTAAGAATTTTAATTCTTATTTTGCACATTTTATATTTCTTTTGAATATTTTTTTTGTACGTTTTTGAATTTCATATAATAAATTATTTTATTCTTATTAAAAAGAAAATATTATTATTCTAGAATAAATTTTCTCTTATTCAAACGTGATTTATTGACTGGGGTCGTTTTAGACCCTAATAAACGAACAAAGTTTTAAAAATTGTGGACCTTTTATCTGGTTTATAAAATTTTCTGACTATTCCTCCCTCAACAAAATAAAATAATAACTACAAATATATATCTTTCCCATTTAAGTGCACTTTTTTCCAATTTAAATGCATTTTCTTTCAATTTAGGTGCATTCTCTTCCATTTTCGAATAAAATTTCCAAGTTGAATTTTTCACTTCAAATTGCATTTTTCTATTTTTAAAGGTTCTATTTATTATCCAGTTTTTTCGTAGTACCTTTGTTTTATCGAAAATGAACTCAAATTGGAAGAAATCATTTAAATTGAAAAATAAATGCATTTAAATTGAAAAAAAATCTATTAATATTGGAAATTGTGCCCCTGTGTTTTTTAAAAACACATTTTGGGTTCAAAAATTGGATTTATTTTTTTTTTTTTGTGATTTTGAAAATTCCATGTTTTAAACCCTTATACTATTAGAAACTATAAATAGTGAGAAAGTCAAGCGGCATTTTCGAAAATGATTTTGACTTTGTATATTAATTTTTAAAAAGTTTATATTAATTTTTTGTCTAATTTTAGAAGAAAATTTAGAAATAGATAATTTAAAATACAGTTTATTATTGTTGATGTTTTCAAACAAATAAACTTTTTTGAAACATGCAGAATATAGGTACACTATGTTGATACTTTGTAGAGTTGCAGTGTAAAAAAATGTTTCTAAATATTTTATATTTTATAATATTTAAAAAAATAACCTATAAATTAATAAGAATATAATCATATCATTTTATTAAATATTTTAGTTCAGATTTCGAAATTTTTCTTTTCTTAATCTTTTATCAGGACATCAAATTTAATTATGGTATACTTTGCAAAATTTTAAAAATAAACTTAAAAACTTCAAAATTATTATTTCCATTGAGAATCAATAATTTAAATCTTTCTCTCTTAAACATTAAATGAAGCTTCCCGTCCTTAAATCCGTAAACAAACTTAAAAAAAAATTTTTAAAAAGAAAAAAGAACAAAACCATAGTAATTTAAGCCTAATATTTGATTTCATTAGATTTGATTTCATTCACATTTTGATACCTTTGTCACAGAGAAGGTCACATTCATCTTTGTAATTTACACATGCCATTTGTCAAAAGGTCACATGCCATTTGTAATTTAATATCAACATATATGTACCATATGCATGTTACGAGTATAGTATATAAAATAACAAAAACAAAAAATTAATAATAATAGTAATCAGTGTATGAAAGAGACAGAAATAAAGTATTCCATTAAATATCATTAGGTAATAAAAAGAATTGCCTTTACTGTATAGATTTTTATTTTTTATTTTTAATGCCTGAAACGAACGTGTTTTTGATATTCAAGCGTTAGAAAAAAATATAACTTTAAATTTAATTCTATAAACTTATTGTAACCAATCTGGTAATTTTTTGCGTCCAATGTGTTTGATAACAAATATTATACACTGTCTAATATTGTTAGATGGTGATTGATTTAATTCAAAATATACTTTCTTCTTCTAAAAAGTTTTTACTGTTTTCTCTTTTTATGTAATGGCTGCAGACCCATTTATGATTATTATTAAAAATCTCTACGAAACCATTATGTCATAGGTAAATGACACAGGTAAAATAAATATTATTTTTTTATATCCTACACATTAAGTATAGGGTATATTAACTTTGGTATAGTGTTTGTAACCACCAAAAGGAAGCGAGTTAGGTATAGACATGTATATATATTCTGAATCAGGATCACCGCCTGAGTCGATTTAGCGATGTCCGTCCGTCCGTCCGTCCGTACGCACGATAACTCAAAAAATAATGATGCTATCTTGATGAAATTTATACTGTAAGTCAACAATGACTAAGGTAAGGCGGGGATTGTAAATTGGCGAAATCGGACCATGCGTTCGAGTACCTCCCATACAACTCCCAAAACCGAACATGCATATCTTCGAAATTAATAAAGATAGGAACTTCAAATTTGATACGAGGGTGCTGTTTCCTAAATTTCTGATTTGCCTAAAGTTTGAGATGAATTGGAGTGGTCGTTCGGGTACCTCCCATACAACTCCCAAAACCGAACATGCATATCTTCGAAATTAATAAAGATAGGAACTTCAAATTTGATAAGATGGTGCTGTTTCCTAAATCCCTGATTTGCCTAAAATTTGAGATGAATTGGAGTGGTCGTTCGGGTATCTCCCATACAACTCCCAAAACCGAACAAGCATATCTTCGAAATTAATAAAGATAGAAACCTCAAATTTGGTACTAGGGTGTTGTTTCCTGAATCCCTGATTTGTCCAAAATTTAAGATGAATTAGAATGGTTGTTCGGGTATCTTCCACACAACTCCTAAGACCAAACAAGCATATCTTCGAAATTAATAAATATATAAACTTGAAATTTGATATAAGAATGTTCTACCCTGTTGATGTCTCTAAAATTTGAGATGAATTGGGGTGGTGGTCCGCGTGCCTTCACACACTTCCCAAGACCTAACAAGCATATTTTCGAATTTAATAAAGATAGAAATCTGAAATTTTGTACAAAGGTTGTAAAAGCATTTATTTTTTTAGCTTAGTTATATTAAATACCTAACTAAAATAACTTATGGATTTTTAATTTAATTTGAATTTTTTAGGTGTAGGGTATAAATAAGTCGGTTGCGTCGACTTACTGTTACTTTTACTTGTTTTTATTAGATTTTTAATTAAGATTTTTAAGAAGAAGTCTAATTTTACAATTTACTTTTTACCACGTTTGACGAATGTCTCTTATTTCTTTATTTAACGAATGTAGTTTGTTCAAGATTTCAGTCGTGAATTTGTAAAAATGAAGAATCCCAAAGTAAAGTTGTAGTTTGCGAGTATTAAAATAGATATGGTTTGTGTCTTCAATTGTCTTCATATTACGAAAATGATTTGATATACAATATTGTTACATTTATAATATTGGTCGGAGAATACTGTAAACTAATTTTTTTTTTCTTTTAAAAATTTAATTATTAACCAGAATCCTCTTACTGTTAACGAGCGTTACATATATACGATATAAGATAAACATATTTATGATTATTTTTTTCATATTTTCGTTTCTCTTATTATACAGTAACTGTTTTGTAAAACAAAAAATATGATTATTATAGATAACTTCTCCAAACGCTTAGCCAGAACTATTAACATGCATTAGTAAAATTATATGCATCATAAGTTTAATAGTCATTAATTTTTAGATGCCAAATCTGTCAAATTGTCACCTCCTTACTATACAATCCTTTCTTTTCATTTCAATTTTGTATTAATACAATTAAAATCAATAATTTATCTAATAATTTGTCTATATTAATCTAATTAAAATTGTATAATTTAAATATAAAAGTTGAGTTTAGATTTTAGCATTAAAATGAATTGCAATGTAAGATATTTCGACTTTTTTTTACCATAACATTACGTGTCAACTGAAGCTTAAATCAGTAATATATTATACTGAATCTATACGACAATAGATTATAGTATGTCTTTATAAATAACAGCATCATTAATGAAAAATCATATCTCTAAAATATGGAAACAAAATTTATTGAATTTGAGTATAAAATGTTTATATGAATGGATTTAAATTATAATAAAAATTAAGAAATGAACTTTTACTAACCTCTAGTCTATAGTAATGAATCATTCGTTTAATTTTAAAAAGGAAAAAAATCATGTAAATTAAAATTTACTTTTAACATTTTTGTAACGACCACCAAAGATTGTAATACAAAATTCCAGTTGTATTTAACATTATAGTAAACATATTACACTAAAATTATTTTTTCAACCGCATTTAGCTAAGATTAAATAATCAAAGGATAAAATCAAAAAAAATTTAAAACTTCTATACGGTCATTTCATGATCTAGTCATTATAAGTCAAAGAAACGTTAACATTCAAATTTTCAATTTTTAATGAAATAAAAAAATATTTTCGTTTATAAGAATCATTTAATTTGTTCATATTTGTTTACCGTTTTAAATAAGAAACAAGCTAAAATAATAACCGATGTTGTAGGCAGTATATTCAATTTACTTGCTATTTCCAAACTCTTAAAAACATGTCGAATTGAGGAATAATTTTGTCGAAGAAAATAGGGGCATTCCTTTAAGATACACAACTTTATTATTTCTTTTTATACTTTTTGAAACTTGATTTAATCCTAATTAAAAATGTGAATGATGACAAAGAACACTATCCTTACACTGTAGAACTATTTACAGAACTTGTAGAAACTCGCTTGTCATGTACTTATTGTTTATATGCCAATTACTAACTCTAAGTCACCGCAATATCGGTAATGTAATAGGGCTTTCAACAAGTTCAAAAAGCTAGGACTCCCCTCATATGATTTTTGTGGAAGCTGCAAAGATGAAGAGGAATCAATCTTTCGCCTGACGTTTGAATAACAGCTCTTGCTCTAAAAAGAAGAAAGTTTCTAAGAAAATTTTTCTTGAACAACCTTTTTGAAGATGGACTTAACAATTTTACAGAGCTTTGTAAGAAGGTTCAACGGTTTAATTAGGAGAATCACTGATCCGGGGTATCACAACGCGTTTTTCACACACTGGTCTAAGTGTACATCTGCAGCCTTAGAAATATCCCCACAAAATTTCCCGTCTATTCTCCATAAATCCTAAATTCGTTAAACTTCATTCTTCAAGTCTAAAAATGACTTTATATATAATATTTTATAATAATCAGGAAATAAAAATAATTATTAATAATAAATCAACTATATTTTAAATATACTTTATAGTATTTTTAGTTTAAATATTTAAAATGTCTTGTAAGTTACCCAACTAATGAAAGAAAATTTAGATGAGAAGGTGTTGAATACTTTTTGAATTATTATTGTTATATGCTACTTGAATTTAAATCAACCTCTGAATAGTAAACAATAGCCAAGAAACATACTTTTTTATAAAGTAAATGTCTTTTTAAAAATTTATTGAGCAATATTTTATTCTAGTCATAAATTTACAGATAATACAACAGCGATAAATGCAATTGTCTAAGAGAATCACTATAAAAATCAAAATAACACCTATTACGAATACTTAAACTGAATATTTAATAATATAATTGAAAAAAATTAGTTGTTTTTTTTTTAAATTTAAATTAAATTAGAACCTAACTGAAAGCCTGGATTATATGAAAAGTTTATTACGTGGAACGGCAAGAAGAGTTTGGCCAGTTATTTATAACTTCGGAAAATAAATTGTAAATAAATAAATTTAAAAACAGCGCCGAACTGAAAGGCTTTACATTCAAGCCTTGTATATCATTGATCACTTAGTTCGCCTTCATTCAAAAACAATTATAGATCATTATTAATTTTGGCTTCGATTAAGGATAGAAATCAAATTTAAAAAAACAGTCATCAAATTATTTATTAAACTTCTAACCGGTTCTAAAAAGTTCACCTAAATAAAAATTCTATATCCTGTCTATAGAAAGCCTATAATTATTTCAATTATTTTCTGCTAAAATTATTTCATGGACAGTTGTTTTATGAATAGAATAAATTTCAAATCAGGTTTGACGTTGATGTGTGAAAAAGATAAAGTCATCTAATTACAAATTTAATCACGCATTGACAAGAAAGTGTAAAAAAAAGGAATAGTACGATTTTTAAACTCTGTCATTTTATAGATACAAAAAAAAAAAAAACAGAACAAAATTGATATGAAATTTCTTTTTATAAAACAAACCACATAATTCTTTACTTTCTGAAATTGGAAAATATGAAATATTTCTGATATTGTTTTTTGTTTTCTATGTAAATTAAATGGAGACTTTAATAAAGACTGGATAACAAAATATAGAAAGTTAAATTACATCAGAATTATTCCGATACTGATATAAAACATTGATTTTTAACTAAAAAGAAAACTGAGAAAATCTGGCTAATAAATAGTTTAATTAAATTAAGAATCGGCTTAGATAACAAAAGTTTACAAAAATTTAAGTAATTGTTAAAATTAGTAAATATATTAATTTGATATCATTATTGTATCTGTAAACATTTGTCAAGCCTCTAATATTCTATCTTTTGTATATTTAGTATTAATACGAATTGACGTAATCCAACAAAAACTAATTACGGAACTTCTCGAAATACGTAGAATGCCATGTAATATTTGACACAACTTGCTTACAAAAAGAGTTTGTTAAAATAAAGTTTGGGAACAAAATTAAATTCTTTAACAACGTCCGCTTTGCTTGAATATATAAATTTAGTAAGTAAACATCACTACTGGCTATGATAAAATCTAATATTTTATATTTCAATAAGTGCAAACAAAAAGCGTTTAGTATTTTGTTTTAAGTTATTTCAAGCACAATTGTGCACAATTGTGCTTGAAATAAAGACTGCTTATAAATGAAATCAATTTAACAAAATTTTTTTTTATACCCGTACGATAGGATCGGGTATAATAAAATTACTCCTCCGTTTGTAACACCTCGAAATAAGCGAGCTAGATATACCTTCAAAGGTATGGATCGGATCAGAAAAAAATTCTAAGACTTTTGAGCCATGTCCGTCCGTCCGTCCGTCCGTCCGTCAGCACGCTAACTCAAAAACTAAGAAAGCTAGAATCTTGAAATTTACACAAAATATTCTGGGAGTAATTTGTAGGTTTCCTATTTTTTTTGGTTGAGTTTGGACCAAGCCTTAGGGTAGCTCTCGAACACCTAACTTTTAGATCCCCACATTTTTTTTGCAATAGAGCTATAAAATTTTAACTGCTGATAGATCTCACAAAAATATTAATTTTATTTTTAATAACTTTTTTTTGTAGCCCCACCCGTTACGGAGCTACAGCTCCCCAAAGGTTCAAAAAAGCTCTATATTTAAATTGTTATAGCACAAGTTGTATACGGTATATCTTCATTTTGAAAACGCCAAACGATTACTACTTTTATTAGCTTTAAAAGTATATATACAATAAATATATATTTGTGGCATACGGTGTCTTAATTTACCGTTATGTGAAACTCAAATTTTGCAAAATCCTTCAACCCTTCTATCTTCTAAATGTATTAAGTTGGAAACTTGAAATTTTGACAGAAGTTAGATCTTTGAAAATAAGTATGAGTCATTTCAGAAATTTTTTTTGTATCACCCCCCGTTTAGGAGCTGTAAGGAGTCAAAAACTGAAAATTTCCTATTTTTAAACACCTGTAACTTGAACACCTGTTAGAATTTTTTTGAAGTAATACACAAAAATTAAAGCTTCAACATCATACTCTTATTTCTGTTAACAACTTTTTTTAATAATATAGGGTTACTTTATAATTGACGAAAGTGTTACTTGATTTTTTCAAATTTTCTAACAAATTTCTTTAACGAATTTGTTTTACTCGATAATTTGAAATTGTTGAGGATATAATGCGTAGTACATAAAAATGTAAATAAATAAACAACATAACGGTTGCTTGAAGAATTTTTATTTATATGATATTAATATATATACATACTTATATAATATCATGTTTATTTACATATCGTATATGTCACTAGTGAATGAATGATAAGAGTATATATGGATATTATATAGCGCCGTATTTACATACATATATGTATTTTATTGTACTTATAAGAAATTATTCTGTCAATGGAATATTTAAATATAATATAATATAATATTTAAAATTATATTTACTATTTTGTACTAAGTAAATTTAATATACATTTACCGCTTAGTATTAAATGGTACTATAGAATATTTGAAAAAGTTTTGGATTGATAATCATTATGTGAAAGGTTAGAATCTGCTTTTGAAGAATGTACATATAAACATATAGTTTGAATATATGTACAACCCATAGTTCTAGAAATTATAAAATTTACCCAAATTATTTTAAAATACTAAAATATTAAAAAAATAATATTGTGAGCAGAGTGACAGGCTGTGAACATACTAACGGTTCGTACGGGTATCTAAGAGTTGACAAAGGCAACTGTATTCTTCCTCGTTTTTTTTAAATATTTAATATAATAATTTTGATTGTTATAATAATTTTGCCATTACGTTTGTGACATATTAAAGGATACGAGATAGATATAGAAAAGTATATATATTCTTGCTCAGGACGGATTCTTAGTCGACTTAGCCATATAGGTATACCCTTCCGTCTGCATGAACTAACCGAACTTTTTACCATTTTATTTTAATCAAATTGTTAAATTCACTATTGAAACCGAGGAAGTTCGACCGGCTGGTACGAATACCTGCTATACAACTTCCTTTTGTATATGAAAATAACTCAGTATCTGTTGAAACTATATAGGATAACTATATCTGAAATTTTATAAAAGATGATTTATTTTAATGGCAATCAGTATAACTTATGTCCATAGCCTAGACACATTTAACTATAGTTATACTTTTCCTCCTTTTTGTTTTTTTTTTTAATTCTTAAAAATATCGATAGTTATAAAAATTTCATTTAATATTTAATTTAAAAAAGTTATGAATATGCAAAAAAAAAAAGTTTAGTTTTTTTCTTTCTTTTTTTGTTGCTGTTGTAATCTGGAATTCCATTTAATCTACAATAATAACTTGTGTACCTTGTCATACCCTTCTGATTACATTATACAATTGACATTTGTAATATGCCAGGAAAAGAAAAGTTAAAAAAATAACAGATTTTTAAATCATTTCCAGTTTTGATTTCATTTTAAAATTGTACTGGTTACGCATTTTTCTTGTTATTTTCAGTTATTCAAAAACTCAAATAAATTTGAAAGAAACGGAACAAAATATTTACACTACCATTTATTGAAATAAAACTAATGAACATGCCGTTAAATGCCATATGGGAATTAAAACTCAAATTTAAAAATTAAAGAATTTTATTTTAGAACTTTGTTCATTAACAATATTGATATATTAAATTTCCAGCTTTAGCGAAACAAAAATTTTTAGAAATGTTGGAAAATTCCGATGAAATCGTTAATCTATTTTGTAAGTTATAGTTTACTTCCACATTTATTTACTTATAATATAAGCTTTGTAAATGTTAAATTTTGCAATACCTATAGCTAATGTTGACAGGAGTTTAATGTTCCCATTAAATAAAATCAACAAAGACCGTAAGAATTGAGAAAAAAAAAGAAAGGATTTCCTATTTTTGAAATATTTAGCTTTCAATTTAGCTTTAAATTTTTTATTAATCGGTGAAATATTTTGGCATTAATATTTTGTTCGATAGTGTACATTTAAATATAATTTTAGTTGGCTTACAATAAGAAAAGAAAAATTAATAATCCTTTAAGAATCTTTTCATATAGTATATGAGCATCATCAGACACTGCGTTTAATATGTTAATTGTCAAAATCATCATCATCATTATCTTTATATTATTATCATAACCTGCCAGTTCCGAATGATGAAATTTTAAAAGAAAAGTGCAATAAGCACAGATCGTTTTTTTTTTTTTTTTGGTTTTTTTATGGTTTAAAATGCAAATAACAAGTGTTTTGAAAATTTATTTCGTTATTCATCTTCTGTTCCCTTTGAATTGTAAATGGTTGTAAAATTTAAATTGTGATGAATTAAACTTGGGAGCAATGTACTGAAAAATTTCAATTTTTATATTATTTTTTTACTTTGCATTCAATAAAAGAAAAAAAGTAATGTACACGTTTAGATAATATATAAATCAATATTTACCATAGGAGACTGGACATGACAACGATGCTTTCTTTTTTTTCTTTTTTAAAAAGAAATTGATATTGCATACAGTTGTTTTGCATAACTAAAATAAACATTCAATCATATTTGATTTCCTTTAGTTTTATAAAAAGTAAAATACAAGACTAACTTTGAAAAGAAATTTATTGGTATTATTATACAGGTTTGAAAAGTAACAGGTTGACTATACCAATAATCCTGTCAACGATGGAAATTTAAACTAATGAAATGTCTTTCGTTACATATCGAATATCGGTGTTTTAAAGATTCAAATATATATATTTATATATATTTACAGCTAAACGTCACAGTTAATAAAAAGACATTTCCTCATTCCATTAATGACCAATGTTAGGTATAACCCATGCACCCATTTTATTTAAAATAGTATAAACATAAATTAACTTTACTTCATTGTGATTAAGTTATCATTCGTCACAAATTAAATCTATTTTACATGTTGTAAGATGATAAATATCTTCAAAAATTAATTACATATTAAATTCTTATACTCGTACGTCTTATTCTACGTAAGTATAATCTTTTGAATTAATTCGAACGTATGCCAATTGTCCTATATTTTCGTCATCAGTTTATCTTCCGTTTCCATTTTTGTTCTGACCTTTAGTAAAGACATTTTTTTCAATCTAATCTCTGATAAAATAATTTTTAAAACACAAAAGTTGATTCTAAAATAGAAACCAACTAAGTTTCAATACCCGTTGCATTGTATTGAGAAGAAGACGGATAATATTTGGAGAAATTATGTATAATATTTTATTAAAGAAATAAAAATTTTTGGAGCAAGAAAGATCTTTAGAACTATTCAAGAGCTATTAGGAATAAAAAATTGAAAACTTCACATTTTTAGACACCTGTACAAATTTTTTCAAATTATAACGCGAAACTTAAAGCTTCAACATCATAATTTTACATACGTTAATTATAATAGTCTTAATTATATCGGGTGTCCTCAAAATTGAAGAACGTGTCCCTCTCATAATTTTTCAGAATTTTTTCTTATATATAAAATTTTAATGCAAGCCCCAATATTTTAAACTGCTTTTATTTTATTTTTGGAAAATGTGTACCTTTAAAAACCTTTGGTTTTACATTCTGCCTCAATTCAATGAAGCTTAATTTTGTTTTAGTTATCTCTATTTTTTTTTTTTACAATGAATTGCACTTTTATTTACTTTTTTTTCTAACTAATTTTAGTAAACATTTTTTCTCACAGAATTTGCTAAAAATTCTACAAAATAATACTTATAAATCATAATTAGAGTTTTTATATAGTATATAGCATTATTAGGTAATGTAATATTAGGAAAGTTAATTGGAGAATTCCAGAGAATTATCATAAATATATTTTCAGTTGTTCATCTTTCTTTTTAAAATTGGCTAATGGAAAGCATGTGATAATGTTAAAATTTGAACTAGTTTCATTTCAATTATGACTATGTATCCATGTTGTTAGCAATTCAAATAAACAAAATATTTACTTTAAATATATTTATTTTATAATTTGAAAATGGGTTATTTCAGAATCAAAATAAATATAAAATAATGCAATAAGAAGTTTGTGCAGTGGTTAAAGACATGGTGTAGTACCGTAGTAGAATGTGGGTCGGAGTTTGTATCTTGAAGTAGCCTTGATCTTTCTTATGGTGAAATGAAACAAATTGTGTGAGATATGGTGTAATAGAATATAGGTCGTAGTTTGGATACCGAAGTAGACTGATTTTATTTTTCTTTTGTTTGATCAAAAACTTGAAAAATAGGAACAAGTAATTTGGTCAAAAAAGGGAGGTGGTGTTTATTGCGTTGAACTCTCATACACTCGTAGAATGTTATGTCATATTCCTATACGGTTTCGTAGTATGGACCCTAACAGAAGCTTCTTTCAAAAAATTAGAATCTTAAAATATAGCTAAATTAAATTATAGCTATATAACAGAATACTAAAAATTCTCTGGGGTGATAGAATTACTAATGTACAAGTATTAAGAGAATGGACAGAATTTGTAAAAATCATAAAACTAAAACTAAAAGCAAACTCAACTACTTTGTCTATATAAGGAGACATCTAGAAAAATACAGGCTTCTACATTTTATTGTTGAATGCAATATAAAAGGAAGAAGGGTGACAGGATGAAGAAGAATATCATGTTTGAAATGAGTTAACAAAATTTGTTCAGAGTAGCAGTGAAAAAAGTTATAATAGCCATCGCCCGATAAGAAATATGGCATTTAAAGAAAATAAGTCTTAATATGAAGCTACGTTTTCAATTTCACAATAATTTTAAAAGTGTAATTCAATTTCTGATAGTCATGTACATAATATTATAAATAATTTATTTGGATAAAGTAGAAAATAATATTAATACATAATACCAATATTTATTTCGATATTAATTTTTTATGATCCTGTTTAAAATAAAATTGAATCTTAGGCTTTAACTTTGAATCCTTGATCTTGGGACTTGGACTTTTATCATTAAACTTTGGATTATGGATTATAAAATCTGGTATATCTAAAAGTGTTTAGTCTAAATTTGTAGAACCTGCATATGAAGCTGCAAATAAAGCATAATATTAATGTGAAAATTCTGTTTTATAAGTTTAATAAACTGCAAGATTCGCAACGGAGATCTATAACTTCTGTAACAACAGTTTCGTGAAAATATTTTATCAAAAATAAAAACTGAAACAACTGGGTAAATTCTTGAACATCTAAGATTATTTGTAACATCAAAAATTATTTGTTCATGATGTAATTAGGTATTTTACATTATTAATATCTATAGATTTTTTGTATATTTCCGAACTGTCAAACAATCTATACAATCTATGTCAAACGCAAACCTTACTATACATTCAATTAAATTTTGAGTGTTTAATTTTTTATTTTAATTTTGCATGAAATAACAATTTTATTCCTTTCCTAATAAAATAACAAAACGAAATTATAAAATCTTATAGGAATCATGACAAAGATATCAGAAAATTACTTTAAAATTTTTGATTTTAAATTTTTATGATATGTAAAACACTTTTGTGTCATATGTCAGAGTTCAAATAAATGAACATAAATTCATATAGATATCAACCTAAAAAAAAGAACCTCTTAAATTCTAAAAAACAAGAAAAAATTTCAATAGATTGGAAAAATTTAATTTACATTAAACCTCAATATATTCTATTACTTTAAAGTTATTTATAATTTGATTAAGGAGTTTTGAAAGATATAAAGGCAATTAAATGATTTACTGCTAAAAAAAAGGTTACCGCATATAATAAAACTTTTCAAAAATGTATCCATTTTAATTATATAAAATTTTTTTTTTATGATTTTTGTTATGCTTACCTTCACTAAGATTATTTTGAATCATGAATTATTTTAGACTTCTGATTAAGCAAATATATTTTTTCTTTGTAAACCGTAGTAAATCAAAGGAGCAAACTGAACAGAACTGTATCCCGCTTCTGCACTTAATTACTTCCACTGGACGGTTTGATCGATACCCCATCTCGTTATCTTTACTACTCAAATTTTAGTTTAATATTACCACTTAAGGTTGAAAATTTTCGATTTAGACTTAATCACCTTTTTCACTTAATATATTCTCAGAAAGTTTAAAAGTATTCGAAACATTCTTTAGCAGGCATTATACTATAGTTGTTCTCCAACTTATTGATTTATCACCAAGATCAGGCACTGCATGTTCAAATATACATGTATATATTTCTATGAGAAATAATAAGAATTCAAATATATATTTTAATCTATAAATTCAAATTAATATAAATGTTTTATTATTTTATTTTATACATATTTTCCACGGTTCATTAATTATTATTTAATATTACCAATATACAAAAAGTCGTGAATCACTCCTAACATAAATATGGCAATTGGTAACTCCTTCATTTCTTTTAATAAACCATATATACCCAATTGAGTTGGAGGAGTTTATTTTTTGAAAAGAGTTTTATTACTTTGATTTTAAAAACTCCATATATATGTATATAAAATAAAAAAAAAACAAAAATGGAAAATATATTAGTATCTAACATATTTTTAATCATTTCAAGACTCCATAATAAAACGATGGTAATGGAAGAAATAAATTTTTACGAGATAATTGCATTTCAGAATAAATAAAATTCTTATGGGTTAATTTAAATCTCTTTAAAGGAATATTTATGTGACGCTAGTTTTAAAATAAACAGTATTTTTGATTTTAAGTTTTGGTTAATAGGCTTGGGGCAATAAATGGAAAGCCTTTCAAAAATATTATAGTAAAAAAACTAAAAAAAAAACAACAAAGTAAAATAAATAATTAAATAGAAAAAAAACCATTTTTTTTTTTTTAATTTAAGAGAAAATATTATAAGGGATTGAAAATGGGTTAGTGGAATGAAGAGGGCAAATAAATTTTTCAAATATGGCATATGAATTTGATAATAAATACTAATAATACTATTCTTTGCTTTCTTATAGTTACTTAAATTATAATTAATAGTTATTATTGGATAATAGTTATTATTGCATATTTAATGGATAGAAATTCTAGTAACCAATTAATTGTTTTTTTCTACAGAACCTAGATTTTCTTAATCATTTTTAAAAATTATTAGGTACAAAAAGAAACAAAGATAAAATGAAGAAATAAATTTAAGATATATAACATTTTATGAATTTACAATAACTTATAAATATGTTAAGGGCCATTTTCCTCTAAATTGAGAGCCAATAAAATTACAATTCATAAAATTTCACATTTTCTTTCAATATATTTAGCGCTTTATTATCTAAAAGAAAATATCCTAAAAGAGAAATTTATTTTGACATAAATTAAAATTCTTATTTTAGTTATTAATCAGTTATTAAAGATAATAACTGATATTTAAAAAGGGAGTTTCAATTGAATGATTTTCGAAAAAACACGAATAAGAGTGCAATAGAATAGACTGTGTCAACTCTGTGATACTATTATAAACATAATACATACTGTTTCCATAAAACTTGACCATTTTTTAAAAATTTTCAGATGTTTTGCTTAATTAAATGCCGAGAAATATTTATGTAAATTTTGGAGTTGTTGCACCAGTACAACCATTTTTACAACAATTTTACAGAATTTATTGTCATGAAACTCGATCAAATTTTATAAAATTTCAAACGCCTAGCTTCATTAAGTTCCAAGATGTGCAAGAAGCCTGAATCTGCTGTGCTAGAGCAACAAAACTTAATAAAAGTTGTTGTCATTAAACTAGATAATTTTTTAGAAAATTTGAGATGTCCAGCTTCATTAAGTATGAAGTTATGGGGATATAAATTATGCTTTTAAGAAAAAAGGAGTTATATGGCAGCTTTCTGAACCGGCTGCTCTATAGCAACCAAATTTTTTAAAAGTTGTTGGCATATAACTCAACACATTTTCACAAAATTTCAGATACCTACCTTTAATAAACACAGAGTTATATTTTCATTTAAAAAGAGAAGTTTTATGGCAGCTACCCGAACCTGTTGCACCAGCACAACCAAATTTCACAGATGTTGTCCAGTATCTCGACACTATTTTGTAATATTTTAGATAACTAGCTTGACTAGACACTGAGTTATTTCATTATAAAGAAAGAAGTTGTCTGGCAGTTACTCGAATCCGGGACGAAAATGCTGGATTTAAATAACGAAATTAATAATTTTACAAAAGTGACGTAAAGAAATTTCAATCTCCTTTAATTTATGAGTTTATGAGCGGACTTACAGACGGACGAACGGACTAGCAGACGTACATAGTTTAATCAACTTAGAATTCTATTAGCCTATATTTAGCTCGACTCCTTTAAATTATTAAATAAATTTCATAATCCCTTATTATCCGTACCATTTGGTCCAAGTGCAAAGTCAAGTGAAACGACAGTGTTTAATACATAATAGGACCACATTTTGTATGTGAATGATTTATTTCATTTAGAGAAGATAGTTCCTTATGTCCAAAATAGTATTTAAGGTACCATCTTCAACAGTAAATAGATCTACTTTTTTGATGACATTTAATTTTTATGAGTTAACCTCACAAATCACATAACCTTTTAGGGGAATTCTTTAACTTTTTAACTTTATAGATTAATATAAGCTTTTATGTACCTTGTAATGGTTTTACAAGTCCAAAAGAAAATCTTCTCGAGACTGAAATGGTTTGATAAATATGAAATAAAAAGTGAAAAAAAATAAAATTCAAAATTCAATGTTAGATACTAGTATTAAACAAATCATAAAAGAAAGAAAAAAAAAGACAAATACTTTAATGTAATTTCACTCTGCCCAAAGTCATAAAATTTTTATTTTATTTTATACGTTGAATTATTAAGTCACTTATTTCATTCAACTTTTCTGCACTATGTCTTCATCATCAACACTTTATAATTTCACACATTTCTAATCAGATTATCTCTTGTTCTGATTGTGTTCTATTTTGAAAATGTTAAATTTTTTTATTTTATGTTTTTTTGTTATACATTGTTGCAATTAATCGACACTTAATATTTATGTGATGTTAAAATCCTACACTCTGTTCACATCCATCTATTTTTCGATTTTATGTCAAAAGTCAATAAAACGTATTTTATACAACATATGACATCTAAATGGTATATACAAAGGTAATGTCCAGACAGATACATCTAAAGTCTTCTCCATTTGAATATTAGAAATTTAAATAACTATCGAAGACTATCGTACGGGTATAATCATATAAAAATAGTATAATTTAAATATACTAATAAGATTTTATTAGAGTGAACGGATGTTACCATTTCTTATCAATGGTATAACTCTTTTGTCAAATCTACGATTGATTTCAGTTTTTCTCAACTTAAATTAAGGTAATAAGTAAACAAAAGTACCTATATAAAAAGTACCTATTCATTTGGATAAAATCGAGTTTACGGAGAAATAAGTTGTAAAACGTTAATCATATTTTAAATTTTGCTATGTTAATTAAAGTTCTAAATATTATATAAAGTTCTAACGACCTTTCTGTTATCTTTAACAGGAAATTAAAAAGTTCATTTATATTTACTTTTATGGAAGTTTACTAAAAACCATTAGAATATAATGGGTAAGAAGCTAATGACTAAAAACTTCAGATTCACAACAGAAATTCAGAGTTGGAAAGGTCTGCTGGCAGATTTAAAATCAAGTAGTAGAAGGTATGTGCTTGAAAACTAAGTCTAACAATAGTAATTTCATGTATCTTAAATGTTTAGTTTTATCAGAATCTTAAAATCGTCATCTTTTATAATTTCAATAGGTAAGAAAGCAAAAAAGAAAAACCTTAAGGCACTATTGTGCAAAAATTTGCACCAAAATACATTAAAGATCATAAATGACAGAAAGAACTTCAATTAAATTACTTAAAAACTGAAACAGTAGCAACATAAAAAATATTTAGTTATAAAACGAAAAAGTTTGCAATTGACTATATGTCAACTCTCGGCTACCTGCACGAATATAATATAGTGTGTTATTTCCATAAAATCTAATCATATTTTATATTTGCACCGCTGTCCTGTGGTGATTTCCAAATGTACAACCTTCGTGGTGGTAAACAAAACCATGTATTGATAATTTCAAAACCTTCTTCAAAGACCAAATTGCATGAGATGTTCGACTCACTTGCTTCAGTTGCAATTTTATTACTTAATTGCAATTTTAAGCTAGAAAAAAAGTTATTATGTAGAGGCCGATATATCAAAATGTAATTTCCAACCGCTTTTTAAATATTACGATATTTCCATATCAATTTTGCTGTTTCAGTTAAATATGAATATTCCCCTTAAAAATTAGAATTTTAACCTGGAAAAAAAGTTATTGTGGAGAGGTCGATGTTTCCAAATATAGAAAAGCGAAATCCGAAACTCGCGTCTGCTGTAAATAAAACTCGAAAATCAGTAAATTGTGTCGTCTGAAAATCAATTTTGAAATTACCAAGTCTTTGAATCGATTCTTCCACCGTTTCCAGCCACCTTTTAAAGATTTTAAAAATATTTTCATATCAATAGTTCTGTATCAGTTAAACCTGAATATTTGCTTTAAAAATTGGAATATTGAGATGGAAAAAGCTAAAACTCGTAGCTAAATGGAATCGTCTGTAAATGAATTTTGAAATTACGAAATCTTTAAATCGATTTTTCTACCATTTCTAGCTGCTTTTTAAACATTTTAAAAATATTTTCATATCAATTTTACTGTTTCAATTAAACCTGAATATTTATATCCGTACGATAGGATCGGGTATAATAAAATTACTCCTCCGTTTGTAACACCTCGAAATAAGCGAGCTAGATATACCTTCAAAGGTATGGATCGGATCAGAAAAAAATTCTAAGACTTTTGAGCCATGTCCGTCCGTCCGTCCGTCAGCACGCTAACTCAAAAACTAAGAAAGCTAGAATCTTGAAATTTACACAAAATATTTTGGGAGTAATTTGTAGGTTCCCTCTTTTTTTTGGTTGAGTTTGGACCAAGCCTTAGGGTAGCTCTCGAACACCTAACTTTTAGATCCCCACATTTTTTTTGCAATAGAGCTATGAAATTTTAACAGCTGATAGATCTCACAAAAATATTAATTTTATTTTTAATAACTTTTTTTTGTAGCCCTACCCGTTACGGAGCTACAGCTCCCCAAAGGTTAAAAAAAGCTCTATATTTAAATTGTTATAGCACAAGTTGTATAAAGTATATCTTCATTTTGAAAACGCTAAACGATTACCACTTTCATTAGCTTTAAAAGTGTATATACAATAAATATATATTTGTGGCATACGGTGTCTTAATTTACCGTTATGCGAAACTCAAATTTTGCAAAATTCTTTAACCCTTCCATGTTCTAAACGGTTAAAGTTGGAAACTTGAAATTTTGACAAAAGTTAGATCTTTGAAAATTAGTATGAGTCATTTCAGAAATTTTTTTTGTATCACCCCCCGTTTAGGAGCTGTAAGGGGTCAAAAACTGAAAATTTCCTATTTTTAAACACTTGTAACTTGAATACCTGTTAAAATTTTTTTGAAGTAATACACAAAAATTAAAGCTCCAACATTATACTTTTATTTCTGTTAACAACTTTTTTTAATAATATAGGGTTACTTTATAATTGACGAAAGTGTTACTTGATTTTTTCAAATTTTCTAACAAATTTCTTCAACGAATTTTTTGCATTTTGTTTTACTCGATAATTTGAAATTGTTGAGGATATAATGCGTAGTACAAAAAATGTAATTAAATAAACAACATAACGGTTGCTTGAAGAATTTTTATTATTTATATGATATTGATATATATACATACTTATATAATATCATGTTTATTTACATATCGTATATGTCACTAGTGAATCAATGATAAGAGTATAGATGTATATTATATAGCGCCGTATTTACATACATATATGTATTTTATTGTACTTATAAGAAATTATTCTGTGAATGGAATATTTAAATATAATATAATATAATATTTAAAATTATATTTACTGTTTTGTACTTAGTAAATTTAATATACATTTACCGCTTAGTATTAAATGGTACTATAGAATATTTGAAAAAGTTTTGGATTGATAATCGTTATGTGGAAGGTTAGAATCTGCTTTTGAAGAATGTACATATAAACATATAGTTTGAATATATGTACAACCCATAGTTCTAGAAATTATAAAATTCACCCAAATTATTTTAATATACTAAAATATTAAAAAAATAATATTGTAAGCAGAGTGACAGGCTGTGAACATACTAACGGTTCGTACGGGTATCTAAGAGTTGACAAAGTCAACTGTATTCTTCCTCGTTTTTTTTAGAAATTGGAATTTTAAGCTGGAAAAAGAGTTATTGTGTACTTCTGTTTATACCCGTACGATAGGATCGGGTATAATAAAATTACTCCTCCGTTTGTAACACCTCGAAATAAGCGAGCTAGATATACCTTCAAAGGTATGGATCGGATCAGAAAAAAATTCTAATTCTAAGCCATGTCCGTCCGTCCGTCCGTCAGCACGCTAACTCAAAAACTAAGAAAGCTAGAATCTTGAAATTTACACAAAATATTTTGGGAGTAATTTGTAGGTTCCCTATTTTTTTTGGTTGAGTTTGGACTAAGCCTTAGGGTAGCTCTCGAACACCTAACTCTTAGATCCCCACATTTTTTTTTGCAATAGAGCTATGAAATTTTAACTACTGATAGATCTCACAAAAATATTAATTTTATTTTTAATAATCTTTTTTTTGTAGCCCCACCCGTTACGGAGCTACAGCTCCCCAAAGGTTCAAAAAAGCTCTATATTTAAATTGTTATAGCACAAGTTGTATAAGGTATATCTTCATTTTGAAAACGCCAAACGATTACTATTTTTATTAGCTTTAAAAGTATATATTCAATAAATATATACTTGTGGCATACGGTGTCTTAATTTACCGTTATGCGAAACTAAAATTTTGCAAAATCCTTTAACCCTTCTATCTTCTAAACGGTTTAAGTTGGAAATTTGAAATTTTGACAAAAGTTAGATCTTTGAAAATAAGTATGAGTCATTTCAGAAATTTTTTTTGTATCACCCCCCGTTTAGGAGCTGTAAGGGGTCAAAAACTGAAAATTTCCTATTTTTAAACACCTGTAACTTGAACACCTGTTAAAATTTTTTTGAAGTAATACACAAAAATTAAAGCTTCAATATTATACTTTAATTTCGTTTAACCACTTTTTTTAATAATATAGGGTTACTTTATAATTGACGAAAGTGTTACTTGATTTTTTCAAATTTTCTAACAAATTTCTTTAACGAATTTTTTCCATTTTGTTTTACTCGATAATTTGAAATTGTTGAGGATATAATGCGTAGTACAAAAAATGTAAATAAATAAACAACATAACGGTTGCTTGAAGAATTTTTATTTATATGATATTGATATATTTACATATATATACATATCGTATATGTCACTAGTGAATGAATGATAAGAGTATATATGTATATTATATAGCGCCGTATTTACATACATATATGTATTTTATTGTACTTATAAGAAATTATTCTGTCAATGGAATATTTAAATATAATATAATATAATATTTAAAATTACATTTACTATTTTGTACTAAGTAAATTTAATATACATTTACCGCTTAGTATTAAATGGTACTATAGAATATTTGAAAAAGTTTTGGATTGATAATCGTTATGTGGAAGGTTAGAATCTGCTTTTGAAGAATGTACATATAAACATATAGTTTGAATATATGTACAACCCATAGTTCTAGAAATTATAAAATTTACCCAAATTATTTTAATATACTAAAATATTAAAAAAATAATATTGTAAGCAGAGTGACAGGCTGTGAACATACTAACGGTTCGTACGGGTATCTAAGAGTTGACAAAGGCAACTGTATTCTTCCTCGTTTTAAATGAAAATAAATCAGTGTCCGTCCGCACGATAACTAAAAAACTAAAGGAGGTAGGAGGCTGCAATATTTGTTACGTCAGTTTTGCAAAATTGTTAGTTTTGTTATTTAAATTCAGCATTTTCGTCGCCGAGTTCGAGTAGCTGCCATACAACTTCTTTCTTTAAATGGAAATAACCCAGTGTCTATTCAATGTAGGTATCTGCAATTTTGCAAATGATGATCCAGTTTTATGGCAACAACTTCTGTAAAATTTGGTTCTGCTGGTGCAACAATTTCGGGTAGCTGCCATACAACTTCTCTTTTTAAATGAAAACAAGGAAGAATACAGTTGCCTTTGTCAACTGTTAGATACCCGTACGAACCGTTAGTATGTTCACAGCCTGTCACTCTGCTTACAAAATTATTTTTTTAATATTTTAGTATTTTAAAATTTGGGTGAATTTTATAATTTCTAGAACTATGGGTTGTACATATACATATTCAAACTATATGTTTATACATTCTTCAAAAGCAGATTTTAACCTTCCACATAACGATTATCAATCCAAAACTTTTTCAAATATTCTATGGTACCATTTAATACTATAAGCGGTAAATGTATATTAAATTTACTTAGTACAAAATAGTAAATATAATTTTAAATATTATATTATATTATATTTAAATAGCTCCTAAACGGGGGGTGATACAAAAAAAATTTCTGAAATGACTCATACTTATTTTCAAAGATCTAACTTTTGTCAAAATTTCAAGTTTCCAACTTAACCCGTTTAGAAGATAGAAGGGTTAAAGGATTTTGTAAAATTTTAGTTTCGCATAACGGTAAATTAAGACACCGTATGCCACAAGTATATATTTATTGAATATATACTTTTAAAGCTAATAAAAATAGTAATCGTTTGGCGTTTTCAAAATGAAGATATACCTTATACAACTTGTGCTATAACAATTTAAATATAGAGCTTTTTTGAACCTTTGGGGAGCTGTAGCTCCGTAACGGGTGGGGCTACAAAAAAAAGATTATTAAAAATAAAATTAATATTTTTGTGAGATCTATCAGTAGTTAAAATTTCATAGCTCTATTGCAAAAAAAAATGTGGGGATCTAAAAGTTAGGTGTTCGAGAGCTACCGTAAGGCTTAGTCCAAACTCAACCAAAAAAAATAGGGAACCTACAAATTACTCCCAAAATATTTTGTGTAAATTTCAAGATTCTAGCTTTCTTAGTTTTTGAGTTAGCGTGCTGACGGACGGACGGACGGACATGGCTCAAAAGTCTTAGAATTTTTTTCTGATCCGATCCATACCTTTGAAGGTATATCTAGCTCGCTTATTTCGAGGTGTTACAAACGGAGGAGTAATTTTATTATACCCGATCCTATCGTACGGGTATAAAAAAAGTTTTTAACAGATATAAGAGTATAATTTTGAAGCTTTAATTTTTGTGTATTACTTCAAAAAAATTTGAAGAGGTGTTTAAAAATAGGAAATTTTCAGTTTTTGACCCCTTACAGCTCCTAAACGGGGGGTGATACAAAAAACTTTCTGAAATGACTCATACTTATTTTCAAATATCTAACTTCTGTCAAAATTTCAAGTTTCTAACTTAAACCGTTTAGAAGATAGAAGGGTTAAAGCATTTTGCAATTACTTATTATGATTGTTGTTATTATTTAATTCAACAATGGGCTTAAAATAGTATTATTAAAACAAAAACAACCAAGTTTAATTAAATTTTGTTAGCTGTAAAAAATAACTCCGAAGAATGAAAAAGAGAAGTTCTTCGACCATATATATTTTCAACATTTTATGGTCTGTATTTCATTTAGAACTGTAAAAAAAAAAAAAAATTCCAAAAATCGGATCGATGCTAAAATCTCACTCAAATTTTTGTCTAGAAAATGAATTTTTTTTTTTGAAAACCTATTTTCCGGGAAATTAGTTTTCTCTCCCTTCAGTTAACTAATATACCCGAAAGATCAAAATGGTCAGATTCGGTTAAAGTGGTTGCTTAATGAACATCATTTCCCCGTTTAAATTGATTATAATATTATCTAATACATATTCATATTAAATACCTCATTATAGGTTCCTTCAATTATTAGTTCCTTCAAGATTAGTGATGTAACAATGATTTCGATACTGTGATATATAAACATAGCATTCACTATCTCTTATTAATACAAACAACGTGCACGGAATTTTGAAATATTTGAGTTATGTTCATACATGAGAGACAGCACTCAATGCGTACACATACATATTACATTGTACATATTAACCTATAGTGTTTATTTAAAATTTATCTGTCTTGAACATTGCAATAATACAGTTGTTCTTCATAAAGAACAATTTTATTCATATGTTAATCTTAACATGTTGCAAAATAAGTCTAGGTAATTTTTACAAACATTTTTACAATCAATGACGTTCAAATCTAATAAATATACACATTTACTGCAAATGTCAAAAACGTATACTTTAATCAAATTTTGAGGCAAGTCAGGCCTATATAATTTAAAATGCCATGCCAAACATTTTGTTTGTTATTGTGATTTCTTTATTTATTGTGTATAATTTTGTGTATTGAAATAAAACTATAATTAAAGAATACGATAAATTATGCTTTTTTTAATAAATTGAAAGGAGATTCTGAAGATAACGGGATTTCGCGTAGTGCGTGTATATTAACCCTACCTTGTAACGGCACCTATTTAAAAACATTATCATTGTGCCCGCAATTTGTCCTTTAAGGACGAAAAGGAAATTAAGAACATGTTTGTCAATTTCATTTCTTTTTATATAAACCGGTATATATTTAAGTCTATTGAATATTATTATATACAGATATATATTTAATCTTGATTAAGTAGAATAATTATCTAACAATTATGTTAATGTTTATTTAGTAAAGATACAGCAGTACGTTGCGGAAATGTAAGAGTTGAAAATTAAAAATTTTGACCAAAATAATTATTTTTTAAATTTTTCTTTAAAAATAAGATACTTCAAGATTTTGCCAAAAAAAAAAACTTCTTAATTAATTCTACCTGGTTGGAAAAGTTTTTTCCCACTATTAAAATAATCCATACACACTTGGAACCTCTCTTTTATATTTTAGAAGATATAAGCACTTATTTCTAGAAAAAAATATTGCTCTGTAGTGTTTCTAAATAATACTATAATTATTTATTTATACACTAAGTATATTAAATGATTTGCTGTTGGAATATATAACTAAAAGTTCCTAAATAATTAAGTGGAATTTTAAGGTTGGTTACAAAATCTCGGTTCCAAAAATTTATTTAGCGAAGGATTGAGTACGGTAGCCTTCACGATATTAAATGTTTGATGTAATTTGAGAATAGTGATATATATGTTTTAATACTTATAATTTTTAATATACAATATTTTAATTTAAATTTCCAAAACGACGTCAATAGGCTTCCATTTGTTATTCTTAAAATATTTAAATATTAAATGAGGTTATAAAAGTTTTTTTTATGTAATTTATGTTTTATATATTTAATGCTATTTATTTCTTGCTTTTGATATTCTTTAAATTTAACATTTGTTTTTAATGCAGATGTTGCTTGTACATTGCATAACAGAATATTATTTAAAACTTAAATTATCTTTACGGCTAAGCAGTTTCTTTTTTACCACAATTATAATAATCAATAATATTATTATCATTATCATTATCTTAATATTATTATTACCGTTATATTTCCTACACTCTTTTTTAAAAAACATATTTTTTAAAAATCCAATTTAATACCTTTCTTTTATTATATATTTATTTGTTTATCCAAGTACGTTTCAACTTTCTCTGTTTGTGCATATTCAAGAATTAAAAAGTTAAAGATTTTGTGTGTTTAAAAATAACGGTAAAAAACAATAACAATATTATGAAATTTATAATTGACTAAAATAGTGTACATATATATATATCTCTATATATATTATAATATATCTTTATAACTTGCTTGTAAAATAAATATATGTATAAGATTAAAAAGCAAAAAAAAAAAAAGATTGAAAACTTTTCATAACTGACGTTTAACTAAAAGGTAAAAATAATAAGAGTAGAGCATACCATAGGTATTGAAAAGAAAAGTTACTTGCAGTCTTCTATTTATATGTGATCTGATCGTGATTATAAAAAATTATAGGAAAAAAATTCATTTAATACTGATCTGATCGTGATTATAAATTAACTTATAAAGGGTCTTTCAAATTGAGTTTTCAAAAGTAAATAATTAAAAGACATAGAATTTGAATTGAAACTGGAAAAGTTTTTATTTATTTTTGAAGTACAATGTTTGCCATTTATACTCTGGAAATGATATCTCCCATGTGACCACCTCTTCCGTCTCTACAGTACCTGATTCTTTTATCAAAATGTTCGGTCACTTTCTAGCATAGTTACGGCTCTATCTCATCAATAACTCGAATAATTTCTGCTTTCAATGTTTTAACGTTTCGAGGATTATCCTTGTAGACCCGTCCTTTCACATAGCTTCAGTGAAAGAAGTCTAACGGTGTCAAACCGAAGCATCTTGAAGGCCAATTCACGTCACGAATCTGGAAATAACACGGTCTGGAAACTTTGAATGCAGTAATTGCAGTGTTTCTCCAGCTGTATGGCACGTAGCCCCATCTTGTTGAAACCACATGTTCTCAATATAAATAGTTTCCAGTTTTAGCCATAAAAAAGTTGTGATCATGTCGCGATATCTGATACCGTTAACGGTTATGGCTTTTCCAACATCATTTACAAAAAAGTACGGACTAATCACATCATCAGACCACAATGCACACCAAACAGTGACTCTTTGTGGATGCGTTGGCTTCTCTTGGATCACGCGAGGGTTTTCCTCTCCCCAAATACGGCACTTTTATTTATTAACATAGCCACCGATCTCGAAATGTGCTTCGTCCGAAAAGATGTTTTTTTTTTTTAAAATCGTCGTTTTGTTCCAGTATTTAATTGACAAAGTCTCGACTGATGGAATGATCTTGTGGCAGCAATTCTTGTGTAATTAAACTTTGTAGGTCTTCAACGCTAAATCTTTGTGCATAATACGCCATACAGTTGACTCAGAAAGTCCAATTGTTGTGAACGTCGGGAAATTGACATGGTGGGGTTAGCTGCAACACTATCACTCACAGCACCAATATTTTCTTGTGAGCGACCGGCACGAGCATACTGATGTGTTTCTTGATCTTGTACTGCATCAGTTTCTTGAAATTTCCGCACAATATTACCAATTTGTTGCTCAGTTGGACGATTATGTCGACCATAAACATCGCGTAATTTGTGAAATACATTTCTTACAGAACGACCATTTTCATAAAATAATTCAATAATTTCAACACGTTGTTGTAATGTATACGACATACGACTTCATTTTTATAAATGGCAATCCTTCAACTCTCATTTAATATGGGTGTGTTCAATGTTTGAAGTGTGTTATACAGCCGCCTACTTTTGAAAACTGAATTTGAAATACCCTTTATTATATATATATACAATATTTATATACATATCAATATTATGAATGTTATAACGTAATCTCCATATGAAATAGAGAACTTCCGGTACTTTTATTTTCAATTGAATTGTAAATACGACAAAATATAAATGACCTCTACTTACTAGATTCATTAGAAACATATTATACGATGAAAAAACATCACATCTTGGATTCAATTTATTTTTGTACCATTCGACCACAGTTCTTTTAAAACTAATTAATTCTACTCAGATTGAATAATTTTTAAGAATATAAAATATTATTTGTGACTTATTAAGTATTATTTGTGACGCGCAAGTATTATTTGTGACTTATTATTTTTAATTAATTTAGTAACGTCCTATTGTCTTATCCTTTCCTATCCCTACTTCCCAGCCAATGTATTGCGTTAGCAGATAAGTGTTTCATCCCATCATTATGATGACGAAAGCGGTGGGTTTAGTCAGTGAGAATCTGAAACTATAACCAAGGAGAATTCTTGGTGTTTTTGGAAGATTCCCACCTCCCTCCCTTAGGAAAAAAAAATTTTTTCCAGTAATTTTCATTGTAATTTGCTGACCGAGAAGAGCCAGCTATGTCAAAATGTTAGAACTCCTCTCATATGGTTTTTGCATAAACTGCAAAAATAAAGAAAAATCAATCTTCACCTTTTGTGTGACAACCCAGGTCTTGCTATAAAAAAAGATAAGTTTCTAGCGAAATTGTTCCTAAATTAGCTTTTTAATCTGTTGGAGGTGAACTTCATCGATTTAGATCACTTTTAATTAAGAGGAGTACGCTCTTATTTGTTTAATTAAGAGAAAAACTAATCCACGGTATCACAACGGGGGCCCGTTAAACTAGCCTAATTGTACATCTGCAGTTGATTTACCTACCTACCTATACCTATCTTAAATATAGGTATAGGTAGGTAGGTAAACCTATAGTAAATCAAGTTAATGAATCATTTTACTTCTAAATAAAAACTGAAACCTATTAATATAAGTTCGGTGAATTTTTCATCAGATCAAAAACGTTTTTAGGAATTTTAAGCTTTTGAAAGTTATAACAATCGATTTTTATACCCGTACGATAGGATCGGGTATAATAAAATTACTCTTCCGTTTGTAACACCTCGAAATAAGCGAGCTAGATATACCTTCAAAGGTATGGATCGGATCAGAAAAAAATTCTAAGACTTTTGAGCCATGTCCGTCCGTCCGTCAGCACGCTAACTCAAAAACTAAGAAAGCTAGAATCTTGAAATTTACACAAAATATTTTGGGAGTAATTTGTAGGTTCCCTATTTTTTTTGGTTGAGTTTGGAGCAAGCCTTAGGGTAGCTCTCGAATAGCTTTTAGGGTAGCTTTTTGCAATAGAGCTATGAAATTTTAACTACTGATACATCTCACAAAAATATTAATTTTATTTTTAATAACTTTTTTTTGTAGCCCCACCCGTTACGGAGCTACAGCTCCCCAAAGGTTCAAAAAAGCTCTATATTTAAATTGTTATAGCACAAGTTGTATAAGGTATATCTTCATTTTGAAAACGCCAAACGATTACTACTTTTATTAGCTTTAAAAGTATATATACAATAAATATATATTTGTGGCATACGGTGTCTTAATTTACCGTTATGCGAAACTAAAATTTTGCAAAATCCTTTAACCCTTCTATCTTCTGAACGGGTTAAGCTGGAAACTTGAAATTTTGACAGAAGTTAGATCTTTGAAAATAAGTATGAGTCATTTCAGAATTTTTTTTTGTATCACCTCCCGTTTAGGAGCTGTAAGGAGTCAAAAACTGAAAATTTCCTATTTTTAAACACCTGTAACTTGAACACCTGTTAAAATTTTTTTGAAGTAATACACAAAAATTAAAGCTTCGACATCATACTCTTATTTCTGTTAACAACTTTTTTTAATAATATAGGGTTACTTTATAATTGACGAAAGTGTTACTTTTCAGATTTTTTCAAATTTTCTAACAAATTTGTTCAACAAATTTTTTCCATTTTGTTTTACTCGATAATTTGAAATTGTTGAGGATATAATGCGTAGTACATAAAAATGCAAATAAATAAACAACATAACAGTTGCTTGAAGAATTTTTATTTATATGATATTAATATATATACATACGTATATAATATCATGTTTATTTACATATCGTATATGTCACTAGTGAATGAATGATAAGAGTATAGATGTATATTATATAGCGCCGTATTTGCATACATATATGTATTTTATTGTACTTATAAGAAATTATTCTGTCAATGGAATATTTAAATATAATATAATATAATATTTAAAATTATATTTACTATTTTGTACTAAGTAAATTTAATATACATTTACCGCTTAGTATTAAATGGTACTATAGAATATTTGAAAAAGTTTTGGATTGATAATCGTTATGTGAAAGGTTAGAATCTGCTTTCGAAGAATGTACATACAAACATATAGTTTGAATATATGTACAACCCATAGTTCTAGAAATTATAAAATTCACCCAAATTATTTTAAAATAATAAAATATTAAAAAAATAATATTGTGAGCAGAGTGACAGGCTGTTAACATACTAACGGTTCGTACGGGTATCTAAGAGTTGACAAAGGCAACTGTATTCTTCCTCGTTTTGTAATTAAGCTAATCACGAATATGATAAGAATTTTGAAATTATCTTTGATATGTTTTGAATTTTATGTGTGTTTTTTCTATTACCAATTTAGGTCTATGTTTAACGATACAAGATTCTCTTCTTGTTTACTGAAGCTCTTTATTGACTTTCTTACTTTTTGGATTATCATAATTATTAATGGCTAGTATGATTGTAATGTGATTTTGTTTCAATTAGTTTTAAATATTTAATTTTTATTTAAATACTGGTCTAAATTCTTCTTCTATAGCGATTAGTTACATCTGACAAAATTCACGCTAAGTCGATATTATAAATACATTTGCCGAGGGAGAATATTTATGTAAAAAGATTTAATTTAGAATAATTTGGAGTTTATTTTTTTACACAGTTTATATAATATAAAATAAATAAAAAATAACGGTTTTACTTTAAAATTAGAATTGCACAATTACAAAAATCAAAATATTAATTTATATGTTAAACAATGATCAGGTTTAATCATTTTGTTTTGTCTTTTTTTTAAATTTTAGATAATATTCGATTTGCTTTAATGAATTAAGCAATTTAAATGCACAGTAGGTTTATTAATCAAAACAAATTGATTGCACAGTTTCTTACTTAGGTATATGAAATGATTTCACAGCACCTGATGTAATCAATACTAAACCGATTTCAACAATATGATTTTGAATAAAAATATATAAGTATATATAGCATGGTATAATCGTAGGTTACCGTTTCAGTATAGTTATATGTTTATTTTTAAAATTAATTGTATCGATTTTTATTCGATTTTTAACTCGATTTCAATATTGATTACGTTTTTCTTTTGTTTTTCTACTATTCTGTTTCTTTTTATAAAAACAATTAAATATATTAATTTTTATTTAATATTTTTCTTTTAACTCTTTGAACATTTCAACAAAAAATAAAAAACAAAAAGACAATAACGAAATTTTTCAGTTTACTTTCATATTTTATTATCTGCTTTCTGTTTTTTTTTTTTTACCTTTTTTGAATTACATAAGGTATGAACAAACTGTAATATTTAAATCTGTAAATAAATTTTTTACAGAAAATTACAAAAAAAATGAATAACTTTTAATATTTTATTTATAGGTATATCTATAGATTTTTTTTTTTTGTTATAATTATTATTTCAGATATAGTATGCCGTTTTAATTGATTACCTAGTTTTTGTTGTGAAAATTTAATATCTTAGAGGTGCATATTAGAGGTGCATATGCAATACATAAAAGAGTAGAAATTGAAAATACTCTGGTTTCCTTCCTCGAGCGAAAATACATTAATTGAAACAAAAAAAAATGTTATTCTAAATATGTTGACTTATTGAACTGATACTAAAAAATTCAAGTTTAACAAGCTTCAATTGGAAGCATAATATTTAGGGTTTTCAAGTTTTATATTTTTCTTTTCTTTTGATATTTATGTAATTTTTATAATTTATTATCGGAGTTTTATAGTACCTACTTTTCCTGTACATACATACATATATACATTTATAATTATGTATACATAACATATAATATGACGCATTAAAAGTTAATTTTAAACAAGATTTATTTTAAAAAGTAGGAAAAAAAAACTTGTAAATAGTCTAATCATTTAATTATATATTCTAGTGCTATTTTAATAGATATAATTCATAATATACTTTATGACGGTTATCTATTCTATACTTTTTTTTTGTTTTTTTGGACGTTTCACTCTTATAAGGGGTATTGTATATCCTTAAAGTTGCTTATTATTCCCTGAGATATAGTTTCAGTACTTTGAATCACTATTTTTACTGTATTTTAACTATTGTGCAAAATTATGAGGTACAAATATTATATTTTTGTGCCATCTATTATCTTTTACAAGAATTATTTATTCATTAATTATTTTTATATTATGTTTTAAGCTAATGTAATATACACTATTACGATATAAATTACTATAATTCGATATGATATAATCAGCGTTTGAACGCGAGAACCCTTTCGATTGAAAGAGCGGTGATTTAACCATATGCCATATATCTCTACCATCATCTATAAGTTATAAGAGATCAAAAATTGAAAAAGACTATCAGTCCATCAGAGTCAAACTAAAAAAATAAATTTTTCTAATGTGTTGTTTTGTTCTAAAAAGCCAAACTTCAATACCAAGGAAGAATTTAAATTCACATCATATAACATTAATCATATAACAGTAAGATGTAATATTATAAGGTATTGAGTATCACAACGATAATAATTAACCCGCTATCCTCGCACTTTATATTTATAAGATACCAATTTGAATTTTTATTTAAGTACAGAATTATATTGAATGAAAAATTATATTACTAAAATCGTTATATACAATCAAACCGTTATTAATCAAAAATAATATATTCTAACATTAGATTTTGAATTCTAGATTATGTTCAATATTTTTCTTTTTTTTATTTATTGAAAGAATGATATCAAATCTTATTTAAAAGTATTAACATATAATATTGATTAAAATGTTAAAAATTAAGAAACCAATAAATTTTACTTAATAAATGACCAATCAAGTAGAAAAAGTACTTAAGAAAATACTATTCCAAAATAATACAAAATTTTCTTATTATCCGGTTTTCTTTTCTCTTTTGTTTCAAAATCTGCGTATGTTTACCTCTGAGGTATCACCAAATGTTAAAGAAACTCCAAAATTTAAATTTGAATCACTTATCTATAAGTACCAATTTATTAAACTTTACTTTGTTACAAAACTAAAGAAAAATCAAACGAAAATAAAATTAAAAGTAAACACAAATCTTTTCTAATCTAACGTATACCTAAATTTGTTTTTCAAATATTGTAAATAACTCAAATAATTTATCTAATTTCAGATTGACTAATTTTTATATGATTCAATTAAAAATTTTTGATCATGTTGATAATAAGATTGTGTTTTAAAACTATAAGTTCCTTTTAAGTGTAATTTTAATGTTTCAATCTTATAATCTGCATGTAATGTTTTAAATGGTTGCTATTATATATTTGGACTATTAAAAAATGGGTACAATGTATAAAATACCTTCAAAATAGCTAAAATATATTTTTGTGTCAAACAGCTTAGAAAGACTGTGTTTTTAATGAAGTCGTAATATCAATTTAAATTGAAAAAAAAAAAAAACAAAAAAGAAAAATTAGAATACGCATTTTATGAGGTAAAAACTGTTAAATACAAATCAATGACGAAAACATAAAGAAATGTTTTGATGATACGCATGGTACGTTAGGAATTTTTGATGAATACTTTTATTTCAATATCTTTATTACATTAACTTCAGAAAACTTAATATTAGAAATTTGTTCTGCTTGTCTTTAATACTAATGTTTTTTGCACATTTCCAAAAAAATTTTAAAAAAATGTGCTTATTAGTTTCACTCTGTCCGTCCGTCCGTCTGTTTACAAAACTTCTACACCGTTAAAGATAGAGAAAAAAAATTTTAACCATGGATAGGTCTTATAAAAAAAATAATTTTGTTGAACAACTTTTTCATGTAGCCCCATCCATTACGGAGCTACACCCCCTCAAACTTTGAAAAAGCCCTATTTTTAAATGCATATATCTTATGTTCTGCTTAAGATTTTTTCAATGTGAAAACGTCATTCGACAGGTATTTCTTTTATCTTTGTAAATTAATATCAAAATTATACAATTTTTTTAAATTTAGTATTTAAATTTACCGTTATGTGAATACCAAATTTTGCATGATTTTTCTACTTTCATAACTCCGGCACGCTTTTAGATAGAGGCTTGCAATTTTGAGACAAGAAAGAACTTTTAGAATTAGTATAAGTTTGCTCAGAAAATTTTTTTGGACCACCCCCTGTTTATGAGATATGAGGGCTTAAAAATTAAAAATTTGCTATTTTTAAACACCTGTAACTTAGGAACCTGTACACATTCTACTTCTGCAAGATATAAAATTTAAAGCTACAGTGATATATTTTAATGTGTGTTAAAGGTTTGTTTTAGTTGTAAAGGGTTCCAAAGTTGCAGCTCTTCAAAATTGCGAAAAAGTCCCGATGTATACATCTCAGGCCCTGCGTAATAGTTTTACAATCTAAAACCGTCAGAAGATCGCAAATTTTATTATCTATATAAAACAATATCAAAATTATGCAATATTTTGTAATTTACTATTTAAATTTACCGTTATGTAAAAACCATATTTTGCATGAAATTTCTTTTTTCATAACTCCGGCACGCCTTTAGATAGAAACCTGAAATTTTGAGACAAGAAAGAACTTTTAGAATTAGTATAAGTTTCCTCAGAAAATTTTTTGGTAGCACCCCCTCTTTAAGAGTTATTACGCCTCAAAAATTGAAAATTTGCTATTTTTAGACACCTGTAACTTAGGCACCTGTAAACATTTTTCTTCGGCAAGACATGAAAATTAAAGGTTCAATAATATATTTTTACGCGTATTAACGGCTTTTCTTAGTTATATAGGATTCCGGACTTACGGCCCCTCAAAATTTCAAAAATGTCCTATTTTCACGTTTTTTCTTATTACATGAAATTTTCAAATTTTTGTGCAAGTTACAATTCTAAACAGTTTGTATTGAGTTTGGAAATGTGCGCTTTTAAAAACCGTTGGTTTACATTCTACCTTGTTTATATTTATTAATAATTTTTCTAATTTTTGTTTCCAATTTTAGCTGTTTATTAAAACATTATCCTAAGCTGTTCACTATAATTTTCTGTTCGAAACACATTCTTTTTATGACTTTAAAATTAAAAAAATAAAATAAAATAGAAAATATGTAGGGTGTTTCCGTCTTTTGCAACAAAACCTCAAAGATTGGGGTTTTAAATAATATATCAAGTCTGGGATACCCGTGCAAACATATAAATATTATGTTTCCATAACACCTGAACCTTACTTATTCTATAACAACTTTTTTAGATATGTAAGCTACCTGATCCTGATACCGGCTGCACTATCACAACCAAATTTTATTTGTTATACAGATCCAAAATTATTATAAATATATATCGGTACTTAATTAAGTAAAACATCTGTAATTTCGTAAAAGATTATCAAGTTTAATTTCAGAAAAAATATTTATTATGTTCATATGGGTATCCCAACAGAATTGACACAGCCTACTCTACTGCATTCTTTCATGTTTAAAATTATTTTATTGCTTCGATGATAAATTTTTGTTACACGATTTTTCATTATCCATTGACACTTTTAAATTCTTTTTCAAAAGAATTCTAAATTAATTTAAATAAATTTTTTAATAGATGCGACACATACATATTATTACTTTAACAAGTCATCATAGAAAAGAAAAAATATATCTACGCATACATTTTTTTGTATTTTGTTATTACAATCGACTTATCATAAATTTCAAAAATGAAAAATCAAATGACAGTTTAAAAAGATCAGCTTCCTTATATTTAACATATTTAATTCACAACAGCAATTATTGTATGATTAATGGTGAAAAAATAGTTTAATATTTTTAAATTTAATATTAAACAATTTGTTAATTATATTATACTTGATATTCGGCAAAAATATGATTCTAAATGACGTATAAATTGGGAAAGAATCATATAACTAAAAAGACTGTTTTGTTCTTCATTAATCATTTTTATATCCAACAATAAAATATTGTGACAACAAATGATTTCTTATGTATATGATTTTTAATTTTTATTGTTTAATTTAATCTTACACTTGTTGAACACAGGTTTAACATATAGCGTTCTACTTTAAAAAAAAAAAAATAAAATAGATACAGGTAATGTTCTGTTTTATATATTATGTATTTTTTTTTATACCTAGATGAGTTTTGTCTGTTTTTTTTTTTTGTTAAATCAGGAAGTAGATTTTAACAATTGATTTTTTTTTAGATAATAACTTCTTTTTTTTTTTTTTGTTTTTGTGATTTACAACGATTTAATTTAATTTCATAATTTTTTTTTTTTATTATGTATTTTATTTTATTTTTATTAACTTTATTAGCAAATTTTCTACACTTATTTAAAAAAAAAAAAAAAAAAGGTAACTTTAATGTATTTTTGATTATCAACTGGCAATGACATCAATTGAATTTGAATTTGAAAAATGTTTAAAAAACAAAATAAATTTTTTATAGTGAAATCATAATTATTTTGTCGGAAGTTATAAAATATTTTTAAACATCTATGAATTGATTAATTGTAAATAAATTATCATATTTTAAAAAATATATTTAATTCGATTTATTAAGCTTTTTTAACTAAAAGAAAAAAAATTATGTTTATGAAAATATATTCGTACCTAATACTTTCGTTGGAGGAGTAATTTATGAAGACTTATTATCGACTTTCTATAATTTATGAAGACTTATTATCGACTTTACCCGGCGTTGCTCGAAAAAAATTGAAAGATTTCCAATTCTGTTTTTTTTATTTAATTTTAGGGAAAGAAAATATTATATTAGTGTTTTGAAACATGAAAGAAAATTATTATAATATTGTAATTGCTACAAATATTTTATTCTTAAAATTTCAACACAATTGTTAAGATACTTAATTAAGTTATTTTGATTGTTCTTCCTTTTCTCTCTGGCCTTTTCTACTAAATTGTCCAATATGGCGGCAATTGTCATCTTCTCTACTGCTGATCTAAACAGTAATATGGTGCTCTTGTGGAACCATTAACCTATGGTTTAAGATAAGATATTCTTCTTTTGGCCGGATTTCGTCTTCCCTCAATTTTGGCTTCAAGGATAACTTTTAGAAGGCAGTACTTCTCTGGAAGTTTACCTCTTCTGTGTTCAAAGTATTATATTTTCCTAGGCTTCGGTTGTATTTTTCCCTAATTCAAGCTAGAATAACTTCATTTGTTATATGATGGACCCAAATTATTTTACACAATCTTTTATAACACCACATTAGAAAAGTTATATAATATTTTCGCTTAATGCCGTTGCTTCATAATATAGTTAAAAGCCTTACGTACTATATATTGAAGAAAAATTACATTGACATATATAATTTTAGTAAACTGCTTAAGGTGTTTGATATTTAGAGAAAAAACTTTGATATTCGACAGATAATCAAAAAATAAAACAAATGCAAGAATGATAGCAATCCACAAAGCTTATTAGAATTACACTTTTTTTTTCTAACTCCCATAAGAAACATAGGGCATCCACTAAGTCATTTATGATACGTAGTCATAGTTGACGAAGTTTCAGTTTCTGAAATCATTAATTTAACTAAGCTGTTGATTACTCGGCTGTAGCAATTGTACTAGAAATACGTGAGACGTAAATATTTATTTTTGTAGGCAAATGTATATCAAATGTATCTTGTATATGTTATCTTATACAAGAATTATTTTATATTATTTCAATTACATTATATATATTACAATATAATATTTATTATAAGATGTATGTATTTATACTTATTTTTATTTAATTATATTATATAGTATTTACTTGTATATAAGAAAAATTTTTACTATTTTATTAATCTAACTTTAACATAAGGAAATAAAAACTTAAAAAAAATCATTTTCAACTTCTGAATACTAAACGTCGGCAGTGTTATCAATTGATGTTTATGAAAATTGAGATACAATCACAGTTTTCTTGACTCGCAGGAAAACGTACAAATTACAAGAATTAAATAACTGTTCACCTGCGTGGACAGCTAGTTTTATTAATTATGTTTTTAAAATTACCTCTTATTATAGTAGTAATGAATTTGTTTGTTCTTTTTCTTCAACAAACTTTGGCAAATGGAAGAAAAACCGATTTTGCTAGAAGTTTTGCAAAAAGTATTTTAGTTTATTTTGTAAAACTTGTAGAAAACTGCATAAAATCCCTGATTTTTCAATATAAGTTTTATAAAAGGTTTCTTAATTTGTAAAAAACATTTGTTAAACTAGAAAATGAGAAAAATTACTTTTCCGAAAGTTTTATGAAAAGTATCTTAAGTTTTTTTTTTTTGTAAACTTCTAAAAAGAGGAAAACCCAGCCAGAAATTAATTTTTTTATTACCTCCTTTATTTATTTTTATTTAACTTTTAAATTTAAATAAAGAGTTTGAGAACTTTTCTTTTAAAACAATTAATTATATATAATTTATTAGTTCCTTATATATCGTAATTGTATCTGTCTATTTTATTATAGCAGATTATAAATTTTAATGTTTTCGTTAACTTCCCTATTTATATTTATTGTCGTTTTTCTAATTTAAATTAAAATAATAAATTTCTACAAAAAATTCTATCATTTTATCTTAAGTTTTTTTTTTTTTTTTTTTATAATTTATCTCGATAATTGCATTTAATTTTTTGTCAATAAAATCTAATAAAACTATCAATCAGCTTAAGGAGTATAAGAAAATGTTACAAGTTTACAACAGATAAATTAATGTAAATCAAAAAAAAAAAAATAAAAATAAAAATTATTTAAATTTTTAATAAGGCATTCATAGCGTTTTTTTTTATTTAATTGGATTTTTTAACTTCACTTAAAGTTCTCATATTAATGTTTATTCTTGGTGTAAACGTTAAATATAATCCTATATATAAATATAAAGTTAATGTATATATATCTGTTAATGTTCACTTACGAAGCTATTAAGAAAGGCAATTATATGAAAGCCAATTTTCATTTAAGATATTTATAATAAAGTTTAGGATTTTACTAAAACATTATCTTGAAAAGAATCTCTTGCCGCACATTTTCTTTAATTTTATCTAACAGAAAAGTTTTTAAATATATTTTTTTCATAATAATTTTGAAATTTCTTCTATTATCACTTATATAATTTTCAAAATCTTAAGTAAACTTATTATCTCGTGGGACTAACGAGCGTTTTTAGGTATAAATATTATATGGAATTGGAGCAGTCAAGACTTTTTACTACGGCATTCTTGTATTTTGTATATTTCATTAAGTTTTAAATTAACAAAAAAATCTAAATACATAGTTTTTAAATAAAAATGAACATTAAATTGGTTAACATTTAAATAATGTTACCAAAATAATTAAAAATTCTATTCAATTATTTTAAAGTATTTTTGTATATTTTGAATAATTGGAATTTAAAAACGTTTAATATTGAACTAGTGTCGCCGAGTGAACGGATTGGCTTTTTTCTACGGGAGGTGAAATCATCAAAAGACACGAACAAAACCCTTACCCCCTTGGTAGTTTGGTGTTTTTAATAATTTTTTATACATATTTATTTGTAATAACAAACGTTTTTTTCTAAAAAGAAAGGTTTTTTAGTTATCTGTAATAGTTATTTGTTTTGTATTAAATATATAAATAATTTTCCGAACGGTATAAAAAAATATATACAATGAAAGCCAAAAACTTTTTTGTCTGAACTAAATTTTTTAAGTAAGAAACATTTAGCTCTAAAATTTTAATTTTAAAATGATATAAGATCATGAGAAGAAAACAATTTTATGTATTCTATAGATAGTCAATATGCAAAAGAAATACAGAAATAACAGCAAGTCACAAAGGTTATTAGTGATATTACATTAGGACATAAAAATTTAGAAGAATTTAATTTCGACAGCTGACTACTGAATAGCTGATGGTGTACATTGTCAATTAATGATTCGGAAAATTAATTCAGTGTAATTTTTTCGTAATATTCAAGTACAGCAAGCTGTCTTGACTCCATAAAAATGTCTGCATTTCAAAAAATAAACAACTGCATGTGCAGTTTTGTGTTACTTTATTATTTGAATATTTACCAATTAGGAATTAATAAAAACCTTTAACAAGTGTAGAGGTATAAAATTTTTAATTTTTAACATCTAATAACTTTTAAACGGAGGAAAGTGCAAACAATTTTTCGAAGACAATTTAGTGCTGAAATATATTTCTTCTGTAAAAATTTAAAGCTTCTCGGACACAAAATTTATTGCTTTAATTTTATATATAACTTTAATAAATCATTATAATATCAAATAAAAGTTACATTGTCTTGCAAGTTTTAAGCTTAAAATTTAAACTTTTGTTAAAATTCATAAAAGAACTATATAATTACAAAAAACTTGACTTGTTCAATACTAATTTACACGAATATTATATAAAAACTTTATTTTTAATTATTAAAACTGAGGCGCACCAGACTGTTTCTCCTCTTCAGACCCTGAACTAATTGATAAATTCCGTTTACGATAAAAGCAATAAAAATTTGATGAATACAAAAACTCCCTATAATCTAACTTACATATCATATTTATAATCCTTCCTCCTTATCATATACAAATTTTTCCTAATTATAATTTGTTTTATTTCAATTAACACCTGAATGGAAGAGCTTAGACTGTTAATATATGTAAAATTCTTTTGTTTTTTTTTTTTTTGAATTGTTAAAAGGTATACAAAGGTAAATAAAAAAACTCATTTAATATGACGTTTCAAATCATCATTTTCTAAGCTTCTAAAAATAGTTTTTCGCTTCCTTATAATAGAAGAATAGTTTTTCGCTTCCTTATAATATCCTTTGGTAAAACAAAAAATTAATATAAATATTTTATTCTATATTTATTTAATTTTAATATTCTCATAAACAGTTATAATAAAATAATAACAGTAAATTTATTAAAAATTTATTACAGTTTTTTTTTACATTTTTACAAATTAACGTTATTATTAGTTATTTAGTTAAAAAATTTAACGTTATTATTAATTAACGTTATTATTAGTTATAGTAGTTACAAAATTTTTATTTCTGCCTTTAGTTTAAAAATTTATCTTTTAAAGCTGTAACAAAAGTAAATTTGTAATTATTTTTTTTTTACTTTAAAATTATAAGATGAAAAAGTGTAATTCGGTAGTTGATTTATTATAAGTACCTTATATTAACTTAACTTTCAATAAAATTAATGATTATCCAACAGATAATAGATTTAATTATAATGGTATAAACTAATCAAATATTTTCGTTTTCTAATCTAAACAGTTATGAGCAACTAATTGGAGGTGATTAACAATAATTAATATCTTAAGTTTAATTATGATACTTTGTAACTGTTTACCTTTTTTATTTCACTTAACTAATATTACTCCATTACTAACATTGCTGCTAACTAATATTCCTGTAATATCGATTTTAATGTTTAAGAATATTATTATATTACCATTCTTCAAAAATTAAAAAAAAACGAGGAAGAATACAGTTTTTTATAAGTACAAAAAAAAACGAGGAAGAATACAGTTGACTTTGTCAACTCTTAGATACCCGTACGAACCGTTAGTATGTTCACAGCCTGTCACTCTGCTTACAATATTATTTTTTTAATATTTTAGTATTTTAAAATAATTTGGGTGAATTTTATAATTTCTAGAACTATGGGTTGTACATATATTCAAACTATATGTTTATATGTACATTCTTCAAAAGCAGATTCTAACTTTCCACATAACGATTATCAATCAAAAACTTTTTCAAATATTCTATAGTACCATTTAATACTAAGCGGTAAATGTATATTAAATTTACTAAGTACAAAATAGTAAATATAATTTTAAATATTATATTATATTATATTTAAACTAGAAAATCCCCTGTGCAATTGCACAATTTCTATAGATTCAAAAACATTTGCGGTATCATACCGACTCCCTTAATAAACTACCTAAAAATTTCATTTTTACATCAGCACCATTAAAAAAACTTTGGTATCACTTACTTACTTGATGTAATAGAAAAAAACATAAAACAAATCTGAACACATAAAATTAAAAATGTTAGGAACAGTTTATTAATTTTTTCTCGCCGTTTTTTCCTGGCGGTAATTTTTGACAGTTTTTTAATCATTGAGAAAAAATGGTCCAAGCTAAAAACACATTCAGGGTAAAAGTTCGTGCCGATATCTCAAAAATTGTTTGAAACACATGTATAAAGTGCACAATAAAAACCGGCGAAAAGCCAACCAACACCAACCGCTACGACATTTTTTTTTTTTGTTACATTTAAAATAATCCCAATAATCGAAATAATTTTAATATTTGTTAAAATTTTACCGACTCTCTATTTTTCTTTAGTTTTAAAAAAAAAATTTTATGTCGATGAAAAACAGTTGTTTTCGCCGCGAAATTACTTTAATTACCAAAACTACTTTCAAGTCTTTTGCGTTTATTTTTTTTTTTGCTTGAAAAAAATTTGTTGAATTTATTTTATTTAAATGTACTTTGGAAAAGGTCTTTGGTATATTTAATAAAAGATTCATGTCTCTGATAATGTAATTTCATAAATTTTCGGGGGCTTTTTTTTGTGCGGTCGTTTTCGACAGCTTTTTAATTTAATGGTCTAATAATAAATTAGTACACAATTATGAATCTATTGTGAGAGAAGGCTTCTAAAATGATATTTTCTGTTATTTTTTCTTTTTTTTTTTAAGAGAAATATCCATTTCTATAATATTTAGTAAGTTTCTGATTTCTGTTATGAAATATAATTAGCTAAGTCTGCCAAATTTTATATTAATATAAAAAATTCGAATATTTTATGTTATATCAAAAATTCAGCTTAAAAAATCAAAATTCCAACCTAAATAAACAAAACTACTTTAAAGTCTGTTGCGAAGCTTTTACCAGCTTTTATAATAGTGAAAACAAAGTCAAGAATAAAATCGGCCTGTTATTTTTTTCTTATAAATATAAGGCTTACTATAAACTTTGCTCTTTTCACTTTCAGGTCTTTTAATTTTATTAAGAGTATTTTTATTTTTTTCAAAACAAAGAGTCATTTGAAAACTGCCAACAGAAGATTAATAATTTATTTTTAATTTACCGCTGCGACCAGTTCATAATGGATGTGACGGTCAAATTTAAAAATTAAAAATTTGCTTTAAATTTTGTGTCGAAAGTACTTTTTAAAAAGTAAAAGTTTGTGTCTCTGATAAGACTTTTAGTCGAAGATTTGTGTCTCTGATAATAAAATTTTAAATTATTAAATAAATATACAGAAATATCATCTTTGCCAGTTTAGTTTACATTCAGTGTGAGTGGTTTATTATAGATATAAAATATTTTTTTTTACATCTTGTGTGTCTGGTATTAATATCTATATGATATTTAATATCTTGTGTGAATTGGTATTATTGGTATAATCATTATATTGTGTATATTATCAGAAATTCAATCATTAATTTCAGGTATTATATTATCTGATCTGATTAACAAATCTTATTTTTTTCCATGGCTAACAATATTATTAATGGTCTAATAATAAATTAGTAGAAAATTATGAATCTTTTGTGAGAGAAAGCTTCTAAATGATATTTTCTATGTTAGTTTTTTTTTTTTTAAGAAAAATATCCATTTCTATAATATTTGGTAAGTTCCAGACTTCTGTTATGAAATATAATTATTTAAGTCTGCCTAATTTTATATTAATAAAAAATTTCGAATATTTTATGTTATACCAGTTCTACCGAAAATTTAGCTTAAAAATCTAAATTTCAACCTAAATAAATAAAACTATTTTAAAGTCTGTTACGAAGCACCAGCTTTTATACTAATGAAAACAAAATCAAGAATAAAATCGGCCTATTATTTTTTTCTAATAAATATGAGGTTTACTATAAACTTTGCTCACTCTCACTTTTTCACTTTCAGGCGCTTTAATTTTATTAAGAGTACCTATTTTTATTTTTTTTTCCAAAACAAAGATTGAAAACGCCAACAGAAGATTAATAATTTATTTTTAATTTACCGCTGCGGCCAGTTCTTAATGGATGTGGCGGTGAAATTTAAAAATTAAAAATTTACTGAATTTATTTTGATTGAAAATGTGTTTTTTAAGTAAGTATGTACTTTTCCTTTTTTGACTGTACTCACTTTTAATGAACGGTTTGTGTCTCTGACAATAATTCTAGTGGATAATTTAGTCTCTGGTAATAATATTTACTAAATTTATTTATATTTTTAATTAACGGTTTGCGTCTCTTGATAATACTTTGAGTTAAAGATTCGTATCTCTGGTAATAAAATTTTAAATTATTAAATAAATATACAGAAATATCATCATTGCCAGTTTAGTTTACATTCAGTGTGAGTGTTTTATTATAGATATAAAATATTTATTTTTACATGTTGGCAAGGTCTCGCCAACATCTTGTGTATTATATTATAGAAGATATTTCATTGACAGAATAATTTCTTATAAGTACAATAAAATACATATATGTATTTAAATACGGCGCTATATAATATACATCTATACTCTTATCATTCATTCATCAGTGACATATACGATATGTAAATAAACATGAGTATGTATGTATATCAATATCATATAAATAAAAATTCTTCAAGCAACCGTTATGTTGTTTATTTATTTACATTTTTTTGTACTACGAATTATATCCTCAACAATTTCAAATTATCGAGTAAAACAAAATGGAAAAAATTCGTTAAAGAAATTTGTTAGAAAAATTGAAAAAATCAAGTAACACTTTCGTCAATTATAAAGTAACCCTATATTATTAAAAAAAGTTGTTAACAGAAATAAGAGTATAATGTTGGAGCTTTAATTTTTGTGTATTACTTCAAAAAAATTTGAAGAGGTGTTCAAGTTACAGGTGTTTAAAAATAGGAAATTTTCAGTTTTTGACCCCTTACAGCTCCTAAACGGAGGGTGATACAAAAAAAATTTCTGAAATGACTCATACTTATTTTTAAAAATCTAACTTCTGTCAAAATTTCAAGTTTCCCACTTAAACCGTTTAGAAGATAGAAGGGTTGAAGTATTTTGCAAAATTTGAGTTTCGCATAACGGTAAATTAAGACACCGTATGCTACAAATATATATTTATTATATATATATTTTTAAAGCTGATAAAAGTAGTAATCGTTTGGCGTTTTCAAAATGAAGATATACCTTATACAACTTGTGCTATAACAATTTAAATATAGAGCTTTTTTGAACCTTTGGGGAGCTGTAGCTCCGTAACGGCTGGGGCTACAAAAAAAAGTTATTAAAAATAAAATTAATATTTTTGTGAGATCTATCAACAGTTAAAATTTCATAGCTCTATTTCAAAAAAAATGTGGGGATCTAAAAGTTAGGTGTTCGAGAGCTACCCTAAGTTTTGGTCCAAATTCAACCAAAAAAAATAGGGAACCTACAAATTTTTCCTAGAATATTTTGTGTAAATTTCAAGATTCTAGCTTTCTTAGTTTTTGAGTTAGCGTGCTGACGGACGGACGGACGGACGGACGGACATGGCTCAAAAGTCTTAGAATTTTTTTCTGATCCGATCCATACCTTTGAAGGTATATCTAGCTCGCTTATTTCGAGGTGTTACAAACGGAGGAGTAATTTTATTATACCCGATCCTATCGTACGGGTATAAACATATATGTATGTAAATACGGCGCTATATAATATACATCTATACTCTTATCATTCATTCACTAGTGACATATACGATATGTAAATAAACATGATATTATATAAGTATGTATATATATTAATATCATATAAATAAAAATTCTTCTAGCAACCGTTATGTTGTTTATTTATTTACATTTTTATGTACTACGCATTATATCCTCAACAATTTCAAATTATCGAGTAAAACAAAATGGAAAAAATTCGTTAAAGAAATTTGTTAGAAAAATTGAAAAAATCAAGTAACACTTTCGTCAATTATAAAGTAACCCTATATTATTAAAAAAAGTTGTTAACAGAAATAAGAGTATAATGTTGGAGCTTTAATTTTTGTGTATTACTTCAAAAAAATTTGAAGAGGTGTTCAAGTTACAGGTGTTTAAAAATAGGAAATTTTCAGTTTTTGACCCCTTACAGCTCCTAAAGGGGGGGTGATACAAAAAAAATTTCTGAAATGACTCATACTTATTTTCAAAGATCTAACTTCTGTCAAAATTTCATCTTAGTTTCCATCTTAAAGCGTTTAGAAGATAGAAGGGTTAAAGGATTTTGCAAAATTTGAGTTTCACATAACGGTAAATTAAGACACCGTATGCCACAAATATATATTTATTGTATATATACTTTTAAAGCTAATAAAAGTAGTAATCGTTTGACGTTTTCAAAATGAAGATATACCTTATACAACTTGTGCTATAACAATTTAAATATAGAGCTTTTTTGAACCTTTGGGGAGCTGTAGCTCCGTAACGTGTGGGGCTACAAAAAAAAGTTATTAAAAATAAAATTAATATTTTTGTGAGATCTATCAGTATTTAAAATTTTATAGCTCTATTGCAAAAAAAATGTGGAGATCTAAAAGTTAAGTGTTCGAGAGCTACCCTAAGGCTTGGTCCAAACTCAACCAAAAAAAATAGGGAACTTACAAATTACTCCCAGAATATTTTGTGTAAATTTCAAGATTCTAGCTTTCTTAGTTTTTGAGTTAGCGTGCTGACGGACGGACGGACATGGCTCAAAAGTCTTAGAATTTTTTTCTGATCCGATCCAGACCTTTGAAGATATATCTAGCTCGCTTATTTCGAGGTGTTACAAACGGAGCAGTCATTTTATTATACCCGATCCTATCGTACGGGTATAATTATACAAATTGCAATTTTTGGCTAATTTTAAAGTTTTGTCTTGAAGTTGTGTAGTAAATTTTTTTTTCCTATATATTAAGTCAAAATATCAAATTAGAAAATTAATAAAATCTAAATCCTTTTGATAGTAATCCAATTTGAAGATACCATTCTCTTCCGAATTCCGAATTTACTAAAAAAATTGCTTTAGTTATCTGGTAACATAACATAAGTCCAGATGACTTTTTTTGTATATCTCCGATTTTAACAAAACCAAAAATTTCTCAAGTTATCGTGATATAGTTATAATATAACATTTAGAGAAATAGATATTTCTTGTTAAATTTTACATACACAGCAGTTCTTTAAAAATCCATTTCAGATCAGATTAATCTTTTAGACTTTAGTCACTTCACACATTTTTTCTGCTTTTTTTGGAATAATTAGCTTTTAATTAAATTACCATAACTGTTGTAGGTATGACGATATCAGAGGGTTAACAACACTTCTTAGTAATATTTCATCAAAACTATTGTATATAGGTATAGGCACTTAGTTAAATAAATTGTTAGGTATTGTTTTTTTGTTTTGTAGAAATTTTTAAAATAAAAGAATTTTGATGTTCTATAAAAAAGTATCTAATATATAAATTACTATTGTTTTGGGGCTTTATCGATTTTTTTTTGTAGTTCTTATTTTAAATTATAAGCAATTAGTCAAAGTTTGGCGGTATTCATTAAAAAAGAATGATAATTAATATTTTTTTTTTTTCGTTTTTATTTATACATCACTACATCAGTTAAAAAGTTTAAAATTTTATTTTTAAAATTATTTCTGGTCATATAATAAAATTTTAAAAAATAAAATAGTTAAATACTTTGGTACTATGATGATAAATATCAGTGGTAAACATTTAAGTTTAATAGAAAAAAAGTATTTTGTTTACTTAGCATTCGTAGCAATTTTTTCTGAGCCTTAGAATAGAAAAATTTTTTATTTATTTACGAATTATTTCTTTGGTTAAGAAGTTTTTTAGGGTTTTGTGTAAAATAAAATACTTCACACTCTTTAATTTTCAGAAAAGTTTATACACCTAAGTAAAGCTGTTAACATTATGTAAAAATATAATATTTTGAGCTTATAAATTTTTACATTTTAGAAAAATTTGCAGACTTATTATTATTCCAGATCTTATGTTTATTTTTAAAGCTGTTACTTCGCGGTTATTAGACGTCATCTTTTTATCGCTTTTTTAATACTCAAAGATTTAACTTTTCACCCTTAGTTGTTCACTTTTTTTGAAACTGAAAAATAGAAATTTTTCTATTTGGCCTCCACTTTTGCTTCACTTTTTTTGACATTTCTTTTATACATATTTTTGACATTTTTAGCTGTTATTAAATATGGTGAAACATGGAACTTTTGTGAAGTTCTGAACTGTTGATTTTAAAAGTAAAATTTTTTTTTTATCGTCAGACACAAAAAGTGGGAGATAAATAATTTTTAAATTAATAAAAATTAACGCACCAAAAAAGTGAATTTCTCTAATTTTTGTATTCTATTTTTTCAACGCATTAAAAAATTTGATTTCGCAAAATTTTCCATTCTATTTTTTAAAACGCTTCAAAAAAAAGTTAGATTCCTTGTAATTTAAAAAAAAAAGGTGATTAAAAGAAGAGATAGAAAACATTGACGTCTTGTATCAACGTCTTGTACACATCTGAAAATTTGAAATTTTTATCCTAAAGTGTTTAGGAAAATAAGGGATCAAAATGTTTATATATATTTTAATTTTACATACATAACGGTAAATGTAAATGTCAAATTACAAAAAATTAAGCTTCATTTGTATTTTATCCATGAAAAAGCTTATATGCAGAAAATTTTCTGTGTTGTTTGATGTTTTTATTTTAAAAAAAATACACAGTAAAACTTAAGTTATATTTTCATTACTGATATTATTGTCATTAACAATTACCTAAAAAATTACTATTTAATATTTTTTTTTGTTAAAATAATTTATTGCGATATTTTTTGTGTATTTGCAGAATATTTTAATACCAATTTGTTTCAGTTTGAATATTATAACAAAGAAAACCATGTAATTTTTTGTAAAAAGAATCTTTAAAATATTAAAATTTTAATTTATTATATGCTTTTATATTAACTCGTCGCTGTCGGTTTATTTACTTATTTATTTATTTATTTATTTGTCATTCTGTCACGCTTTTTATTATCTTCGTAATCTGTTAGCAACATTTATAAGTGTTGTATGGTGCAAAGGAAAGTGTACAGGTTTCAAAAGTGGGGTCATGTTGTTCGAGTCCAGTTCACATGCAACTTTTTTTTTTTTAACTATCTATTCATCAACATTTTTTGAATAAAATATGTATATATTTTGTATATATGAATTTGAAACTACACACGCAATATATTTTTGATCTTTTCTCCTATAATAGTATATTTTTATGTATGTTGCTAAATTATTTTGTTTACAACATTTGTTTAGTATTTAAATCAAAATATTTGCTGTCAACATTCTTTAATGCATATTGAATATGCGTGGTTAAAAATTAAGATTTTATGTTCGTAATATGTTCATTAAATATTTAAGTGTTGTATAGTGCAGAGGAGAGTGTACAGGTTTTGAAAGTAAGAGTTTGGTTCGAATCCAATTCGTGTACGTACATTTTTTTTTTTGTTAACTGTATTCATCAACATTTTTTTAATAAAATTTTATGTATAATATTCACATATTATTTGATCTTTCCTCCTATAATAATTTAGTGCAATCAATCTTGATGTGCACATGTATTTTGTATTAGAATTTAGCAAAACACAAAGTATATAGGTACAATATTTTTATGTTGCTAAATTATTTTGTTTTAAAACATTTGTTTAGGATTTAAATCAGAATATTTGTTGTCAACATTCTTTATTGCATATTGAATGAAAAAGAAACAGGAACCTCAAATTTCCCAGATTTTTATTTAACCTTATTCCAGCAATTTACTTTTATATTATAACAGTCCAAAATGCTTGCACTAGCAACTCACTTTTATATTATAACAGTCCAAAAAGCTAAATTTTGCAATCAATTTTATTTTCTACTTTTTAGGGGGCGAATTCGGTTTTGATAAAAGCATATGTATTTTAAAAATTATTTTTTCTACTTATTATTTTATTTATAAAAGAATTAATTTTGTCGAATCGTGTCCATTATGTTTTTTATTAAAATGCTTCCCATTAATTTAACAAAAATTTATTTAAACATTTTAAATCTCAGTTCATTGAATGTATTAAAACATAAAAAAATCATGTCTAACTTTAAGTCTAGAGAGATAGATATTAGACTTTTTTAGACTTAATTCTGGCCAAATGTCTGTTTTTCCCGTATTTTCCGGTCACATAGCATTCTGTTAGTTTTTTTTTAAAAACATCCGAGCTTTTCTTTATTTGGTTTTTAGTCTATTAGTAGTTGCAATAATTTTTATTTATATATAGTTTCCTCAATACTTTTAACTGGTATTCTTGTACAATAACTTTCCATTATTCATTTCTATACGATAAAACTGATTTCACAAAGAAGCTATATATATTTGCGCCTCTAGTGGGAGGAAAGAATCTTTATACTTACTAAAGCCTACTAAATACCACATTTTACATACAATTCTGCAAACTATTAACTTATAAATAACTTAAATCAGTTTTCTACTGATTATTTAGTTAAAACACAATTTTATAATTTTGTAATGATTCAATGTAAATTTGTAATGATCCAATGTATGATCTAATGCAATCAGCATCTGATAAAATGATAAAAGTTAAATTCAAGAAATATCTGGTATATAAAAATATCAAAATATTTCGTTTAGGCATATTATACGGGTACACTATACAGTCTAGTGTATATAATCTAAATTCAGATTAAGCATTATACATTACATTATTTAATTACAATTTTCTCCTTTCTTTCATTTTTTAATTATCTACTAAAGTGAAATTCATAATTCATGTCCCAAGTGTAATTTCTTATATTTTTACTTATATTATGTTAATAATGTCTAAAATTAATAGTATAAATAATTTAGAATAGCTGCTACTAAGTAATAAGTAGATGCAACAATCATAATCAAATTAATACAATTTTGAAATATGATGTATTTGGTGCCTTATCGATCGATTCACATAATATCCAAACAAAAAAGAAGTAAATTAATATTTTTTTTATTATTTTTATATTTTGAATTACTTTTTCTTTAAACTTTTGTTAATTTCTACATGATTAAATTTATTTCTGTTGCGTTCTCTATAACTTTTTAAAGGAAAAGTGTTTAAAATAAACTTCTATTGCACATTCAAATTTAAATTTTTTCAGACTTTTACCAATGCTGTATTAATTTTAAACAAGGCAGTATGTAAGTAAAATCGAAAGTTTTTAAAGGTGCTTATTTTTCAAAAGGCAATAAAAACAGAGTTTAGAATTGTAGCTTGCATCAAAATTTGTAATTTTTTTTAGAGCTTACAATTTTATGTTAGAAGAAAAAAAATATTTTCAAATGTCAGGAGACACTTTTCTTCAATTTTAAGAATCCTCTATATAATGAAGAAAAACTCTTAACATGTATACAATAAGCTTTAATTTTTGTGCGTTACTTTGATCATAAAAAAATTCAGGTGTCTTAAAATAGTAAATTTTCAATTTTGAACCCCTATTCCCCTATTAGGGAAGGTACAAAAAATTGTTCTGATGCTAATTCTGCAGAATCTTTCTTCTCCCAAAATTTCAAAATTACTACTTAAGGCGGTTGCATTTATCAAAGAAGCAAAATATTATAAAATGTTGTTTTCATTTAATGGTAAATTTAAATACTAAACTGCAAAAAAAAATTCGTAATTTTAATATTGATTTACAAAGCTAAAAAAAGTCCTGTTTAGCGATACATTTAAAAATTTTGCAACGTTGAGAGGCTACATGAGTTGGTCTACATAAAAAGTGTGTTCTAGAAAATAATTTTTTTTAAAAGATCTATCCATGGTTAAAATTTTATTGTTCTATCTTTATCAGTGAAGAGTTTTGTATTCAGACGAACGGAAGAAGCAAAAACCAGTAAGCAATTTTAAAAAAAAATGTTTGGAAAAAATTTTTGCTGAAAAGAACTTTCACATTTAAATCTCTGCCTTTGCTTCACTTTTAATATAAGTACGAACATAGTTCTAACAGCTTCTAAGAGGATAATAAATTTGTCATTACGTTTGTGACACCAAGAGACTGGTAGATATGGAAATGTATACATATATATTCTTACTGGGGAATGAAATCTGAGGTGAGTGCATGGGTACATTCGTCCGCACGATAACTCAAAAAATAAAAATCTGATATTTTTAATATTATATTTTTATGTAAATGTGAAATTTATATGCCGATATATAATAATGCTAGTCATCTGAAATTTTGTAAAAGATGACCAAGTTTTAAGATAACAATTTCTGTAAAATATGATTGGTTTGACGAAACGAGGACGAATAACTTTTATAGAACTCTTTTACCTAAATATATATCTCAATTCTCAATTTTAAGTTATATAATATCTTTAGCCTACATTTTATGAAATAGGATATCGGCGCGAACATAATATATACGGTTTATGTTCGTGCGTATATCCTAGAGTTGATGTAACTACTGTTTTCCACGTTTTGTTTAATAAATTAAGTTTTTTTCAACGTTTTTGTCAACTTTTATAAAAAAAACTCGGTATTTGAAAGTGGTGTTTACATAAAATAAATAACAAAAATAAAATAAAACAATAATTAAGTGCCCAAGGCAAAACTGTCATAATCTTAGGTTGCTGTTTATTTTAAATTTTAGGTTTAAAACCTTATATTAAAATCATTTTCTTTAACACTACAATTTAAAAAATTTTTATACCCTTACGAAAACAATTCAAAGGTATAATAAATTTGACATTATGTTTGTGACACCTTACTTAAAGGAAGCGAGATTGATATGGAAAAGTATACTACATAGATTATTAATCAGGATTGGAAATAAAGAAGTTAGGATTCTGAAATTATTACTATTAATTTTAATTTAAATGTCAGTTTCGCTATTCAAATTAAATAAGTTCGACCGAAGATTCCATTATAGCTGTCGTATATAACCTTTTTTCATATAAGCATATCGAACTGTTTATTAACCTAGATATCTGAAATTTAGTCAAAAGAAGTAGTTTTAACCTTTTTTTTAGATAGAACAAAATCGGGTACGTTTGAAATTTAAATGCTCACATTTTAACATCTTAAGTTAGATATCTTCAATTTTCTAAAAATTGATTAAATGTTATGGATAGAGTATACATATATTATGACTGTGCATTTATCCTAGAATTATCAGTCTTCTCTACATCATTCCTCGTTTTTTTTTAAATTTAATTTTTAAGAAGTTTTTTTTTTAATGAAAACGTCTTAAATAATAAATTAATTCCAACAAAATTTTCATTCATCCCTTTAAAATTACCAAATTACCAATGTGGTAATTTAAATCTAACAATACAATAATAATTTAAATCAATTTGACCAAAGAACACTTAATATAGGTAATTATAATGTATCCGTGTCTCTAATTGGCAATCTTGAGAATCGACAAAAAAAATTAATAGAAAGGATGAATATGCCTTCAATCAAAATCAAATAAATTATACTATCACGCCATAAAATTCTCTTGAAATTGAACCAAACTATAAATTTATGATAACGAGAAGAGCAAAACAAAAAAATTCAAAATATAATAATCAAAATTTGATATTTTAAACTTCCAAATAATAATTTAATGTATCGGTTGGAATATTATCAAAACTGAACTACTGATCTTTTAAATATATCATTTTGAAGATTTTCTAAATTTAGAATATAATACTGAAAAGAAAATAAATTTTGACACCAGTAAAAATTAGGTAGTAAACATGTACATGATACATAAACATTTCAGGCACTTGAAATCAATTTTGGTCATATGAAAAATAAAGGTTTAAAACTGCGAAAAACTTCTGCTAACTGACAGAAATGGCAATGACTCAATGACATTTAAAATTTTTCAAAATTTAAAAATTAATTTTTAAACGAAAAAAAAACTAGTATAATTTTTGCAAACCAACTAGTTGTAATTAAAATTGTTGTCTTCCAAAACTCTTTCGACTCTAAAAAGTTAATTTTTGGTGAAAAAATAAAAAAATTTATATGAAAATGGGGAGTTTTAAAGCTCATTTCAGGTGAATATCAATGTGTTTTTGAGTAAAATTTCTAACATTATTTGACGTTCAGTTAATTGCATGTTTCATTTCAAATCAACACATCGTAATTGTAGAAACTGGGAGTTTTTTTTAAAAGAAAAAATTAATTATTTTTTCATCTTTATCCAAAAAATATTATGTTTTGTTTGAAAACCCATACTTCCATAAGTTACACTTTTTTTTCCTAATAAATATTAAATTTGTTAAGAGATTTGATACTTAGATATTATAAAATGTCAACATTGTAATATTTTAAAAAAGTTAAGCAATTTTATCAAATTTTAGGAGTTTTTCGTCTTAAATTTTTATTTTGTAATCTTTGGAATGATTAACAACTTCTAATAATTTTTCATTTTTTACTTCAAAAGAATAAAGTTGAGGGACGTTCAAAAACATCTTAAAAATTAATGATTTATAGTTGAAATAGAATTATTCAAGGATAAAATTTTATATTTAATTCAACAAACAACAATACGTTAGTTTTCATTCAAAATTTTAGCTGCTGCATCTCATAAAATTCTGAAAGAGCAATTCAAATAAAATTTAGAAAATTTTTTATATGAACGAATAAATAGATAAATGCATTTATTAAAAGAAACTTTATGGCTTATTCCTCCTACCTGAAATGTTTAGTACATTTTTTTTCTTCTCTTCCTTCTTACTCAGTCAAATATTAGAATACATCACTATACAATTTTCCTTCAAATTGTCAATTTTCTAAAATTTAACTTCAATCAAATTTATTGATTTGTAAAAAAAAAAATTCAAAAGTGGACATTTTAACGGTATCTGGGGAAATAAAGTAGGAGTATTTTATATTAAAAAATAAACTCACAATGAATATCAATTACTTTAATTTGTTGACTTTTTCTGGATTATACAGTTTTCTTTTTCTCTTATGTGAAACTTTTTATTCCTGTTAATTTTTGATTTATGACATTCAGTACCGTTAAAAAAAAACAAAAACAAAATATTTGTTATAAAAACATTAACGTAACAAATAAATTTTCATAAACAAATCTAAGTTGCTATATATTCCCAATAGGTACTTATATAGGTCTAAAAAAATAAGATACAAAACTTAATATGTAGTTATAATTACTAAAGGTCTTGAAAAGTGTTTTTCATCTTACAAAAGACCAAACCTTTTAATTTTTTTGAATCATGGAAAAAACAACCAAGGAAGCAATAAAGAAATCAAAACAAAAAAAAATACGAAAAGGCATAATGGCTTAATTGTAATTAGCTGAAGTAGGTGCAGTACCTATGTCTAATAAAAAATATATTTCTTTTTCTTCGTAAATATAATTGCAATAATGCATTTTGCTGTAGGTTTATTGCATAAAACCCGCATTTCTACAGAAACATAAAAGAAAATAGGAGCACGTAGGTATTTTTCGCTATAGCTTACAATCAAATGATTGAAAACTACGAATGTTGAATAATTAACAAGAAAATTTAATTGATTTAATTGATTATTTTTTGATTAATTGAATTAAAAAAAGGAATATTTTTAATTATTTTATAAAACGGGATGGGTTATCTCTACATATTTAATTGATATAAAATACAAGGAAGAGTGTAGAGTACACTCTAAACTCTAGGATATCCGCGCGAACATAGTATATGCTGCTCTATAAGATTTAATCATCTTTTAGGAAATTTAAGATATCTGATTTAATTAAGTGTCGAGATATATTTGTGTATACATTTTGAGTTATATTGTGTGACAGCTACTGGAATCCGTTTCCCCAAACCAACCAAATTTCCAGAAGCTATTGCCATAAAACTTGACCATTTTTTACAAAATTCAGCGACTAACTTAATTCAATATCGAGATATATTTATCTAAATTTTGGAGTTGTGCGGCGGCTATCTAAAGTAACGGCTCTAGTCAACCAAACTTTACAGACGGTAAGGTGAAGGTGTTGGTTTGAATAGTATTATTAAACATATGTAGTTATGTATTTTCGGATTTTAATAATTTCTTAAATAGTTATAAATAATTTAATTAGATTCGGAAACGTAAACATATTTTAAATTTCAAAACATAATTTAATTTTTTCTTTATCTTAATAGCTAAACATTTATTAAATTGCAAAGTAATTAGGGACGTACAATTTGCACTCTCAGAAAAATACTGCCGCAAGTCAAAAAATTAAAAATATAAGTTATAATAGCAGAAAAATTCATGGTTTTATTATTTACATTTTAGTTTACTCCAGCAAACATAATTAAAGAAATTGACCGGCTGTATACTATATTTTATCAACCAATTGCGACACTGTTTAACTGAGTATTTTAAAAATAAACCCGCCATAATATTCCGAATGACATATTTACACAAAATAGTTACTTAGTTAGATGTAAAAGTGCTATTAACCAAAATACTGCAGTCTCTCTTTTTCCATACAAAATTGATTAAAACTTTCATTGTAATTTTAGCGAAACTCAAAATTTTGAAATATGGCAGCTTTACAATAGGCATGCGAATTCAATAAGTGCTTTAACAAAACAAAGTGAAGTGGAAAGCAAATAGCAGTTACTTTATTTAAATTAACTGAATAAAAAAATCAAAGTCTGTGTATTTTAAAACTTGAAAACTTTGCCAATGCGCGGCTCTTCTTAATCTAAATAATGTTTCAAATTTCGTATGCTAAGAATATCAAATTCAAGCTTGAAAGTTGCGATTCATAAAGAACTGTTGATAAACAACCATGGTTTTTAATATTATAACGGTTTATAAACACCTTAATATCTTCTCTTAAAAATTTTAACCGAGGTACAAGATGGGCTGCGCAGGCTAACCCCTATAACTTCAATATCTCTAGATGCCACTGCTTCTAACATGGATATCCGTTTGTAACGCGTAAAGTGCGATTTTCCAAAAGGTGAAAACCAATCATGAATAATATTGTTAAATTCAAGAAGAACATAAACTTATTTATCCTTTCATTCCTCCCAACACCCTGTGGGTTCCATTCCTTCCAACACCCATGTAAACATTCCTCCATTCACCCTGTAACTTCCCATATTTCCCAATTTCCTTTACTCCTATAAGGGCGATGGCATAAGGGCGGTTTTAAAGGACGATGGCGTTTAGTTGGTTAAAGTTCATCTGTACCAAAGAAAATTCTCGTGTTGATATAATTTGTGTCTTTCGAGATTCCCACTTACCCTCACAAAAAAAAACCTTATATATGCATTAACTATATTAAAATTACCTCATATATTATTATTATTTACTTTATGTCTTTTGTTTAACTTCCAATGATTACTCTAAATTAATATTCAGAAAAATAATAAAAAATCCAGTAAAAAATAAAGAAAGAAAAAATTTAAAATAGTTTCCACTTGTTAACAATCATGCAATTAGTAAACATAGCAAAATACACGTCTTTTATCGCATAAATTTAATTCTATTTCCTTTTGATATTTTTTTAAGGTTTTTCTTCTTTTATAATTCATTAAAAATTACACATAAATGTATGTAACTTGTTATATACTTTGATAATGCGTAAGACTTAAGTTTTAAATTCATCAAATATAGCACGTTGTACCTACCTGTTGTACATTAAATTTTAAGGTCTATTTTATCAATCTTAACAGATATTTTAATATAATTTTTATAAAAATAAACAAACGCATATTGACTTACTTTATTAAGACTGTTGTACATTTATATTATACACAGTGAGTTACAGTAAAAGTGATGAAGAACGCATATTTAAAAATTAGGTTCATAAATCAAGAATTACTATTACTTATAGAGAGCTACTATTACTTATTTCAAAGGTTAGAGCATGTGACAGTCAGTTGGTAGCATGCCTGGTAAATACGAAAAATTAGTCAGATTCTAAAATTAAACAGATTTCTCCGAATGTTTAAAATTTGGTCTTGCGAATGTTGAACGAATTATTAATAATATTATTAGATGAAACTTGTTTACATTTTCATATTAATCTTTTTAAGTTAACTCATCAGATTTTATAGAATTACCTTTAAGTATACCTTTGCTTTTTTTTAAGTTTGAAAAAACTTGCTCAAAATTTATTTTGAACTCTAATAGCTCTTAACATGGCAAGAAGGAACAGACGTTTTTTCAAAGATCTTATTTTTGAAATTTTCAAAGATCTTCTTCCTGTCAAAATTCAAGCTTCTAACTAAAATCGTTTTATTTTTTTAATAATCTTACCTATCCGTGGTTAGCATTTCAAGATATGTTACATCAGTCGGAGTAAATGACGGAAGGACAGAGTGAAACTCATAAAAAATTTGTTTTGGAAAATGTAAATGTAAAAAAGATGAAAATTATTTATGTATATGTTTTTATATTTACTTTAAAACTCATTCAACTAAATAAAGTTTTGGATAATTATAACACTTAAAGGTTTTTGACCTGGTTCGATAGTTGATCAAACTTTTTAGACTATGCAAATTAAATAGTTATAGTATAAACTCAAAAACATGTTTAATGCTGTTATGATACTTAATTTTTTTAAAACTTTATTTAGCAACAGTAAAACGAAAGAGAATAATTTTTTCATTTCCTAAGGCAGTGTAAAAGAGAAAACTAGACTGAAAATAAAGTCCACTAAAAGTCGCTGAACGTCAAAAAAATTGAACTAATTAAACAAGTTCCCGAAAAAGAATAAATTTTATTTCTTTCTCCGGTACTTCTTCAATTTTTTTAACATTTGCTAATATTTTTTTGACAATTTTTTAATTATAAATAAAAATAATAATTTGTCAGAAAATTTGTCATAAAAAAAATAATTTGTAATTTTTGCTTTGAATAATTGACAATGGATATTTTTCGAATTTTTTTTCATATTCATTATTATTAGTAATATCAAATGTCAATCACAAAAATCAATTACTCAAAAAAAAAAAATAGTGCTATCTCTTTCTCGTTTTTCTTAAAATTCGTGAACTTTTTAGTTTTAAAAAAGGTAAGTATCATAACCGCATAATACAAGATACTATTACTTTATATTATATATTCAATTGTAATATTAAAACTATTACTAATAAGACGTTCCAATAAACTACAGTAGTAATGAATGTGAAAGATAGTTTAAATAGTTTAAAATAACTAACGACTTAGTGACTTAAATGCACATATAAAATTAAGAACAGTTAATATGAACTACAATTAAAATATTAACAACAATTAGGAACAGTTAAGTCAGATAGTTTAATAATACAACTTACGCATTCTTTTATTATATATGTACATATTATGTACATATATATTTATGATTATTTTCTATTGCAATGTTTCTATCCCTTACAAAAACAAAAAACGTATTTTTGTCGCTTTGTCAGAAAAACGGTAATTGCTATGCAAAAAATACATACAATGTTAATTTAATTATTACTTGGTTTGTTAGTTTATCCCGGTGATCTGCTAATCGTTCAAGCAAAAGTTTACTCATTTATAATTTTTTTTTATGTGAGTTTTTCTATATTTGATTCATTTGAGTACTTCCTATATTACTGGTGAACTTCCTATGCTACTGGACTACTGAATTTTGTTGTTGTTGTGCTTCTCTTCTTGTACTTTATATTATCTTTTTTATGAGCTTATAATTTTCCTTAATTTATGGGTTATCTAGTTTCAATGGTAGTAAATTGTTAGCGGTTATATGAATACTATTATTAAATAAAAATAGTCTATTTATGTTTATGAAGTTTTTAAAAAAATTCTTAACTTATCAAAACAAAATTGAATAAAATGTGGTGAAAAAGATCACTTCCCTAATAGCCTTTAGTAAAAAAAATTTTTCAACGAAGTTATCCTATATTTATTATGACTATGAGAATATAATATATTTATCAATGCAATTATTATTTTTTTTATTTTTAATAACTACTACACAATATGCTAAAAAGAGAATAGATGAAATGAAATTTAATATTATAATAAAAAGTGAAACAATGTACTAAGGATAAATTAAGGGTAATTAGAAAATTAAATTTAATAAAAATAGAAATGCCACAATAATTGAAGAAAAAATTCTATAAACGGTATATTCGCGCAAAAAAAAACTTTAATGAAAATCAGGGTTTCAATAAAATTGAAGGTTGAAAATCAGTTAGTGGAGTGGAGTAATTTGGTTAATGGAGTTATACGATTTTACCAAAATATGTTAACATATTGGGGATTTTGTTGTTTGATTTTGTTTTTGGATTTTGAAAATTCAAAATTGTGAACAGAAATTCGAGTTTCAGTCCTGCAAGAAATAATACTCCAAAATAAAATGAAATAACGCTCAAAAAAATTCGAGATTGTTGGACATAATGATGGAATAACACTCCAAATTCAAAATGAAAAATTCTCGCAATAAAGTGAAATAACTCCCTAAATTAAAATGAAATAATCCCTCAAATTCTTTTCAGATGCTATCTAATAAGAAAACTTAAATACATATATATATGTAGGGAAAACTAACTATATACATATACATATATTAATTAAGAATCACCACATTTGCACGAACAACAAAATCCCGAAAAATAGGAGGGATTAGTTGACTACGAAAACAGAGTATTCCCTTTTACAAAAATATTTACTTATATGTATATGTGAGATTCTGAATTAGGCTACCTTCATAATTATGAAAATGAAATAATCCCTCAAAAATAATTTTTCTTTTAGGGGGCTCATTCATTTGCAAAATTATTTTGTTTTGGGGAATTATTTCATATGAAGTAAGACCCCAAAAACAAAATGCAATAACATCGCAAAAAAATTAAATAACGCCCCAATATTTGCGGCATTTTTTTCCACATAAAATTTTGCGGCCTTATGTCAATTGTTCTTGGGGATTATTTCTTGCGGGTTTATTTCCGGGAGCTCTAGCTTTTATGGCCAACCTATTTTAAATGACAATGGAATTAATGAGATAAAATTAATTTTAAAGAATAATTTCTAAGTTTGTGTTCAGATTCTAATTTATATCACAGTTTTTTACTTTTTTTTTTTAAATTGAACCTTCAGGTGTTTATCATTACTTTATATCTAATATGCTTTGCTTTTGGCTACTTACTAATAAATCAATTTTTTAACCTGATATCGCTTTCTTATAAATTGCACATTTTTTTTAGTACCAATAATTTAGAATCAATTATAAAAGATATGATATGATATTATATAAAACCAAATTTTGCTTGAATTTTCTCCTTCTAGAGGTACTCTTCTAGACAGGGGCTTGCAATTTTGAGACAAAATTTAAATTTTGAATTTACCGTTATGTCAAAACCAAACACCTATAATGCATGATATCCATAATGTTTCTTTTTTCATAATTCCGGAACGCTTTGAGATAGGAACTTGCAATTTTGAGACAAGAATGAACTTTTAGAATTAGTATAAGTTTCCTTAGAAAATTTTTTTGTATTTTTAGACACCTGTAACTTACACACCTGTACAAATTTTTCTTCGGTAAGATATAAAAATTAAAGCTCCAGTAATATGTTTTTACATGTACTAATGGGTTTTCTTTGTTATAATATAGGGTTCCGAATTTATAGATCCTCAAAATTACAAAAAAGTCTTATTTTCACATTTTTCTTATATGGAATTTTCAAATTTTGGTGCAAGTCACAAATTCTAAACTGTATGTATTATCTTTTGGAAATGTGCGCTTTTAAAAACAGTTGGTTTACATTCTGGCTTGTTATATAATAATATTATTAAATTTTTCTTAAAACTTTGAGTCCCACATTTATCATCGGTGCACATGACTTCAATGTTTTAAAATTTCGTGCTCACCAGTGAACATAAAAATAAACTAACGTTAAGTCCCACTTGTATCACTGGTGAATATTGCTGAATATTCTCTAAACTCCGAATCAATTTTAGTTTAATTTAAAATTATGTTCATTGGTGAGCACAGAATTTAGAAACATTTGAGTGATGTTCACTGGTGATACACGTGGGGCTTACCACAAGTTTTTTTTATATTGAGTGGTGAGCGTGGGACTCAACGTGTTAAACATAAATTTTACTTTTAACATAAACTTTAATATTTTTTATTGAATTTCTTTTATACAGAAGTTCACTTCCAGCTGTGGAAGCTTCATTAAGAGTCAATAGGCAAAGTCCTACTCTCTTAAACAGTCGAATTTTATTTATTCAGCTGCATTCTCAAATTATCGTGTAAATATTGATTTGAACATAGACGACATACAAACACCGAAGCAAAACAGATATTTTTGAACTCAGTGAGCTGCAATTTCGAATTCTTTCTTTTGTGTTTCTAATACTTTTCATAATATTTCAAAAAATCTAATTTTAGTATCATTTAAACTTTTGAAAGAGTTCAAAAGTCTTTTTGCCCTATCTATAGTTATTTATAGTTAATTAAAAGTTAATGCCATATACAGTGATGACGCTATTAAAAAGTTAATGCATCGAAGAAACCGACGCAGCACAACAATATTAAGTTGTTCAAATTTATAGCGATTAAAAATAAAATGAAAAAATGATAAGCGATCAGTTTTTATAAACCATTAAATATACCTATTTGGAATCTTTAGATAAATGTTTATTTGTTAGATAATTTTTGATAATGAACAAAAAATTTGTGTGATTTTGCTATAAATTTCACATTAGATTCTTTAAATTATTGTTAATTAAAAGGACTTGGTGATTGTTCTATAATATACATTGTGCCATCAGTTCTCAATATGTTGAATAAACTATTTAAAAACAAACTAATAAAAACAAATATATGTGTGTCTGGCAACTAAACAAAATGTATAAATATTTTCGATAATAGTTCAAAGGTTGTATCTATCACGGCTACAAAAAGGAAGTTTGGCTTTTGGTAAAAATATTAAAAACGTAAGGTGAAATATTTCAGACACATTCGAGACAGTAAGTGCAATATATTGCAACCGCTTATCGAGCTGATTCAACCGGTACAATCTGGGATTTCGTTTATATCCAAACCGTAATGAATGCAACAGTGTCATTCATTATTAGATAATAATTATATGACATGATTAATGTACATACCACTAAATTTAACAGTAAATATGCAACACAAGAAGAAGAATTAAGTAACCATCTTAATGTTTGTATTATTATCTATTAATAAAGTAATAAAAAAACAAGTAAATGTAACAGTTAGTCGATGCAACAGACTTATTAATATCCTACACCTGAATAATTCAAAATCCATAAGTTTTTTGGCAGCTGCTTGAACTTCTTCCCTTTTTGTTCTTATTCACCTCGAATTTCAGGAACGTAAAAGAGGCATCCTCTTGAGATATGGTTGACACCCTTCTAAAAAATTTAAAGTTTCTATCTTTATTAATTTCGAAGATATCCTTGTTAGTCCTTGGGAGGCGTGTGTTAGGTACCCGAATTCCCACTCCAATTCATCAATTCCTTCTCAGGGACATAAAGAAAATATACCAGAACAGCATTGTACTAAATTTAAAGGTTCTACTTTTGTTGGTTTTGGAGATATGCTCGTTTGCTCTTGTGCTCGTTCGGAAGTTTCCAAAATACGAACCCATGGTTCAAATTCTTTCAAATGTTAGTTTCCAATTTTACAGAAAAGGAAACATAACAGAACACCTTTGTACTAAAAATAAAGATTCTATCTTTGTTGGTTGTGGAGATATACTCGTTTGCTCTGGAGCTCGTTCGGAAGCTTCCAAGATCCGAACCCATGAACCAAATCCTCCCAAATTTCAGAAACATAAATAAAACACGAAAGAACACCACTGTACCAAATTCAAAGATTATATCTTTGTTGGTTTTGGAGATAATCTCGTTTGCCGTGGATCTCGTTCGGAAGCTTCCAAAATATGAATCCATGGACCGAATCCTCTCAAATTTCAGAGACTTAAATCAAACATGAAAGAGCACTATTCTGCTAAATTTAAAGGTTATATCTTTGTTGGTTTTCTTCATAATCTCTTTTGCTCCGGAATCATTCGGTAGCTTCCAGAATCCGAACCCATGGACCGATGTTCTCCAGATTCGAACTTAGCCTTCCTTTCGTAACTTAGGTGTAGGGTATTTTAAATTAAATAGGTGTAGGGTATTTTAATTAAATACCTAACACTTTAGGTGTAGGGTATAATAAATTTTGCAGAAATGTTCCACTGAATCTCCGAAATATCAAACACAATTTTTTTTTAAGTTAGTTAACGCTTTCTACTAAGTATTGTGTTGTAACACAAGAGCTTTTCAAAGATTTTCCCATTTTTTTCTCTTTCAGCTAATAACGGTTGTTTAATTTACTTCAACTTTTGTGTATCTGCTGCTCTTTGAAAGTGCAGTTTACGGTTACAATAGACGTAGTATTCGTTAACCTGTTTCTGAACGATACTTTGTCCAAAAATATTTGTTAGTGAATATAAAATTTTTGTTAATAATAATTTTCAAAAAAATTGCCGTGTACCAAAAATATGTTCAAAAAAAATGTTTATCTGTTATGAGCACCAGAGCTTTCATTATAGCATCTATAAAATTTGTAATTTTTATTAAAACTATTTCTGTCAGCAAAATTATTTGACAAAGTTAAGAAATAAATGGTATAAAAGATATTAGAGATATTTTAAGGATTCAACTTAATTGGACAATTCATTCTAAATGAAAAACAAAGATAAAGACAACATAAATTTAAAGTTAAAAATCACTTTTCAACTAACAAAAACCAACCACTTATTATTTACCTGTTTGTAATAAAAATTTTCATAAAGTAACAGATGTAATACTATAAAAAAACGAGAAAGAATACAGTTGCCTTTGTCAACTCTTAGATACCCGTACGAACCTTTAGTATGTTCACAGCCTGTCACTCTGCTTACAATATTATTTTTTTAATATTTTAGTATTTTAAAATAATTTGGGTGAATTTTATAATTTCTAGAACTATGGGTTGTACATATATTCAAACTATATATTTATACATTCTTCAAAAGCAGATTCTAACCTTCCACATAACGATTATCAATCCAAAACTTTTTCATATATTCTATAGTACCATTAATACTAAGCGGCAACTGTATAATAATTTATACTATACATATGTATAAATTATTTATCGTACGGGTATAAAAAATGTGAAAATTGGACTTTTCTGGAATTTTGCGGGGAAGTAAGTCCGGAAACCTGTATAACTAAAAAAAACCGTTAACACACGTAAAAATATATTACTGGAGATTTAATTTTTATGTCTTTCCGAAGAAAAATGTGTACAGGTGCCTAAGTTACAGGTGTTTAGAAATAGCAAATTTTCAATTTTTGAGCCGTAATAACTCATAAACAGGAGGTGGTCCAAAAAAAATTTCTAAGCAAACTTATACCAATTCTAAAAGTTCTTTCTGCTCTTAAAATTTCAAGCCCCTATTTAAAAGGGTGCCGAAGTTATGAAGGTATAAAAATCATGCAAAATTTGGTTTTCACATAACGGTAAATTTAAATACTAAATTTAAAAAAATTGTATAATTTTGATACTAATTTACAAATTTAAAAAAAAATACCTCTCGTGAGACATATGCATTTAAAAATAGGGCTTTTTCAAAGTTTGAGGGGCTTTAGCAGCGTAACGGGTGGGGCTACACAAAATAGTTGTTAATAATAAAATTAATATTTTTATGATATCTATCGGCAGTCAAAATTGTATGGCTCTATTTCAAAAAAAAATGTCGGGATCTAAAAGTTAGGTGTTCGAGAGCTACCCGAAGTATTGGTCGGATCTCAACCAAAAAAATAGGGAACCTACAAATTGTTGTAAGAATATTTTGTGTTAATTTCAAGACTTTAGCTTTCTTAGTTCTTGAGTTATCTTGTTGACGAACAGACGGACGGACGGACAGAGCTTAATCGACTTAGAATTTGACTCTGATCCGATCCATACCTTTGTAGGTATATCTAGCTAGCTTATTTCGAGGTGTTACAAACGGAGGAGCAATTTTAATATACCCGATCCTTATCGTACGGGTATAATAAGAAAAATCCTTAGTGCATTTAATAAAGAAATTATTTATAAAACAAATTATTACCACTTAACAAGCTGAAAAGAAGCTAGACAAACATCAAATTAAATAGATTTGAATAAATTATAAGAAAGACGATAAACCACCATAGAATATGTGATAACTCCATAAATTTAAAGTTAATATAAGTAAAGTGAATATATTATATATAGAATATAGATAAAAGTTAAGTTCATTTTGCTCATACATAAATTGATTATTATTAATTAATTTTCATATTAATTTAACTTTTTAAGAGAGGATCTGTACTTAAATTCTTTGTCCTATACAAAAGAAGTTAAAAATAAATAAAATATAAATGAAATAAGGTAGTATGTAAAACCAAACATTTTTAAAGACATCACACATTTTCTAAAAGACAATAAAAAGCAATGTGAATACACAAGACATTTTTTTAAATTTTAAGGATATACTATACAAAACATAATTAAGAAAAGCTGCGTTAACATATGCACAATTATAATGTTGAAACTTTAGGGGTCGCGTTATACTGTAAAAAATTTTGTTACAGATTTTTAAACCCTAATTGTTTTTAAACAGGGGGAAGATCAAAAATGTTCTATCAGGTTTCTCAAAAATCTTGCTTCTCTCAAATTTCAAGATTTTATTTAAAAGAGTTCCGAAGATATGAAGCAAGTAAAATCTTGTAAAATTTTGTTTTTTCAAAATTGTCAAAAATTATTGTTATTTTTAAAGCTAAAAAACAGTCCTGTCACTTGGCATTTTTAAATTGAGGTTGTTCTACAAAAAGGTAGAAAAGGTTGTAAAGGTTGTTCTATAAAATAATTTTTTTAAGAGAGCATAAATCCATGGTTAAAATTTTATTGTTCTAATTTAAATGGCATAGAAGTTTTGTAAACTGACAGACGGATGAACTGTTGGACAGAGTGAAATTTTTTTTAAATTTTTTTTTTAAATATGCTAAAAAAATTAAATTAAATTTTTATTCTCTATTAATGGCTATATTAAACTAAAGAATTCAACCATTACTGATCAACATATAATATTATCATAATCCTGATGAAATCAAAATTAAACATAGGTTGTAGTAAATATTCTGTTTGAAAACTTTGAAAGTAAAATTTAATAACATTAAACAATTTAATGTAGTTAGTTTATTTAAATGAAAATAAAGTGCAGTCGTTTTGATGCTCGTACCGATGTTGTTTTGTCGTTTTACAATTTCGCATTTCAATACGTTAATTTCTTTAACATTTTCGTTTAGTCGGTTTTGTTTAGGTAATAAAATTTTTTTTAGCTAATTTTAGCTTATAAATTCATTTTATACCTTTTAAACTTAAAATAATTTTCTACCATTATCTTTTAACAGAAGAAATTTTAAAAATGTATGGTCATAATTTACAGTTCACAAATTTCCTTCTCTAGATTTTAATTACCTATATCAGTAATTATTGTCCAAAAGTCTCAATAAAACATTGAAGATTATTAAAAATTCTTAGAAAAGTTTCTTTATATTGTTACACCTTTAAATTAATGAATTTATTATAAAATCAAGAGAAATCTAACTAGCAAATAAGAGTTATTTAATTTTTGGCATTTTTGCTGCTTTAAGAGAATTTCGTTTCCATTCCAAATCCAATAACTGGGATCCGATAGAATGAATTAATTAGTATATTTAGTAATAACTATATTTTGCCAAACTCTTCATGAGATATAAATTATTTTGTAAAAGCAGAAAATTTTAAAATGTGCAGCTTGCAAACCAATAACTCAAAATCTAACTTATTATTTTTTCTATTTATAATCGTATGAGCATAGCTCAAGAGTATATAATATATTTGCCATTATGTTTGTCACACCTTTATAGAGTTGAGCTAAATGTGATAAAAAAGTATATATATTATTATATAATATGTTACTTATGTAAAATTGTTTGTTTCATTATTTAAATTGAGCAAGTTCGACAGATGCGTTGCAGTAGCTGCGATACTACCATTCTTTATTTTTATGAAAACAACTTAGTGTGTATTGAAATTAAGTATCTGAAAAGAAGTCGAATTATATGCGAACAACTTCTGTAAAACTTGATTGTGCTAGAGCAGCAGCTCGGGTAAAAAAACAGCCCTATACAATTTTTTTTTATTTTAGCATAATTCACATCCTCATATCTTGATACTTAATAAAGTTAGATATTTGAAATTTTGTAAAAGATGATCAAGTTTTATGAAAACAGTAATTATATAATGTTCATATGGGTATCTTAGAGTTGACACAGTATACTGTATAATTTTCCTCATTTTATTTATTTAATAAATAACTTTCCAGTGGAATTAATTAATATTTAACTTTGATTCGTTGATGCAAACGAATAAATATGCAATAAGATGCCGCTCAGTTTAGCATAATATAGTAATTATATTTACTTGGTTATCATTTCATGTTTTTCTTTTTGCTATTTTTGTAATAAAATTTTAAATAAAGGGAATTAAATAGGAAACGTTTTAATGGGAAATAAAAAAAAAAAACAAATTCCTTGGGTACTGTGTTATTAATAAAAAATTAAATAAAGACTTTTATTTGAGTAAATATACATGAATGTAAAAAAATTTATTGAAAAATTATAATGAACGATAACTTTTAGTCTAGTATATTAATAATATTTATTGTTTATTTAATGTAAAAACTTATTTTAAGAACTAAAATAAAATAGAAATGTGATTAATTTGATATTAAAGAAGAAATTTAAGATAAAGTACACAAAATGGAATCAATTTATGATTTCTTACCAAAACTTAATAAAATTACAATCAGAAATTGTGATCACAACATGACTGGCTTTAGTGATGAATACAATAATAAAGCTCTTCGCATTATTTTAATCAGATATTTATAATTATCTTTCCGAAATTTAAAAAAAAAATTGGTAAACGTCTTCACTTAAGTCCGATATTAGCTGCTTATTAGTTCCTACTGACACTTGATCAGATTTAAGATCTTTGCTCAAAAAATACATTTTGATGAATACATATTATAAAGAACTTTAATGTTCAGAATACTTATTTATAAACGAAAAAAAAAAAGAAATTGTTTAATGTACAAAAATCAAATATAAACATAAACAAAAATATTCAACATAAAAATATAAAATAAACAATTTTTGATAATAGATGGCGCACAAAAAGTTTTATCTTGACCAATTTTTAGTTATAATCAACTAATCAGCGGTTTAATGGAAAAAATGATTCAACTGAATCATTGGTTTGCTTGGTTTGCTAATTGGTATAAGTAGCTGTTTCCGTCAGTCGTGACAAAAACTCCAATAACGTGTTAGGACCGTTTTGGTATCACTTTCGTAGCAACAAGGCTTATTGAATATTAAGGCTATACTGGATTTTATTTTAGATCCATTTCGCTTCTTTATCATTTCTCCAGGTTTCGTAACCGTTAGATCGCTAAGATGTTTGAATTCATTTGCTGCTCTTTTGACCGTAGCCGGCGCTGAGTATTTACGTTTCACCTGTAAATGGTTTCCATTCTGTTCACAACAACTGCGGGATAATATATTGAATGGGATACATATACTCTGGTCGCAAGTTTGCCAATTGCTCAGTGTTCGTTAACACACCTATTGTTTTGACTATGTCCCGCAAAGATAGCTGAATAGGTTGTCTGTTTTTTATTGTACGATGGCCAGATTTTAACTGAAGCTTAATCCTAATATGAATAAAAAATGTCTTTATGGATGCCATATTATACCTCTTATAGTTATGAAAGCAAAAAAATTGAATTGAAATATAAACTTACTGAATTATTATAAACATAGTTTGCTTCAGTTTTTACTCTACAATGTACAAAATAAAATAAATCTCCGTTATAGTATTCAAGAACTGCTTTAAAAATATATTAACTAAGACCAGAAAATATTGTACAAATTTCTTCATGAATTGGTTTTTAAAGTATTTACAACTTTATAATATAGACTTGAAGTACTTAATTTTGTATTAAATACTAAATCCCTTAGAAATTTACAACTAATTAATTATTCTTTTTAATTTTAAAATATATTCTCCATTATAACTTTTAAAGACAAAATGAATGACGATCTAAAAAATCAATGTAATTTCCTTTTCATTTGCTCTTCTAATATAAATGGCAAATAGTTTCTAGATATGTTAAAAAACATTAGTATTCATTTGATAAATTCCCACAAGCAGAAGAATAAACATTCAAAAAGAAATATATAATTATTTTTATTTCATATTAAATTACTAATTACTAAATTATATTTTTAAAATAAGTCAATTAAAAAATCCGAAAAAAATTTACTATAATATTAAAGACTAAATGTACAGCTTAAAATTAATTTTAACTTTATCTAAGATGTTACAAAGAAATGTTAGATATTTACATATGTGTTAAATTGTAAATAAACTGTTAAATGGTTATATTTTAAATATATAAATCCTTATAAATTTGTATAATCTATCTACAGCATCTACATCTTCAGAACTCACTAAGTATATATATATATATATATTATATAATAAATATAAATAATATCTGTAAAACGTAAAATGTAATGAAATTGTATATAGAAAAAGCAACTTAATCCAACATAATGTCATGGTATAATAAATTCTTAAGTTGGGACAAGAGAAATTTATCTTTTCGATGGTGTTAACACGTAATATTTTATGATTTTCTGTTAAGTTAATATTTTAGTTTTTAATTTTTTTAATTTTTTTTTTGTTTTGCTAGCGGCAGGCCAAAAGGGAAGTGCTGAAAGCACAAAAACAAAAAACAAAAATAGAAATATCTTAGAAACTTATATATTATTGAATGACCAAGAGATCTTCCAAGAATGTTTTTTATTATTTTTTTTTTTGTTTCTTTGTTGGAATAAGCTGACTTGCATGCTTGCATATTTTTAAATTGCGCTTTTATGTTGGCTTTATCAAGATTTATGAGAGCAGTGCATTGAGTATATAATGCTATGCGGATAACCTCTTATGTGCAATATTTCCGATTGAATAAGTAGACATACATCTTTTATTTTATTTTATTTTTTTTTTTTGAACATTTTTATTTAAGTTATTATAGTTTTATTATTTCGTTCATAATTGTTAATATTTAAAAGAATTACTTTTGTTTTCCTCTCCTTGATTTACCGCCTTTGATAAAATTATTTATATGAAAAAACTCTTCTTGACTTAATTTATGACAGTTTTGTTAAAAAAATTAATTTTAAAAAGTATTAAGTGAAGAATTTTTTTTTTTTTTTTGCATATATGACTTACCTATAGAAAATTTTTATTTTTGATTTTCTTATTTTAAATGCTTTGAAGTGCTTTATTTATTTTCAAAATTAGAATTTTGATTATAAAATTATATTTTGTGAAATTTATGTACATTTAATTAAGTCATAAAACAAAAGAAGTTAATTGGTTAAATTTTTGCGCTCTGGAAATATGAAAATTACAAAATAAATTTAATTTTAACATTTGTTTTTATTGGAGAATTGTAACTTTCAAAGGCAATATCAAGCTAGAAACATAATTACAAATTTTTAAAAATAAAACTTTTTAATGAACTTCCTATCTGCTAACTAATTGTTTTTAAGGCTTAATAAATTTAATGGGTTTAGTACGAAGGGCCGCTTTCCAAAATCTCGCCAAGACAAAATATCACCAAGATTAAATCCCGCCAATCCAACATCCCACTTTTTTAGTTGTTTTTTTTTTATTTATTAAAAACTGCAAAAAGCTGTACATTTTTTTTGAGAATTTCACTTATACATATATAAAACTATTCTTTAAAAGGCGTATGTATAACTCTTACTTTGAATTCAACTTTCAAATCTCTCCTAATTGAAAATATCACATAAAAATTTATATAAATATTCTGGGAAAAGGGTATAATCCTGATTTTGTTACCAACTGTAAAATTCGCCTACTCTAAAACTTTTAATAATAGCGGGATTTTGAAAAGCGGGTTTACGTCCGGCTCCCAAATTTAACAAGCAGCCTAACAAAAACTATTGACAATGACATTATAATTTATCTTTTGAAAAATTTTTGTTTAAGCTTTTTGCGGATTACACAAACGTTTGATTTACACACTTCAAATAAAATGAATTATTTAAACTAGAAATGCTTACGTAATGTACCTAAGTTCGTATTTATTCACAGAATCGTGATCAAGATTATGATGGCCGAATCACTTTAATAAGTAATAAGTATAATTATGGTTCCTTAATTAATTAATATTTATTTTGATTTTCGAAAGGATATTCAGACCAAAAAAAAAATGTCTACATTAGTCTTATTTTTTTCGGTAGTCACCGAATTTTATTATTTCGTGAGCTTATTTCTCTATTGTACTCTTTACCAAGGAGAAATATATAGGCAGTTAATCAATCATATCAACATATGTAGATATTAGAAAAAGTGAACCTTAATTTTGTATTTTTATATCCAAGACCTTATTGTAAGCTTGACTTTACCTTAGTTTTTTTTTTCTTTTTCTAATCATTATTTTGTAGTAAATTTTAAAAATTCTAAAAAAATCAAAACTAAAAATGTGTACAAAATATCTTCGATTAGTTAGATGATGAACTATGAAATTCCTAAAAATAAAAATGAAAATAGTTTTCAGAAATAATAAAAAAAAAAAAATATAACATTAGCATTTTAGTGACATATAGATGAGATTCTATTCCATTACGGTATGGGTCAAGTCAAGAGCATCATCAATAGCAAAAATTTTGTGTTAAATTCTTTTAGTTTTTCAAGAAAAAAAAGAAAAAAACCACAGGAAATAAAAATCTAAGAATCTTTACAGGAAAAACAATAAAATATAAAAATAATAATAAATAAAACGAGGAAGAGTGCAGTAGAGTAGACTGTGTCAACTCTGGGATACCCGTATGAACGTAATATATCCTGTTTCTATAAAACTTGATCATCTTTTAAAAACATTCAGATGTTTTGTACCGAACTACAGAGATATATTTATGTAAATTGTGGAGTTGTATGATAGCTACCCGAATCTATTGCGCCTAGCTTCATTAAGTTCCAAAAAATGCAAGAAGCCTGAACCGGCTGCTCTAGACCAACCAAATTTTACAAAAGTTGTTGGCATGTAACTCGGCACCTCTTTACTAAATTTCAGATTCCTAGCTTCAATAAACACCGAGTTATTCTCATTTAAACGGAGAAGTTGTATGGCAGCTACCCGAACCCGCCGCACCAGCACAACCAAATTTTACAGAAGTTGTTGCCATAAAACTTGAACATCATTTGCAAAATTTCAGAAACCTAGCTTGAATAGATGCTGAGTTATTTATATATAAAAATAGAAGTTGTATGGCAGCCATTCGAACCCGCCGACCGAAAATGTTGGATTTAAATAGCAAAACTAACAATTTTGCAAAAGTGACGTAAAAAAAATTTCAACCCCGTAGCTCCTTTAGTTTTTGAGTTATCGTGCGGACGGACGGACGGACGGACGTACATGGCTTAATCGACTCAGAATTCGATTCTGAGCCGATCCATACCTTTGACACTATATCTAGCTCGACTCCTTTAAGGTGTCACAAACGTAATGGCAAATTTATTATACCCTTGAACATAGTTCATACGGGTATAAAAATAGTAGTGTTAAATGCAATAATTCTATTGATAAAAAATTGCTTAAGGACAAAAATTTAATTTTTCTTTGGTTGTTTTTCTCCAAAATGAATTTTTTCAAAAATAAAAAACTAAAATGAAAAATTTTTGTTTCCTCAGAATAAAAAAAAAAGAGAAGAGATTTTATAAAGTATTGATTACTTTTATGATTTTAATGTATGTTTTTTAAATTGAGAAATTATTTTTACTTAATATATTCTTATGGGTATCTATAATTATCCTGAAGCAAGTCTGAAGAAATATTTAAATATCCAATTTTTAAAATTTGAATTTTATAATTATAATTATTTAATTATGATTAATAATTTTTAATTCCAACTTTCAATTTATCTTAATGTTGTAATATTTATATTCATCGTTTTTCCTACAATCAAAATTTGATTTATAAGACTTTAGATTTAAATTATGATTTTAAAATATATATTGGTATATTAGGATCTGATGATAAGAAGGGGAGAAAAATGGTCGTATTTTAAAAGTTGGAAAATATATTTAATTACATTTTGACACCTATATAAGAAGCATATATGTATATGCCATTTATATTATTCATATTCAACTAAGTTTCAGTTTCTGAAATCATTAGTTTTATTAAGTCTTTTTATCACAATTATTGTACTAGTCTTTTAATTACAATAAGTGTTCTATACTTCTATCTGTATAATATTCTAAAACATATCAAATAAAATTGGGTAGTTCAATAGTTTGAATTAATTACAAAATTCGAATAAATTGACTGACGCTCACAAACCCTCCCCTGAACATATTATTGAAATTCTAATTTGTGTCCAACTTTAAAATCGTACTTAATTATGTTTGTTATTTTGTCGAATTTATTTTCTTTTTAATTTACCGACCTTATTTCATTATAAAATAAATTGGAAGCAATTTGAATAATTTGAACACTTATTTCATTTTCATATTTGTCCAATTATATCTATTTCATATGTAGATACTTCATGTATTAAGTTTTTGTTTCCCATTCTTATCTATACTTGGAGCACTTATAACTATCTAATTTATTTATATGTATACTCCATATGAAGTTTGCTTAGTTTTAAATTATAATCTAAAATTTTGTCAATTTTTAAAATACTATTAAAGTAAATAATAAAAATTTTTTACTATTCTTAATAATTCAAATAGTTAAAAATCATTTATTGATGATTAGCTGTGTGCAGTTTTTTTTTTTTTCAAAGAAAAAACTAATCTACTGCTCATACCAGTAATCAGGATCGCACAGAGGCAGGTCAAAGAATAGTTAGGAATACAGTTACACTTTCTGTATTCACCGAAAAAATATTATGTAAGATTTGATAATTACATAGGATCTGAACGAAAAAATGTCTAGCATTAAATAGGGAAACTATACTATTATATAATATACAATAAATATTTATAGATATATAACGGGGATTGCATATACTGGAACTGGGTGTTGCAACTACCTTTCGTTGATGAATTCTGGAAAATCTGGGGTTTGTTAACTTATTTTTATATTTTTTTAATTTTATGTACGTTTGATCTGTTTCATATTTATTTCTTTTTTTTTTAAAACATTGCAATCTTCTTCAGTGTTTCATCAAATAAATGTCACTTATTTAAATTACTTCATCCCAAAATGTATTAAAGCGAGTTGACAAAAAGAACAGCATCTACAAAAAATTATACATTTTGCCTAAATTGTTAACTTTCAAATACAGTTATTCGAATACGGTGATGGTGATGATGAATGATAGAGATAGTGAAATTAAAGATGTGATAAGTTTGTTTCTAAGTTCATGTAAAATATGCTAGATGGTTTTCATTTGTCAAGTCTGTTATGAAAATATTTATAAAAAAAAATATAAAAAATATTTTTTTCTACATTTTTACATATTTTTACATACTCTTTTATTTCATTTATACATTAAAATTTTTCTTTATATTTAAATTTCTTGATTTAAAATATTTAAATTTTTTTCACACATTGTTCTCAGATTTTATATTTCCAATCTTTTTAAATCAAATTTGGGGAAATAAGTAATGTTAAAAAATAAAATTTATTTGTTTATTTATATAATTATCTTATTTGTTTTTGTCTCAAATAACGCTGTGTTTAAATTAATAGCAGTAGATGGCATTAATGCGAAATTTTCACTTATATTTAGTAGATGTGCAAAAAAGCGAAGACATTAATGTGAAAAATTAGAATTCTTCTTCACTTTTTTAGATTTAGAGCACATAACCAAAATAACCAGATACGTAAGGGAGCAAGTACTTAAAGGGGCGGCTTTTACCTTACACGGGTTTTACTTTAAGGGTTTTATTTCAAGTTAATTAACTAAAATTATTCTTATTTTGCTTTGTATATTTTAGAATTTCCATACAAGAAATTTTATAAAGTGATGCAACAATATTTAAAAATTTTTATTTTTAATTTATTGTACCTTATTATTTGATTTTTAAATTTTTTTTTTTTTTTTATTTAAGATCTTTTGTGGTAAAAATTTGAAAAAATTCTTAAGTGTTTTCTTATTTCTTTAGTTCTTTCTTCCTCTTTACGGCGGCCTGAAATAACACCGCTATGAAATAAATCCGCAAACAAAAATGAAATAATGCCCCAAATTTATATTTTTTTTTTTTGCGGCGTTATTTCATTTTGTTACAGCATTATTTAATTGTATTGTGGTGTCCTTTTAATGGCGTTATTTCATTCTTGTATTTTAAAATGAAATAACGGCACAAAATGATTTCATACTGGCATTACACTAAAAACTAAAACAAATTAAATAAATTTTATTGAGTATTGAGTGAAATCACCCTAATTCAGAATCCCGCATATACGTATATATAAATATTCTGGAAAAAGCGCCAACTCTGATTTTGAATCCAAATCTAAGATCGCTCCTAATTCGGAATCCCACGTATACATATATATAAATATTCCGGAAAAAGGCAATAACCTGATTTTGAATCCGACTCTAAAATTCCGCCTAATTCCGAATATCGCATAATATTCATATATAAATATTCTGTAAAAGCCGTATAACAATGATTTTCAATCCAACTCTAAATTCACTATAAAGTATATATATATATATATATATATATATATATATATATATATATTCTGTAAATGAAATAGCGCCGCAAAGAATGAAACAATATCGCAAAGAAATGAAATAACGTCGCAAGAGAATGAAATAACGCCCAATTTTTTACGACTTTATTTCATTGCGCCCCTTTTTACACACAACTATACAGTACATGTACAAGTCTTTACATACTTATTAATATTAAATAGCACTAAACATTTTCTATAAATATTGATGGGTTCGTGGAGTACAATGTAAAAATACAAACACAAAATAACAAAAAAAAAAAAAAATTGCACGTTTAAATCATGTGCTTTTAATAATGCAATTATGAAATTAACAAAATATTAAATTGGATATATATATGTATACAAATATTGAATTTCATGCTCTTAACAACAAAAAAAAAAAGGAACACAAAAATTTCATAGAACATATAAATTCAATGTTAAACTAAAAAATTTTACAAAAGAACAAAAATAAAAAATTAAACCTAAATAATAACATGATAATTTAAACGTGGATTGAATATTATTAAAATAAAACATTTTTTATTTATTTAAAAAAAAATATTTTTTAAAAATTTATAATATTGTACTTATAAAGTTTATCAACTTTTTATGCCATTTTAATAGTTTCTGTTTGTTATAATCGTAAAAATTATAACAAATAATGAAGTGCATGTTGACATAAAACTTAAAACGGAAGAAAAACTATGAAGATTCTATGTACCATTGCGTCATTTACTTTGTATTTACTTTTGGATAGTTCATAAGAATTTTGTGTTCTCCGTTCTACATAATATACTTAATAAAAATTTATAGATATATCGCCCGAATATGTCACAGTGATTATACTAGAGAAACTAAACTCTTATTCGTTTTAATTAAAAACAAATTATTATTTAGAATCACAAACAAAAATTATTCCTCTTTACTTTTTTCTTTAACAGTTTAATTAAAGATACAATATATCAAATTTGTTCTTAATATGATTATATTAAGGCTCAAAATTGTATTTACATTCTTTCTTAGATAATTATACTAACTAGATAATTATTAGCACAAGGAATCATAATATCTATCCCTCCTTTAAAAATGTTTCATTCTTTTTGCTTATTATAGTTAAAACAAGATACTTTCATAATTACACTATTACGAATAAGACGTTGTTTATATGATGTTCCATAATCTTATATTTTTTTTATCATATTTTAAATATTGGAATTACCTACAATCAAATATGATCTCTAATATGATAAATAATCTAGTTATATTCTTGTTTTTTTTTATTCAATAATCTTAATCTAGGAATATGTTCCCTTGTACTAAAAAGTAGTTGAGACTAAATTGAATGAGATACGGACGGGAAAAATACAGATAAAGGGGAATGAGACGGTAATTGAGTGATAAATCTGTTAAGATTCGTCTTGAATTTGGGCAAATTGTAAATCAAAAATCAAACGAAGGTGCGAATTAAAGCAATATCAAATTCCTTTTTCAATTGTAGTTTTTCATTGACAAAGAAATTTTAAATACCGTTAATTATATATAAAAAGTACTACACTATTAAAAAAAGATAGTAAATCTTAAAGTACTGAAAGCTTGATTGGTGCTTTGCAAGGCCTCCTAACTACTTTTTTTTAACCCTTAAAAGTTCTTTTTCTCCTTTTTTGTTGATCTCTATAAGAATCCTTTCCTTAAGATCAGCATAAGAATTTTAATAAGAAAAGTAAAAGAATTGACTAACCAGATCATTCTGATTACAAAATGCCCTGAAAGATATTAAAGATGATAATCTGAGAAATTTTTGAACTTAGAACTAAATCAATGTAAACTAAATGCATTTTTAAACCTTTAAAAATTTTATATTCGTTTCATATTAACATTTTATGTTTATGAAAACTTATTATTAAATTTATTATTTATTTTTATTAAATTATTTAATTTAATAAAAATACACTCTCATAATAAAGTTTAACTAATAGTTATGACGTATAAGAAAATCATAATAAATTTATTAGTTACTGAAATTTTTTTTTTTAATTCTGAAATAGTAGAAAAAAACAGATAAAGCAACAGAAGTAAGCAATTTTATGCTTAGTAATAGTCATTCTCAATTATCAGCTTCTTCTTTCCTCGTCTATTAATAGTCATTCAACAAGAAAATATAATTTGCAGTTTAATTTTTACATGATATGCGATTTTTTTTCTTTTATTGCCAACTATTTAATTGTATTTCTTTGATTAAATTAAAAGTGCGAACTTTTGTTTTAATATACATGTAAATGAAAAGAAAATCTTTTATACATGTAAATGAAAAGAAAAAGAAAAAGTTTTTGTTCTTGAATTTAAAATTTTAAAATTGTTAAGCTTTCCTAATTTCATTCGACTGTCATCATTCTTATTTTGTTAAAAAGAGTTATATGCGTTAAATTACATAATCTTGTAAGAGAAAACAATTTCAATTAAGCGAGAAAAATAAAACAAAAATACTTTATTTTAGAATTTATGATTTTTATCATTACGCAAATAATAGCGCGTTTCGTTTATTAACCACTATTACCATGATCATTTATAATTGATATTTTCAAGCTAAATTCATTTTTAAATTAGGTTTTCCTTAAATGAATGACTTAAAAAGCAAATTGTACAATTACAAAAGACTTAAGGGGGAAACTTTTAATATATATTTTTTTTTAATGCATTTCTCTGCCACATAAATGTGAACAGGAAATTACACAGCCTTTCCTGTTCATGTGTGGCTGTAAATGTCGGAGGGGGAATAACTCTTACCACGTGTGTGGAATTCGAACCCACATTTGTAATTATTACGCTCTTACCCACTAGGCCACCGAAGCCCCATTTTGAATATATCGATGCCATAGAAAAAATATTCATAAAAAATTAGAACGAAAAATCCTTAAATTAATTTCGATAAACAATTAAAAAACAGAATGAAGAAAGATGAATATCTGTTTGTAAAAATAACTAGATATTAATCTAAAAAAACTGACAAACATTTAATATGCATAAATTAATTTTTCAAATTCAATCAAATTTTTACAAATTACAATTTTTATTTTATTTTTCAATTAAACAAAATAATTCAAAATAATTATCTCTTACTTTTATTAGTTTATTATTCTAATTGTTTTAGCATAACACCTTGTCTTAATAAAACAAAAGAAAACATTACATTTTATTCAAATATGTAAACCAAGCTGTCTATCAAATCTTTTCAAAATATTAATTTAATATTAAAAAACCGAATCAATCGCCTTAAACTAAACAAAATAAAAAATACTGTCATTCTGATTGTGTCAATAAAATATCAAGGCAAGACAAATAAGGTTTACCTTTCAAGTTTGAATTGAACTTGAAGAAAACATAAAGAAAACCAACCCAAACAAAAAATATAGATAATATTAAATGTCAGAGCGCATCTTTCGCATGTTTTTTTCTTTTGTTTATAAAAATAAAAAATAAAAAATTTTTAATCATAAAATGCATCCGATACTAATTCAAAATAATTGAAAATCTTTGAAAGGTTTAATTCAAATAGATAACAATTTTAAATATTTTTTAATTTAAACAGATTTTAAATATTTTTTTAAGACTATTTTAAAATTCTTAAACCTAAGATTATTGACTTATTTATGCACAGGGATGCGTTCCAAAAAAAATTATCAAATATCAATATTTGAGTTAATTTTTTCCAAATTTTGTATCAACAATCTGTTGCAGAACCGGATTGTGATATTAATTGATTTCTTTCTATTTCTAAAAAAAGTGTAATAAACTTTGAAGTTTGTTGTGAACATTAACTTTACAATGTTAAAAATATAATAGAAACAAAAATAAAGTATTCTTATATGATTTAAAAGCAAAACGTAAAAATTGTTTATTTTAACAATAGCTTCATTAAAACAATTATATTATAATTTTATAATATATAACGTTCTATATAAATTTTAAAAATATAAAACTTTTATTCTCAGATCTACATTTTCTAATTTACGATAACATTTTATAGGTAAAAATAAGTAATTTCCAACAAAAAAAATTTCATTTTAGGTCAGCTCAAAAGGGCTTAAAAGATTTGAAATTATAATTTTGTAATAATTTTTTGTTCTAATAAAAAAAAAAAAAAATAGAATTGTTTCCATTGAATTATGTTCAATTCCCATAGAATATGCAAATTTCAAAGATCGTACAAAAAAATTCTTTGGTTTTTACAAATTTATTTTTGGTTCAGTTTCCTTCTGGAATGTATGGTACTCAAGAAAATTATTAAAATAAAATTCAATTTTTTTATAAATTCTACAATTTAATGGATACTTACCTAACTATTTTACTATGGAATTTAAATTTGAGTTAACATTTGTAATGCTCCCTTTAGTAACAAATCAGTTTATAATGAAAAAAAACTGCAGATAACCAATTTAATTTTTTGTATTTGTAACTGGTTTTTTCCTTTAGGGTAATTAAATTTAAATTTTATTGTATCCTACTATTTTTTAGGCGTGATAAGGTTATTTGTCAATAAAAAAGAACACGAGGAAAAAAATTTACCGGCATTTGAAAGAACCAAAAAACCTAGAAACAAAATTGACCTATTCGTTAGTAAGAACCATAAAGATCAACCTTAAAGTAGGTGAGACAAAGGACCATGAAGAACAAGAAAAAGAGGAGTATGTTAACATGAAAATAATAATTTATAATTTTTTTTTTTATTTGTACTAAATGTTTAACAGGATTAGGTTTAAGAGTTGCTTAACAACCATGTTTTAAGAAAAATGACATACGTATATTTGGAGAACTGACAAATATATGCAAATTTAGATACGGTCATGTTAGTTAACCTAAATAATAACAACATCAAGAACTCGCATTAAATTTCAAAAGGGTATAATTATATAGGAAATTATCAGAAGACACCAATGCAAGAAATGTTAGAGTGCTAAATGTGTATTTTATTCAATAAACTTATTATTCCTTCCTCAGAATAATGTGCTAATGTTCTAGATGAAGATATTTTTAGATAGACAAAAATGGGTTAAATGAAAGTTGATAAAAAACAAAAATAATAGCATACTAAGATATTCCATAAAATTTAATTATCTTTTAGAAAATTTAATATATCTAATAATTAATTAGGTAGTGAGATAAATTTATGTAACCTTTGTAGTTGTATAACAACTACTCCAATAAAACGAACAAATAAACGATATTGCCATGAAACTTGATCATCTTTTACAAAATTTAAGATGTCCAACTTTTTTATTTAGCAAGATATGAACTATATTTTTTTTCTCAGGAAGGTGGGATTATTCCAAATACACCAAGACTAAATCTACTGAACACTGACTAAATCTACCTACCCTTTTAGCAAATATAATGGGATGAAACTCTACCTGCTAATGCAGTATATTGGCTCGTAGAGATAGGAAAGTATAGGAAATAGGATGCTAAAATATTGAATTGGAAGTGGGGCTGCAAGGAAACAATTAATCCTCCTATTATTATTACTATTTTGCTAACAGTGACTATAGCTGTTACAACAATTACCACAATACGCAGTTGACAAATTTTGCAGAAGTCATTAGTTAATTTCTTTTGAATATTTACCTTATTTGGAAACTGGGATTTACCTTATTAACAAAACTAGATTTTACATAAAAATTAAATGGAAAAAATTTCAGAATCCTAGTGTTATCGGGCAAATGGATTGACCCACTCAGCTAAATCTACTCATAATTCAATGTATGAGCAAAATGTATATAATTCTCCATACTTGACCCGTTTTCTTTAAGGTTTTACAAACGTAATGGTAAATTTATATATATTGGTATAAAAATCATCGATTTGGTAAAAATCTTAAGATGATCATAAAATGTAAAGTTTATAATTCCAGCTAAGATATGGAGAACATTTTTAGATGTTGAATATAAAAGATATGATAATCTTAAATATTTTAAATCAAACTAAAAAAGGAAAATTTCTGTAAAAATTTGCTCTGTAAAAATAGACTCCTCGCATCAAGAGACTGTTAAAATAGACTTCTTATCCGGAAGACTTCTTATCCTTCTTATAAAATATACTTCCTATTCTTATCTTATTACTTTTTAAAGTTTGTTTCTACTTCCTCTATCATTTTTTGCTCTATGTCACTTTTATCCTGTAACACTCTGTACAACGATATTTAAAACTTTACATTTTTTGTTCGTTATATACATTTAATAAACATATAATTGTCATTATAGCTGTCAAGAACAACTTTTAGCAATTTGCTTTCTCTTTTTTTGTCTTGTTATTTTTATGCCTTTCTTTATCTTTGTCTTTTTTTTTGGATCAAAAACTAAACCAAATAATTCACGATTTTTATCCAAAAAAAATGATAATCTAAAAATCCATTGTTCTATAAACTTTAAAAATATGTTAGTAACTTATTCCAAAATGGGTAACAAAGCTTTGAGTATTCAAACAAAAAATTTTTATTTTTTTATTATTTTAATGTATTCTTCTATTTCTAACAAAAAAATTAAATTCTTTCAATTATGCATCTATACTTTTTTTTTTTATTCTTTCATATCTGTACTCTTTCTATTTTAAGTAAAACATAAAATCTTCAAATGAATTCAAATCATAAATCTAATCATGTATTTATTTTCTTTCTCTTTTTACTTTTGCTTATTTATCGCTGTTTTCGTTTTTAAAAAATTATAATTCGAAAGGAATTGCACAAAACGTAAAAAAGAATACTTTAATAAGTGTGCAACCGAATGAACGTATGTAGAAAAATCAAAATTAATGTCATCAATATAATATGTTATCTTATCATCATCATCATTTCGTAACCAGTACAAATGCTTTTAATCAAACTAAATTCTAGAACCTATAAAAGTATAAAACAGTTAAGGAAAGAACATTTCATAAAGATGGAAATTTAATGTCTGTTGATGAACGGCGTGATGATCAGATACAATAATTTTTTCTTTGTTATATAAAATGCACATCAGATTCTCATCTTCTCATTTTTTTACTGTTTTGTTCCAGATTTTAAAGGTTTTTATTATGATATCACCATTTTAGGATTTTGGAACACTTTTTAAATGGATATTGTATTTATTATATATACTTAAAGATTTGTTATGCTTCAGATACGCCTTAGATACCAAAAACAGAATGTCAACAATAATTTTAATAAAATTTAACTGAGAATTAAAATCAATTAAACGCAACCTATTTTTAAAATTAAACTACTGATTTGTGCCTTTAGAATATATTTTGTAGAATATAGGATTGTGACGAATAAATATATATGATGATTTAAGAAGAATAATTGTGTTAGGTATTCTGATAAATATTAACGTTAAGTAGCATTATAGTGACTTAAAATAATATGCTTTTTTTAGAACCAAACTGATGTGGGAACAAATCAGGGCTATTAAGTTTACTTCCTAATACCAGCTGCGGCTGTTGGGAAGGAATGAAGAGAATAGAGTAATTAACTAACAATCTGAAGCTGAAGATTTAGCTTTTTCATTTCATTTAGCTTATTTTCTTTTGTTTTGTATATAAAAATAAAATTAACTATTATAAGAATGTTATTGTATACCTAATCTTGTTATAAAACTAATTTAAAAAAAATGTCTAAAGGGTTTTTTTATGGCGAATGGAGTACTTACCCGAAAAATTTTAATTAATATACGAAAAATAACCTTTTACTTGGCTTGACATATTCGAAGTTAAATGAAGGCTTAGGAAATACAGAGCCATTTTTACTCATCTTAACATGTTGAAAGATGAGTCAAACTGTGTACGTGTTAACTAAATTGTGGTCGAGTAAATAAAAGTGTACTCCACTTGGCTTTTCCCCTTACTATATAATGAAAATAAGCATAAAGAAAAAAAAACACATGTTATATATCAATTTCTACCCGATTAATTAAATAAAAATAAAATAACTTTAACGTGACGTTAAATCCAGTAATATTCAAATGATTTTAAAAATAATTTTTTAAAAATGATTATATTAGCACTCATTAATTATTTATTAATTATTATTAATTATTTATTAATTATTAATTAATTTAAATAATAAAATCTTTAATGTTTCACTACAGATAGATACAGAGATAAATTTTAATTAAACCTCAAGGAGTTTTAAACATGAAAGTTAATTATTTAAAGTTAAAATGTTTCGTCCTTGCCCAGTTTTTTAGGATCCTTCAGTAGGTATAGAACGTAATTTTACTTAGAGAACTTCTGACAATTTCTTAAACTCTCAAACCTTTATGTTAACAATTAAAAAAAAAGTCTGTGAGTTGAAATACCCAATCATATTATATATGATACTAGAGATCTAAAATAAAATAAATTTATTATATTAAAAGTCTATTTTAATTTTCTTTTTATAATAAGCCCAACTGCATTACTGTAGATTTATGCAAATAAACAATGTCATATTTAATTATGTTTACTAAGAGCATACTTAAAATTCTTTTATTTGAAGGTTAAAAAAAATGTTACTATACAAAAGCAGTAACAATAATACAAAAAATTGCACTTATATCCAAGTCAACCCAATTAAAATAATTTTTTGATTTTCAATTACACATTGTATGACAAGTTTGAGTTATCAAACTAAAATGACATATATTAAATAAAAATGACTATAATGTCAATTTCTTTTCAGGTCATGTAACTTAATTAAAATAAAGAAAAAAGAAAATATCAAACACATTTTAATTTTTAGCACATTTCCAAAAAAAATTTGAAAAAATGTGCTTATTAGTTTCACTCTGTCCGTCCGTCCGTCCGTCCGTCCGTCCGTCAGTTTACAAAACTTCTACACCGTTCAAGATAGAGAAAAAAAATTTTAACCATAGGTAGGTCTCATAAAAAAAATAATTTTGTGGAACAACTTTTTCATGTAGCCCCCCCATTACGGAGCTACAGCCCCTCAAACTTTGAAAAAGCCCTATTTTTAAATGCATATATCTTATGTTCTGCTTAAGATTTTTTCAATCTGAAAACGTCATTCGACAGGTATTTCTTTTATCTTTGTAAATTAATATCAAAATTATACAATTTTTTTAAATTTAGTATTTAAATTTACCGTTATGTGAAAACCAAATTTTGCATGATTTTTCTACTTTCATAACTCCGGCACGCTTCTAGATAGAAGCTTGAAATTTTGAGGCAAGAAAGAACTTTTAGAATTAGTATAAGTTTGCTCAGAAAATTTTTTGGGACCACCCCCTGTTTATGAGTTATTAGGGCTTAAAAATTGAAAATTTGCTATTTTTAAACACCTGTAACTTAGGAACCTGTACACATTTTACTTCTGCAAGATATAAAAATTAAAGCTACAATAATATATTTTTACGTGTGTTAAAGGTTTATTTTAATTGTAAAGGGTTCCAAAGTTGCAGCTCTTCAAAATTGCGAAAAAGCCCCATTTTCAGATGTATATATCTCGGGCTCTGCGTAATAATTTTGCAATCTAAAACCGCCAGAAGATCGAAAATTTTATTATCTATATAAAACAATATCAAAATTATGTAATATTTTGTAATTTACTATTTAAATTTACCGTTATGTAAAAACCACATTTTGCATGAAATTTCTTTTTTCATAACTCCGGCACCCCTTTAGATAGGAACCTGAAATTTTGAGACAAGAAAGATCTTTTAGTATTTAAGAAAGATGAATTAGTATAAGTTTCCTCAGAAAATTTTTTGGTAACACCCCCTGTTTAAGAGTTATTACGTCTCAAAAATTGAAAATTTGCTATTTTTAGACACCTGTAACTTAGGCACCTGTACAAATTTTTCTTCAGCAAGACATGAAAATTAAAGGTTTAATAAGATATTTTAACGTGTGTTAACGGTTTTTCTTAGTTATAAAGGGTTCTTGACTTACAGCCCCTCAGAATTCCAGAAAAGTGTTATTTTCACATATTTTCTTATTACAAAAAATTTCTTAAATTTTATTTTTTAAATTTTAAAATTTTTGTGTAAGTCACACTTCTAAACAGTTTGCATTGATTTTTGGATATGTGCGCTTTTAAAAACCGTTGGTTTACATTCTACCTTGTTTTATTCATAATTTGAATAAAATTTAAGGAAACTACCGCCAGACATTCTACTTGAAATTTCAGCAGTTAAGTGACAAACGTAATTTGAAGTATAGAGAAAAGATTTATTAATAATGAGGAGAACATTTTCGAAAATAGAAAATTATAGTCAAACATATTTGAAACAAAACTATAAATATAAGATTTTATTTTATAAAGTCAACCAATAGGTGGTGGGATGTTATAAAGTCATAGGTCATAAAGTATATTTTGCGAATATATTCAATGTATGTTCAATTCAATAAAAATTAACCAACATCTGTAAAATACTTTCTAATAATATTGTTCATAGATATTATAATGATAAAGCTGCTGTTTTCTTTTGCCCATAATTAAAAGAAATTGAAGCCCCTTATAATTAAAAGAAATTAAAGTACGTGGGATTTAATTCCTCTTGAATTGAAATTAAGATCCAATCTATTTTTTTTTTTGTTGGATAGATATACAGACAAAGTATTTGGAAATAAGAGTACTATATATACAGAATAAAATCATATCCAAACCTTATTTTGTATATAATGTTTTATAATATTCTCTTTCATTTTGAATCGGAAGGAATCTCATAGTTGGTTACAAAATCAGGATTCCACAATTTTTTTTGTGATATGTATATATATAATATGTATAGGTCAGATTCGTAATTTAGAAGGGATTAGAGTGATTCTGTTGGTTAAAAAATCAGAGTACCACATTCTGTAAAAAGGGGCAACTCATTTTTTTTACGACATAATAATTGTTGACCATGCTTGAAATTCTTCAATTAAGAAATAAGAAAAAAAAAATGAATAATAAATTTAAAAAAAAAATTATTGTTAAGAGACAATAATAATTCAAAGGGAATCCGAGAATAATATGATTCTGTCTTTTTGATTCAATTGTTTTTATAAAAATGTGTTATAAAGATATATTGGGAAGCCATATTCGTGAAATATGGTTTTATAACACCACCACCTTTAGCACACTTCACTACCGTATATTCTCGATCTATATTTCATATTTTTATTTCACATCCAGATCCTGATCACATCCAGAGAAGAAAAATTAAGAAATTAATCTTCAGTTTTCTACCCTTTCTTACATAAAAGTGTTCATTTTGAATTTTTTAAAAATTTTTTTTTTTTCTTATTTCCGCAAAAAAAAAAAAACGTTTTATTAGCGGAAAAGAATTTTTGTTTCTTATTTTTTTCGGCTTTCATAATATTGTTACAATTTAGAAAAAAACTGTCTGCATTTTGGTTTTAAATTTTTTTTTTAAATGAAATTTAATATTTTGTAGGTACAATATAGGCCGGTATTTCATTTTGTAGGCAGAAAAAAAAATAAAAAAAAACATTTTCATGTTCTGCGTAATTTGATATTGCTTGTGTCTCGTGTATCAGGAAGGTTTGATTGAAAATAAAAATTTTTTGAGATAATAGTATAATGGGAAGATTAGAAAAAGATTTCATTGCTAAAATTGCTACGTATTAGTAGACAACAATAGAATACGATACATAATTGTAACATAATTTTTTCTTTTGTCTTCTTCTTCTGTCGATAGATAATATTATCTTTTTCTGCAATATAATATGAATTAAAGGGCAAATATAATAAAATTACGAAATAATTTCAGAATGAAAAGAAATTTCAGTTAGTGAAAAACTACTTTATAATCAAAAATTATTTTCCAAGGTTATGAATGTTATACACAACAGCAGTACACAACACAACTATATTATTATTATATTAATTATGGAAATTTGCGACAAAAAGTTTCTCTAATACCTTGCTGGCATTTTTATTATATGAATTTGGGATCTGTGCAAAATTTATAACGGTTCTTATACGAATAGAAAGCACAATCATCTACTGTCGCTCTGTATAAGATTACTTATTACTAAAACCATTAGGAACATATGTATAGCCTTTTGTAATGTTAGTTAATTTTATAATAATAAAAACTAATCTAGCTTTATTCAATTTGTGATTTTCCTTGATCCAGACTTTTGTAATAGTTCTTCTTATTTGTATTTTATGTGCATTAAAACATTTCTTAAGAAAAATGTTTCACTTTCTTCCTCTATATTACAAATTAATAAATTAAAGTAAATTATTAAAATTAATTTTAAATTCGAAACAAAAACTCTGTCTATATAAAGCGCAAACAGAGACGCTGACCACTTTGTATAGCGTCTTTTTCACATCACATGTAGAATTTATTACTTAATCGGCATGTATGTACATATATGACGAGTTTAGTTCCAATCGATAAAGTGGAAAGAAATGATTGTCAAGTATGGCAAAAAGAGCAATATTTAGCTAATACATAGTAAAGAATAGAATTACCTACTATTTTTAATGTCATTCAATTGACTAATTAATTATGAAAATTTCAACCTTAAATGAGTGGGTTATGTTAGTTGCACAAGTCATATAAATACTGATGTTCATAATGCAATGGTTTTAATAGAAAATTAATAAAAAATGATTTCTCAAATCAATTCTAAGCTACCTTAGTTAAATTAAAAATTCCAGCTGAGTGCAACTGTAGTTATAGAGTGTCAACCTCCTATTTAGCTGATCAGATTGAAATATCAGTAAAAATCAAATCTGATAAGTGAATTTAATTTATTTAAAGTTCTTCTGATACTCTTCTCAACCTTCTTCTGATCCTTCTGATCCTCCTGATCGTACCAATCTTTTGATTTCCTTAGAATAGGTTTAACCTAAGTTATAAATTAATCATACATTATAAAACACTTTAGTTATGTACATACATACTGTATACCATTTCAAAACATGTAAACAAAAAACACAATCCTTTAACCGGTATAACCTATACAACCTATCCTTTAACCTATACATACAACCTATCCTTTAACCGGTATAATTTAATTAATTAGATCTAAACAGAAGAATATATTAGGTAATAAAAATAAATAACCTATAGTCAAAAATATTATGTGATAGCCAAAAAAAAACAATTCTTCCAGATATTACAGTAATGAAAAATTCTTTTCTTTGGTTTTTTTTCTCGAGGTGAAATCTTGCCATTCAAATGTACATATGTAAAAACCTCCTGAAGTCATTCTGAAAAAAGAAAATAAAAGATGAATTTGAATTGCAGAAAACTAAATGTGACATTTTAATTGATTTTTCCACCGAGAAAAACTTTTATGCTGTATTAAATATGTTATTCTTAACTATGTATATTCCTTCTCAATGTCAAAAAAGGAATAAAAATAAATTTAGCTTAAAAGTATCAATAAATTCAGTACATTGAATTCCTTTCCAATAATTCTAGTTTTTATTATTCTGATTTTAAAGATATAATTCTTTTAGAGTGAAGCAAAATGGTACGCCTCATCAAAATTTGTAAAACAATTCAAGGATTTTATTTTTAATGATTGATGTTTAAAATATTATAATTACAAAATCTATTTTATTAAACCATAATCCATGATGTCCTGTGGCTACTTGTACAATATTAAAGAATTCTTTAGTTTTATGTATATATAAGTATTGTTAAAGTTCTAAGCAAATTTCAGAATAAGATAATTACTTTAATTTCGTTTATCTGTACATCTTTCTGTTTATATGTACGTTATGTCGATTAGTCAGTCTGAAAAACTTTTAAATCGTTTGAAATAAAATAATGAAATTTCAACCGTGAATATATCAGAGTAAAAAAAAATAAAAACGTTTGAAGGGCCTCGGTGGCCTAGAGCGTAAGAGCATATGAAATACGCTGTAGATACCGAAAGAGTGTGGGTTCAAATCTCACATACGTCGTAAGAGTTATTCCCCCTTACGACATTTACAACCACGCTTGAACAGGAAAGGCTGTGTAATTTCCTGTTCACTTTTGTATGGCAGGAAAATGCATTAAAAAAAAAAAACGTGGAAATATCATTTTAAATAGCAGTATTTATTAGTGGACAACAACAATGTCGAAACAAGTTATTTAAATTAACTTTAATTTAAGTTTCACCAAAAACCCAAACTTTTCTTTTAATTTAACTTTCCTCTATTAAAATATACCAAATTATTTTTTTGTACACAAGAGTTTTTACGTTCAAAATAATGACGAAATTATTCAAGGGTAGCACGTGCTATTAAAATTTTTTTTTTTTTTTTAAAAACTCAGTCATATTTTATTACCCTGATATATTATCTCAAGTTAAATTAACAATAAATTTCAAAAGTTTAAGTACTAGTTTTTGGAAACCACCTTCGCATAAATTTTTATTAAACACAACAAAAAAAACGAAAAAAAATATTTTTGCATATTTTTTGCATTTTTCCTTTCACTTGTCCCTTCATAACTTCAGAAATTCCACATTCTATGCGATGCGTGAATAAATTGGAAGAAGATATAAATCAAGAAATTTGTATACATAATGATGAATTCTTCTCTTTTATTAAGTTTTTAATTATTTTTAGCAAAACAAAGAAACAAAATTCATAATATATATGTTAATATTAAATTGCAGCTTATTGAATTCACAAAATGTTTGCATTTAAATGCGTATGCGTTTCCTATCACGCCCAAAAATTATCAAAAATTTTTTTTGACTTTTCATAATTGTAATTATTTTTGAGGTTTCTGAACTTTTATAAATTTTACAAAAATTTTTAAAAGAAAATGTATTATTAAAAACAAAATACCGTTTTAAAAAATTCATTGAGTGATAGTTAAAAACACCACTTATTAAGTTTAACTATCGTTTAACATCATAAATTGGAACTGAATTCAAAAAGGTTCAAGTGTATTCTCTTTCTCTTAGCTTAAAATAGGACAATAGGATATTGTTATTATGGATCATTACTTGATTGGTAGAAATGCTAGAAGATTAGTTTTTTTTTTTTCAAGTTTTAGGTAAACTTTTCGACATAGACTTAGACGCTCAGAGCAGTATCATCATAGGATAATTCCTAAAGAAATTTAATAACAAATCTTTCATATAGGTTTTTGTACGTTTGAAGGAGAGGAAAGTTTAATGATTACTGAACCTTTGGTTTAGCCTTAATAAAAAACAATATTATAATTCACAGGATCAATCACAATCATTTAACAGTAAACATTTTTAAGCAATGAGTAGACACAAAGGCTGAAAACAATATGGCAAGGGGGGATTCCGTGGTCTAGACTACTCTAGTGGGTAAGACCGTATGGAATACGTTGTAAATAATGAGTGAATGTGGATTCAAATTCCACACACGTTGTACAGAATAGTTCTCTATCACGACATTTTTAGCCACGCCTGTAAAAGAAAGGCTTTGTAATTTTCTTGCCATATCTATGTGGCAGGGGGAATAAACCAAAAACGAAAACATTCAGAAACTTTGCGTACGAATTAAAAGCTGCATAAACTAGCAAATAATATAGTGAAAGAACATCAAAATAAGTTATCAACATACAAGAAAATTTCAAAGCTGAAACAACACCTGACTCAGATGTATTTTTCTGGTAAAGCACACAAAGACCTGAGCAAAGAATAAAAGTAAAATTCTGGTGTTTAACAGAAGAGTTAGAAAAATAAGATGCATTCCCTAAAGCAGAGAGAAGGACAAATATAAGTTTCAATAACATTTGAAATCAATTCTTTGTGTAAAACAGCAGCAAATAGTATACTCCATATGTTAAGGAATTTTTACTGCCTACACTAGGTACTTTTTAAAAATTTTATGCATCATGTAAAGTATATTACTCTTTATGATACGATAAATTATATAATGAATCGGGTTTTATATATAATCTTCTAAAATCCCTTTTAAAAATTCGTTAAAACTAAATTTATCCTTTTGTATGATTCATTTTATTTATTGAATGGGAAAGAAAAAAGAACCTGCGATTTCAATCTCATCTTTATTTCTGTAAAGTACACATCATTTTAATGAACATTGCTTTGCTTTTGTGTCTTTAAATTTACTTTACATTTCTTTGCCGTTGACTGATTCTATGTATATAATGATCTTAAGTTAAAGTTTTTTTTTTTAATTTTTATATTTTAAAACGATTAAAAATAAAAACGGAATCATTTTCGGCATGTGATTAATAACTCTGACGAAAGAATTAGCAGACAATAGGTCGATCTACAAGTTCTTTTGTTTTTTGAAATTTATGTCTAAAAGTTTTTTTTTTTTTTATTTAACTTACGCGTTTTTTTTTTCTTTTGTTTTTGTAAAGGTTACATTCAAATGAAGTTTTTGTTTAGGCAGTTTTTTATTATTTTTCAGATGCAAAACAAATTTTTACTACTTAAGTTGATTATTAAGCCGAAACAAAACACTGGGCGAAAAGAGGAACGCATATTTTTTTTTACAGCAGTGTTAATTTAAAAAATTTTTAACCCAAAAAGAACATAAATTTTATGGTTAGTAAAGTTTTTAAGCCTGATGCTGAGTCAATTATTGAGACTGATTGGAATTTTTGAAATTTTTTTATTTCTCTTTCCACAAAAATATTGAAATTTAATTGGAAAAAAAACTTTGAATAGAAATTTTAATTAAAAAAAAATATCTTCTTCTTCAAACGTCAGGAAGAATAAGATAAAAATTGAACAAAAAATAAAGAAGGTAAATAAAAGAATACAATGAGTTGGTGGTCTAAATTCAATTTTAAAAATCTTTTAATAATTTTAAAATGAGTAAAAAGCGGAATATGTGAGAAGTTAAGTCTTGTAAACTTCTATTGAAACTTAATGTTTTAAAAAAGAAAATGTTTTTAATTGACTTCAATTGCAATATATTTTAAATGAACGTCCTTTTCATATTCCAAGCTCCATTATTTTAAATCGGAAACCAAACTGAATTACAAATGTTTAATAAAATCCAAACTGGAAAGCAAAGTTTAAGCAGTATTTGAGATGTTATTCTAGACCATTTTCAGATTATTTATTTTTTATACCAGCTATAAATTACTTAAAATTTCTAATAATACATGCCTACCTTCAATAAAAATATCTCTCACCTACATATTTCTTTTTATATCTCAGAACTATATTAATTTTATCCCTCATGATTTCACTTAATATTTAATTATAAAAATAACCTTGTATCAATTTAATTATTTCCAGACAAAATCTATTTCTTTTTAATGAAAAAATATTTTTATTTAAATTATAAAATCGAGCAAACCGCATTTAGTTGACTTTAAGTAAAATAAAAGCTAACTTTCCTTTAAGCGATTATTTGAATATAAAAAAAACGAAACCACAAATTTTAATTATAAATATACAAATACAGGTCATTTAGTATATTGGGTTTGTCGTTCCAAAAGTTTTAAATCATCATTCTATCTATCCACTTTCAATTTTAGTTTCGGAAAAAAAATTTATCATCATATTATTATCACTACAACTGAATATAAATTTTCATGGTTTAAATTTAAATTATTGAATTGTGAATTGAATCTCAGAATTCGATGAAGCTGTTATTTAAAGTAACAATTAATATGATTGAAATGAATCTATTAGAAAGATTTGATTTTTAGTACATAGTTTTTTTCTCTAAAAATAAGTTTAATAAGTTTTAATCTGTACCAGTTTTTTGATAATACAAGTAAATGTAAACAGTAAGTTGATGCAACCGACTTATTTATACACTACACGTAAAAAATTCAAATTAAATTAAAAATCCATAAGTTATTTTAGTTAGGTATTTAATATAAGCTAAAAAAATAAATGCTTTTACAACCTTTGTACAAAATTTCAGGTTTCTATATATATTAAATTCGAAGATATGCTTGTTCTGTTTTGGGAGTTGTGATGGAGATACCCGAACAACCATTACAACCATCTGAAATTTTAGGCAAATCAGGGATTCAGGAAACAACACCCTCGTATCAAATTTGCAGTTTCTATCTTTATTAATTTCGAGGATATGCTTGTTCGGTTTTGGAAGTTGTATGGGAGGTAGCGGAACAACCACTCCAATTCATCTCAAATTTTAGGGATATCAGGGTTTCACGAAAACACACCTCGTACAAAATTTTAAGTTTCTATCTTTATTAATTTCGAAGATATGCGTATTCGGTTTTGGGAGTTGTATGGGAGGTACCCGAACCCATGGCCCGATTTCGTCCATTTGTAATCCCCGCCTTACTTTAGTCACTGTGAACTTATAGTGTAAATTTCATCAAGATAGCATTATTATTTTTTGAGTTATTGTGCTTACGGACGGACGGACATAGCTAAATCGACTGAGGAGGTGATCCTGATTCAGAATATATATAAATGTCCATATCTAACTCGCTTCCTTTTGGTAGTTACAAACACCATACCAAAGTTAATATACCCTATACTTTAAGTGTAGGGTACAAAAAAAAAAATTCATTTTATTTGCATAACAATATTATTGGTGAGAGGTGTGAATTTTTCAAATATACTAAGAATAACCCCATGGCAGTTTTAGATTTTTACTAACTAAAACCACATTCTCATATAACCAATTTAAGGAAATTAAACCATTCTTAACTGCCTATGCAGTACAGAAGTAGGAAGTAGAGAAAAAATCAGATAGGATGGAAATTCGTAAGCTTTGAATTGGTGATGGAACTATATGGAACAATGAATCCGCCAATTGTTATTATGTTATATTATTTTATATTTGGCTAACAGTGATGAAGCTATTAACAGCTACAACAGGTTGTAGTATATAACATTTTCTTGCAAGATGTTATAAAGTCCTGCTAATGCGAGGCTAGCGACTTAAACATGACATAAGTAAGATGACTCATAGTTTAAATAAAATATATGCCAAAAAACTCATCTTGGTGTACTATCAAATCTTCAAACTATAGTACTATTTATAAGTAGATCAATTAGATTTGTGTATCATTGACTATAGTACACCTACTTAGCGATGGAATTGAAAAATAAAAAAGATAAAATCAGTTACTTTATTTACTTAATTTTTTATTGACTGTATTTTATCTATCATTCAGTATCCATATAATCTCTTTTATCATAATAAAAATTTAGTTAGATTAGAAGTTTCTCTAAAACTCCTCAAAATAATTTATTTCAATACTACTCCGAGATGTTTTTAATATTTTAAACTAAATAATAATAATAGAAAATTAAGGCAGAAAAGGACTAAAATGTTGGTCAATTACCAATTCTCGATGTTAGAAAAACTATGCAAAATAAAACAATTTTATTTTAATTGCTTCATATTTTTTATGTAGATACATGTTCTCAGTTTTCACATACAGTTTCAGTTTGTTCTGTATTTTTAGGTAAGGAGTAAAACAAGAAATTTTTCTCACCACAAAAAGAAATTTTTAGTATTAAAACACAATTTAGTATTATAAAAATATTCATTCCTTTTAAATTTTATTGGTATAGAGTTCAAGTTGCCTTTAAAAGACAATAAAGTCAAAAAAATTTTTAATGTTTTTAAGCACTCCGCAGGTGATACACACAAAATTTGCATATAATTTAAAATACAATAAGATTTTTACTATTAATTTTTTTTTTTATATTATCCAAGAATAAACCCACAATTTGAATAAAATTAAATTACATTTTTATTGATATTTTTTTTTTTTGTTCTATTTTTACTTGCTCTATAGTTTTTATACCTTTAAACCCACAAATATTAAACCGGTAACTAATCATATTCAAAACCATCAAATTTTATTCATCCAATGAGAGTGAGAAATTTAAAAAAAAAATTTAATACACAAAGACAGACATTATAAAAAATTTATAGATATATACATATATAATATATTTCATAACCAAAAACCACCATCACAGAAACCAATCACTATTACATTTTATAAATTAAACCTTGACACTTTAAACAATTTGAGGATAATGTTTGTTTAAACAATAGAATATTGTGTTAAAAATCAGCAAAAAATTAAAATTCAAATATAATAAATTCTTAGATTAACTAAAAGGAAGAAATGTTATTTGATTCTGGACCTTATAATATCTTACGTCTATATTGTATTTAGGGTTAAAAAAAAAATCCAAATAACAAATAGCTTAAATCTAAAATTTTCAAAATTTGTGGAATATTATAAACGTTTTCATTTATTTTACCCGAGTATAAAAATTTAAATTTGGATTTTTTATAAAATCGCGGGAGAACTTTTTTATTACTTCCAAGTTATATATAACAAAAAAAAAAGTTTTCTTTTATTGCGCATTCTATGTAAACGTGTCATTTAAATTTTTAATGGATAGTGTACCTTTTGATATCCACAGGGGGCAATTTAAAATTTGTTTTGTTGTTTTGTTTTTTTTTTTTTTTATTTTTCTCAAAAAATAAATTTCCGGGTTCTATTTGCTATTGTTGTTTTATTATTTTGCAATTTATTTTCGCTGGACATAAAAACACTTTAATTAAAAAAAAAAAAAAAAAAAATTTAACTAAAGTTGGAGATGGATTGATCTTATAGTTCAATTTTCTGTATTGTGACTTTTCTCTATTTTTCATTGTGATTTTTGTTTTTGTTTTTTTTTGTTTTTTGTTATAAAAGAGAAAATAGTAAAATACAGAATTCAATTAGTTCTGATCAGGTTTATGGATGCATTTACCAACTACTCTATAGACACTCTTTTTTTTTTTTTTTCGTTAGTATTTTTTATTCATTTTATTTTTACAAGAACATAAAATTTTTTATTTACAATTTTATGCAATGTTATAGTTTCTATCTTAATTTTGTAAAACTGTACTTATTATGGTGCAAAATGTATATGTATATATATTTATTATATTTTTAACGATTTTTTTACTTTAAAAGAAACTGAAATGATTTTTATATAAAAGTTAAATTCAAAAAAATATTCCAAGTTTTCTGTTCTCTTTTTATTTTAGTTAAGGGATTTATTGCATCTTACAGTATTGCAATAGGAGTTACCCTACACCAATTTCATTAATTAAATTCCCAAATAAATAAAGGAGTAAATTCAATTATCATTTGCACTTCAAACTTAGTATAAACGTCTAATTTTGGGTTTTTTTTTCTAGATCAATAAAATTAGTAAAAATGAGCAGAAGAGTTTCATTTATAGAAAGTATACATAAATGGTTTATTTGAATTTGAATTAACAATAAAATAATCTTATTTATTAATTAAGAATAAGTGAAATTATTAATTAGTAAACTAAAAATGATATCCAACCAATGTTATAGTGCTTAAGATACCGGCCTCATGTTAGAAAGGTGTCGGGTTTAAACATTGGCTACAAAAAAGAACTATTTCAAACTTTAATTTTAATTATTTTAGAGAAAAAAAGAGAATATTTATATTATAAAAAACCTTTAATTATATTAAATAATACAAATCCATTTTTGAAGTAAAATTAATTTTGCATTTTTACCAATGCTATTTTTTAAATAAATATGCAATCAATTTTTAATGAATTATAATCAATTCAGCCCTTCACTAAATAGCAATAAAATAAAGTCTTCAAAACTTTTTAACGAAATCTTTAATTTTTTTTCACAATAAAAAAAAAACCTGTCAAATTTAAAATAACAAAGCAGAATGTAAAACTCAATGTTTTTAAAGTTGCACAATTTTCCAAAAGACAATAAAAGAATAATTAGAATAATGACTTACACTAAAATATGTAAAATTTTCTTAGCATTATGTAAAAGAAATTGTGAAAAATTAAAAGAAACTTTTTTCAGGAGAGCCTATATAATTAAGTAAAGTAAATGTACAAAATTTGTACAAGTGTCTAAATTGCAAGTGTCTAAAAATAACGAAATTTTGATTTTTGACCGTTAATAGCTTTTAAACAGAAAAATTTATAGGTAGCTTATACTAATTCTGAAACTCAAATTTCGAATTCCGAACTAAAAGTGTACCTGGTGTTATGAAGGCAACAAAATCTTAAAAAATTATATTTTCACATAACGGTAAATTCAAATGCTAAATTTCAAAAAATTGTATTATTTTGATATTGATTTTTTATAAAGTTAACAAAATGTTGCTGTCGTTGATCTTTTTTAAACTGTGAGGGGATGTATCTCCATAATGGGTAGCGCGCTACATAAAAAAAATTGTTTTTCAACATTAAATTTTTTATGAGATCACCAATGTTTAAAATTTGATTGCTCTAGCTTCAACGGTCTAGAAGTTTTTTTAACAGACCGACGATCGGACATAGTGAAACTAATATGAAAATTTTTCAATTTTGTTTTTGAAAAATGTTCTAAAAAGGGTTTTTTAAATTTTTTTTTAAAAATAACATAAAAAAATTATCAATATCGATAATATCGATTTAATCGTGACTTGGATTTTAAAATTATACAAATAATAAAAGTTTATAACACTTGGATTCAAGTTTCAAGAGAAAAATTTAAAAAAAAAAAAAGGAAAGAAAAAAAAAACATTTTCATAAAATATATGGTTTAAAAATTGAAAATAAATTGCAAATATTTAACACTTTTCTTCAGGTTTAGTTCAAGTACGGCTAAGTAAATTACTTTTTATTAATTGTTTCTTTTACCTACCCAACAAAAACTTTATTTATATCCTGCACTGAACGTACGCGCTTTTCTAATTAACATTTTATCTACATGTTTGTATTCTAAATTATACGAAAATTTGTTGTTTTTTTTTTCTTAAGAAAAATAGGATTCCTCCAAAGATACCATGAATAACACCAAGTATATAACACCTTTCCTATTAAGCTAATAACTAAAAGCAGCTTCAACGTAAGTTCTTACTAGTTAATCCCGCCTTCTTCTTTAACCATTATAATAGAATGGAATACCTAACTTTTACTGGATGGAAGACATAGCCCATTACCTTACCGCTAGTTAAACTTAAGGCTATGGAACAATAAATCTGCCTATTATTAATATTATTACGACTTCGCTATTAATGACGAAGTCATCGACAGTTACAACTTATAGTAGTATATAACACCTTCCTGCATAGGTAATAATTAGAGGCAGCCCAACTGTCGCTTATTATAAAATCAAATTGAAGACTTTAGGAATTTGATAGAGGTGCGACTGTTAAAAAATGTTAACATGTATTCAGAAATACGTTTATACCATCCTAGCAATTTACAATTTACTGGTGTTCATCTAAACTTTAGATTATGATCTTAAAGCTTATTCAATACTTTTAAAAGAAACAATTTTTTTCTAAAAAGAATAATAAAAAATATACAAAAAATCTTTGTACTATTGAGACACAACCTAAAATATACCGTCCTGCGCATATTATATCTTCTGAACGGTGTTGTTTTTTTATATTTGTGTTATTAAGTGAATAATAAAAAAAATTATAAAAAAATGTTAAACTCAACACCTAAATTTTATAAAAACAAAGATACAAAAATTAAGAAATAAAGATACAAAAATGTAAAAGATATAAACAAAAGATATTAAATTCAACAACAAACTAACCAATTAACTAACTTCGCTGTTGTAATTATTAAGAACAGTTGAATTCATAAGTCATAATTTTGTTAAATGTGCGATTATTTAATTTTCTGGTTTTTTTTTTGTTTTTTTTTTGTTTTTTTTTTTTATTAAATTTAAGAATTTAGTCAGAGTTCAGTCAAAAATACAATGTTTTTAAATTATAATTTCATTTTTTTATTACTTTTCATAAAATTGACTAATTGTATATTTTCGGTTTTAAAAATATAATGTATCTTTTAATATCTTCTTACAATTTTCAGTCTGTTTTTATGAATATACGAGTACTATATGTATATAATGTACGTGTGTTGATCGAATTCAAGTTCTTTTATATGGTAGGAAAATATTAAATTTTAATCGTTTTTTACATTAATTTAATGCTCAATAATTTAAAAAATAACTTTTATCTGTGACCTCTGTGTTTATTTAATATTTAATCATAATAATATAATATACTTTGATTATCTGCAATCATGTATACCTTTAGAATTAAAATTTTTAATATTCTTTATATAGTACTATAAAATACAATAAATAACAACACAATCCTAACTGTAATTTTATAAACATACATTACATCGTAAAGAAATAATAAAATAAAGAAGAAGTTTAATTAAATTTCAAATAAAATAAAATTAAAAAATTTAAAATTATAGAATATTAGTTGTAATTTACACTTTAAGATCTTAATAATATTATAAAATATACATTTTTTTTTTCAAGGGCAGGTGGGAATGTCACAAGACGCAAATTAGATCAACGGGCGAGTTCTCTTTTGTAGTGTTGTATTTGAACTAACCAAACGCCACCTCTCTTAAACCAAACATTAGGTTCGAACATATCGTATAATGTACTGTTTAGTTTGTGGGTTGCGCAAAATAAGAATAAAGGAAATTTGAAAATATGGGAAGCTGCTAGGGTTTTGGGAGGAGTGTTTAAAACCAATATGTATATGTTCTTCTTGAATTTAACAATATTATTCAATATTTCTAACTTTTGAAAATACTTCCGGTGGCGAATTATTCTGTATTCATGCTTTATGCATTACAAATGAATATCCATGTAAGCTGTACCATCTAGTGATATTGAAGGTATAGCGGTTAGTCTGTGCAACCTATCTGGTATATCGGTTGAAATTTTTAAGAGTAGGTATTAAGGTTTTTATTTATTCTGAACAGGTTCCTATACCATCAAAATTTCTATAAAAAAGCACTCACGCTGTCCCAATGACACGTCGATAACCTAGTGTAGTCAAAGTTGAGGTAGCAATGGAATCATTAGTAATATATACTAATTTTTAGTATTTCAAGAATAAGCGCTAAATTTAGTATATAATTTTGATAAATTACTAATTCTTTCAACTTGAAATTCTAAGAGTGTCAAATAATAATGATTCACGATTTCATACTCTCTACATGTTAACTATCGAGATGTAAAACTTTCTAACTTTGTGAGACCTCTTGAATAAATTTTGCTTTTAAATACTTCTAAAAACTCAGTTAGCCTTTTATGACAGCTTTAATTTGTTGTGGTATTATATTACAAATCTGCCAGGCCAATACCATCTGAAATCAATGTTGTTTATTTCTGAACCGGCTCTCACTGCAGTTTTTTTCGGAATCGTTTTGCGTTGTATATTACTGTCTTAGAGAATTCAAAATTACGTTATTTACTTATGAAAGATATCAAGGTAAGGTTTTACCAGTCAAAGGTTACTACATTGTAAAATTTATTATTGGGCAAAAGATTGAGTCAAATTTCATCACCGAAACGATTTTCGATAAAAATTTGTGGCGTTGTCACAAGTGATATGTTCTATCTATTTCTATTACTTTGGAAACAAATCTTTTAAAAAAATTTATGTAATACTCTGAAAAACACTAAAATTATCCAAATATTAAGAATCTTTGCTCACAAATTTTGGTTTTTGATGTAGGTTCAACTTGTAATAATTTGTACAACTCAAATTGTAAGCATCAAAAATGATGTTAAAATTACCTTTACAACCTAGCTATTAAAACCAACAATATCTCTTTCAAATTTCAAACAATAATTTAGAAGAAAAATTTTGTTTTCCAATGCATTTTTCAAAAGATCAATTATAATCACAAAATTCTAACTTATATTCATTTAATCCGTATGTTGCAAGGGTCACCTTGAAAGATGTCAATAGAGAAAAAGAAATATTCAGTATTGCCATCGGAAACGAAAGAAAATAAGAAAAAATTAAAAGAAAATTTTGATTCTGATTTTGAAATTCTTCTTCTAAAGTGTTTATTTTTTGAGTGATGAAAAATATGAACTTAAATCATATATTGTAAAAGAAGTTCGCGATTAACTTTCATATTTAAGTTTTACTGAAGAAGTGATTGGGGTCAAAAAGGAACAAGAAATGACTAGGAATTTGGCAAAGGGATGGTGATTTTAAAAAAATAAAATACTTATATCTAAATAGAACTTCCAAAGTTATCAAAGAATTCAGTTCTATTTAACTTTAAACAAATTATCTCAATGAAATTGTAAAACATTCGTTCAAAATTCCAATTTATTTAGATTTCTACAAAAATACGGAAATGAATGTAGATTATACTCAAAGATAATTCATCATATATAAAGCTGCCATTAATCTTGTTCATAGAATGAAATCAAAATGTTAATTTTTTCAACTGATATCTAATTCGTAATCTTTAAAGGAAGAAAGAAAGCTCCTATTTTTGCCTTCAAATGAAAAAAAATTAATTATAAATTTTAAGCAACAACTAAAGGCTACATAAAATAACTTCGTAATCACAAAAGGAAATAATTGCACCAAAATTATTATTCTCATCAGTACATTGTTTTGTGCTGATATATGTGTCCTTTACTATTTTTAATATTTCTTTTATTTCCTAAATGTCAAACAAATTTTTTCTTTTTTTTCTTACTAGTATTAGGAGTATAGGACATCCACTAAGTCATTATTATTCATATTTGACTAAGCTTTAGTTTCTGGAATGATTATTTCACTAAGCCGTTGATTACTCGGCTGTAGCTACTTTAAAAGATGCGTGTCTTTAGTTCTACGCCATCTATTATCTTGCACAAGAATTATATTTTATTATTATTTTATAATATATTACAATATGATATTAATTATAATTTATAAGACATATATATATTTATTTTGTTATTTAATTATATTATACTAATTATATATTATAAGAAAAATCTATAATATTTTATTGATCTATATGACCCAACCGGGGTTTGAACCCGAGACCATTCGTATGGGCGATATCTTAACCACTACATCATTGGCTGGATGTCAAATAAAGTATGAACACCAAATTAAAATATGAAATTAAATTGATTCTTACGAAGTCATTTAATTAATTGTTTTTATATTTTTAGCACATTTCCAAAAAAATTTTGAAAAAATGTGCTTATTAGTTTCACTCTGTCCGTCCGTCCGTCCGTCCGTCTGTTTACAAAACTTCTACACCGTTAAAGATAGAGAAAAAAAATTTTAACCATAGGTAGGTCTCATAAAAAAAATAACTTTTTCATGTAGCCCCCCCCATTCCGGAGCTACAGCCCCTCAAACTTTGAAAAAACCCTATTTTTAAATGCATATATCTTATGTTCTGCTCAAGATTTTTTCAATCTGAAAACGTCATTCGACAGGTATTTCTTTTATCTTTGTAAATTAATATCAAAATTATACAATTTTTTTAAATTTAGTATTTAAATTTACCGTTATGTGAAAACCAAATTTTGCATGATTTTTCTACTTTCATAACTCCGGCACGCTTCTAGATAGAAGCTTGAAATTTTGAGGCAAGAAAGAACTTTTAGAATTAGTATAAGTTTACTCAGAAAATTTTTTCGGATCATTCCCTGTTTATGAGCTATTAGGGCTTAAAAATTGAAAATTTGCTATTTTTAAACACCTGTAACTTAGGAACCTGCACACATTTTACTTCTGCAAGATGTAAAAATTAAAACTACAATAATATATTTTTACGTGTGTGAAAGGTTTATTTTAGTTGTAAAGGGTTCCAAAGCTGCAGCTCTTCAAAACTGTAAAAAAGCCCCATTTTCAGATGTATATATCTCGGGCTTTGCGTAATAGTTTTGCAATCTAAAACCGGTAGAAGATCGAAAATTTTATTATCTATATAAAACAATATCAAAATTATGTAATATTTTGTAATTTACGATTTAAATTTACCGTTATGTGAAAACCACATTTTGCATGAAATTTCTTTTTTCATAACTCCGGCACCCCTTTAGATAGGAACCTGAAATTTTGAGACAAGAAAGAACTTTTAGAATTAGTATAAGTTTTTTCAGAAAATTTTTTGGTAACACCCCCTCTTTAAGAGTTATTACGCCTTAAAAATTGAAAATTTGCTATTTTTAGACACCTGTAACTTAGGCACCTGTAAACATTTTTCTTCGGCAAGACATGAAAATTAAAGGTTCAATAATATATTTTTATGTGTGTTAACAGCTTTCCTTAGTTATATAGGATTCCGGAGTTACGGCCCCTCAAAATTTCAAAAATGTCCTATTTTCATGTTTTTTCTTATTACATGAAATTTTCAAATTTTTGTGTAAGTCACACTTCTAAACAGTTTGTATTGAGTTTTGGAAATGTGCGCTTTTAAAAACCGTTGGTTTACATTCTACCTTGTTTATAAATTATTTTAATATAAAAGAATACATAAAGAAGACAATAACACTGTTTCCAAAAATTAATGTATGATTCAGCAGAAATAATTCAAACTACATATGTTATGTAGTGTGCTATAATGTCAATTGTTAAAGGGATGACTTTATGTGTCAAATTTCAATTGATTTTAAATCAAAGGGGCATGTCACAAATTGACTTTAGGTTTCCTATTTAAACTTATGAAAGTGACATTTATTGAAAATGAATTTAATTTGGCTTTAAATGTCATTTTAAAAGTATCATAAAGTGGAATGACCTAATTCGAAATTTTATTTGTATGTACTTCCAGAAATCTTTCAAAAAGTGAAAGATCTGCTTTTTCCAGAAGTTTTATAAAATAAAAAGTAAGATAAAACAAACTAAATAGAACTTATTTCATTACGTATATACATATGCACTTATTTAATTTTTTTTCATTTTAACATGGAAGTTATTTCATGGAACCCAAATTAACTATAGATGATATTGAAAATTAATGAAAGCTTTATCAACCATATGTTAATCTTGATTTCCGATATTGTTCAACATTAGATTAATAAAAAAATTCTCGTCATCAATTTCTTTGTTTTCTAAATTTCTTTAAAACTAACTCAAATCATCAGTAAAAAAAAAACACTATTTAATTGTCGGCATCTAAATATCATAAAGCGAAATAGATACTTTAATGCACAAAAAAAAAAAAGATAAATGTTCTGCAACATTTTCTTATTGTATATTTTATTCTAAATGATTTGAGACTTACAGTGATTTTCTATTGAATGATCCAAGTTCCTATAGATAAATACAGGTAAATTGTCTTCGTTTATATATGTGTATATGTATGCATAAATCACATTAACTTGAATATAAGTCTTGATTGATCTCTTCAAGGAGGAATGATTGGTACGAATATCGAGAAATAAATATTAATGAACAAACAGTGCAAATTTTTTATCATTTCAAGGAACAAAAACAAAAAAAAAACAAAATAAAAAATTAGTTGAAATTACTTACAAGATTCCTACGGCTCTAACTTTGTTGCTTTAATAATCAACTGAACTTCTTTTTTTTTTTATTATACATTACTTTGATTTTATAATATTCGTTATTTTTTGTTATTGTCACTAATATCTATTAAAAAGGGTTTCTCATTATATATTTAAAACCATGATGATGATGCTGATGGTGATTTTCGTTTTGAAAAGGATACCAATAGCGCACCACAATTTCTTAAATATTTTATTTTACCTTGAAACGATAATAATCTAAAACATAAATGATTTTTTTTTTATATTAGAAATTCCATAAACTTTAATAGTAACTTTTTATGGATTGTAACCGTACAATATTACTTACGTCTATTGAGACCTTGCTGAGAGATTTGGATTTTTCTTCTTTTATTTTGATATACTCGTAGGTACTAAAAATTGTACAGTAAAAAAACTTTTAGATACTTTTATAAAACAGCATTACATCAAAATGAATGATTTTACAATAAGATATCATATTAAAATAAATTTTTAAATGTACAACGATCAATAACCATGGAATTTTTATTTATTTTTTTTGTTTGAAGTCTTCTCAATCAAAATTCATCATCAACATTTTTAGAATAACATAAGTAGCAAAGTATATACACTTAAAAAAAACGAATGGAAAAGCAATTTAAAAAAATTGTCCACAATTTAAAAAAAAAAAAAAAAAAACAAAAATATAATCACAATTAGAATTCATTTAGTATCAGATATAAATAGATTGATTTTAAATTGAATGCAACATGTGTCAAAGGTCTGTTTTAAAAACATTAAATTGTTGCAGAATCATTCGTTAATTATTTATTCTTGGCATGAATGGATTCTGTTTTAAATTAAAGGGAAACAAAATTAGAATCAAAAAAATTTAAAATTATAGTCATAAAATCGTTATTGAAAATTTTTATTTTTTATTCCAGTTCTTTGTTTTTGTTTTTATTATAAGGGAAATATACAAGAAAAGTATTGTCTTCAATTTCTGACATATTTTAACTAATTAAGGTTAGTTTTTAAGCTACGAATACTTTACAACAGTGTTCTCTTAGGGATTATTAACTTTAAATCAATTTTTTTTTTTTTTTTGTGAGGGTAGGTAGGAATTTCGAAAGGCACCAATGAGATCAACGTATGATAAATTTTCTTCTCTAGTGTTTTAGTATTAGACTTGCACCAACCAAATTCCATCTCCCAATGCCTTTTAAACCAAGCATTAGGTTTGAACCTATGGTACAATATACTATGTAGCTTGGAGATTGGATAAATAGAAATAAAGGAAATTGAGCAATATGAGAAGTTATGGATGTATTCAATGAATTAAAATTATAATTTAGATATTCTTATTATAGATTTAGATTAGAGAGAATGAAAAGGATGTGCTGTCAAAAATTTTTTTATATATATTTTATCAATTTTCGCAGCAACAATTTAAAATTTAAAACCATTTAATAATAAATTTTTATGCCGATTTTTATCTAAAAAAATTACGATTTTATTTATATTTTAGAATAATGGAAGAATTTAATAACACCTGATTTTAGAATTATTGCAATTGAAACTTCCATCCTTTTTTCGTTAAATAAAAGAGGGGCTCAATAAAAGTTCTTATGTATATTTTCTATACATACTCGTATTATAATATATACGTACCTATATATAAAAATAAAATCACCAATTAATTCAATTGATGGGACAAAATAAAAAGAATTAAAGAAGATTTTTTGATCTATGAGCGCAACAACATTATTGCAGCACTATCATCAAATTAATGACAATGGTGATGATGATTATCATAATAATCATTTGGACACTGAAAATAAATTCTAGTAGTGGTGACAAAAAAAAAACAAAAAAAACTAACCATAGTGAAAATGAAATTAAAAGTAAATGTGTCAGCTTTGAAGATTTTCGAAATTTATCATCATTAATTCTTTTTTTAATATATACTTTAGAATCCAATCGTTTATATTGTTTAAGTTTTTTTTATTCATTTTTTTTTTTTATTTATATTCAAGTTAAAAGTATGTTGCAAAACTATTTTTTAAAGATTGTCTTTGATAATAATGATTGGTTCGGATTGGGTATACTTAATTCCAAAATCAATATTTCAAAATACAAAATCTAAAATTACCAAATTCCAAATTGGGAAATCTTATTCTAACATATAAAATTATTACTGGAAACATGAAGATTTTAAAAATTTGTTAAAAAAAAAAATCTTAAGATAAAAAATATCTAAATTTATATAATCTGGTGTTAAATACTTAATAAAGAAAATGAATAAAGAAACCCATACTATTTTTGAAACCTTGATTTTGTAAGCAACTAAGATCTTGTCTAATTATTTTTGCATTTATTTATTTCAATAATAAAGTATTAAACTAATCAAATTTTTGAAACCATAATTTTGTGACATAGTATAAGTTTTAGGATTTTGTATTTTGAATTTTCTAATTTTGGATATTTTAATTTGGCATTATGTAATTTGGGATTATGTAATTTTAGATTATTTTATTGGGATTTTTAAAAAATTTTTCAAATGTTTGACAGTTTTTAACTTAAGAATTTTGTAATTTAAAATTTGTATACGCTCTCGCTTACTTTTATATCTACTATAACTATTTTTGAATTTTTTTTTTTTTAATAAAATCTAGGCCTTTGAGTACTTACTTCTGTACTTCTGCAAAAAAGAAAGATACTTAAATGACTTAAATGAAATTATTTGATGGGCGCAAAAGAATTTCAATTAAAATTTATAATGGTGATATAAATAATTCTAAGTGTTTTTTGATTTTGATAAAGAAAAAAAAAAAACAAAAACAATGGCTATTAAACTCAACACCATTTTATTCACTTAATTAAAGTTGCATTTTTATTGATAAACGAGTTAAAAATAAATTTTATGGTGAACGTGGTACATACTTAATTTTTTTATTTTTCATTATTCAATTAAATTGTAGTAATTACTATTTTCTTTTTCTTTTTTTAGCTAAAGAAAATAAAAAAAAATCGGTAAAATTTATTTTTCTGAAAAAAATTAATTCAATTTTATTAATTAAAAAAAAAAAAAAACGATAATTATTTTATATAAGAAATATAAGAAATTATAAGAAATTTTTATTAAATGGTTTATAATAATTCAGAAGTTTAAGCATTCTCATTAAACTTACTTTTACTATTCATTGATTTATAAGATAATTAAAGATTTCAATTCAATTTAAAGATTATAATTAAATATTCTTCCATCCCGTTGATTTCGTTTTATTCGTTTTTTATAAAATTTCAATTCAACTATAAAAAAATGTTATACTATTAGAACAAAAAAATTTAAACTGTGCTCATTATTCATTCGCTCTGTTTCTTTAGAAAACTCTATATATTCTTTGAGAAAAATCAGTTTTAACCGTAAAAATATCATAGTACAAATATTTCTAAAATAACTCCATTCGTGACACATCCATGGCTCTTCAAAGTTGAAAAAATGTCCTTGCATGGCTGAAATTTTCTTATTTAATATCACATTATTCTTAATTAATTTATTTTTTCTATTTCACATATAAAAATTTTAGACAATCCGTACATCCATACCGACTACATAAATATAATCCTTGTAATTTTCAAAGAAATAAAATTTTCATTTTTCTCTTGATTTAAAAGCTATATAGGATCAACAGTAGAAAATTTATTATTTTTACAGATCCACAAATTCATCGTCCTGAATTTGAAATCATAACTGAAACTGTTCATCAATTTCACAACTACCGTATCATTCGAATCTAATTGCTTCCTACAGCTGCGTATGGATTAAATGGTGTACATTAAAATCTCAAACATTAACAGCATCATAATCAGAAACTACATTTTTTCCCATTTATTTACTCCATTGGGAAGCATATAAAATTTTCACATAGTTTCTTCATCGAACATCTACTTATGTCTTACTGCTTTCTTTAATTTCTTTGGATATTGCTCTTCATGACATGCGATGTGTCTTTATTTTTCACTTTTGCTATAGATTTCAATCTAATGCTTGACAAACTATAGTTTTGGGTGCTTTTGGGAGTGTGTCTGCTACCCACTTCCATTTCCTCTTCTTTATTTGAAGTGCTATCGGTTCCTGTTCTGTGAGAAACCACAGCTCTATATTAGAAATATGCATGCACCATCATCAATTTCACCTGAAGTAACAAGTAGACCATCAATTGAATTAACATCCAAAATTCTAAGATTCTTCTGACAGAAAGCTTTAGATTGGCATCTCGGGAATTTAGAAGAGGAAAACCTTAATATTGATTAATTCTGATGACAATTAAATGGTAAATGGTATAATTGTAAAAATTGTATATTGTAAAAATAATCTGTTACTTCCAAAAAATATAAAAATCCCATGTAAATGTACACGATTCCAATACATATTTTCAAAACAATTTTTGGAAGTAATGGAAGTAATAATGACATTAATTATTTTGAGATTTTGGAAATCATCAAAAGGCGCTAAAGAGAAGTAGTAAAAAACACGATTCCTCTATTATCGTATTGAACTACAACTCCCTAAGCACCATTTCTGTTTTTGACGAAGTAATAGGTTAGGGGAGCTTTAGTATTATTGCACTGTTAGGACAAGGAAAGAATTCTGCTATGAAGTAAAAATTGGTTCAAGGTTTGCAGAAATATGATGAACAAAGGTGTTGAGGTTATCCTTAAACTTATATGTAAATGAAAACTGTAATTGATGATTTATTTTTTATTTTTAGGTGTTGAATTTCTCCAATGCTGAACAGTTGTTACCGCTAATTTAATATATCACGAAAGATATTTATAATAATTATATTAGTTCATTACCATTTTTTTTTTTTGAAATTACAAGTTCAAGAAAGTACAAATTCTTTTAAGATAAGTTGTAAAAATTAAACCTTAAAGATTATAAAATTTTTAAATGTTTAAAAAACTTTTCTTAATTAAATGGGATTTTGTTAAAATAGAATAAATATCCGTTATTTTTTCACAATACTATTCTAACAAAAAGAATTCTAAAATACTTTTGTTGTTGTTTTTACATACTGCCTTGTTAATTTATTTTCTTTTATTTATTTTTTTTTTTTTTGTACTAAAAACACTTATTCTAACGTTATACCATTTCTTATTATAGTATCTATTTTTTTTCTAATTTTTTTCTTTGACTTTTACTTTTTATTTATTTTTTTTTTATCTTTCTTTTACCACATCTAACTTTTCTTTTTTAATATATACTTTCTTCATATAATATAATTTTTATTTTAACTTTACACATTTATAAAAAATAAAAGTTATACACAATCAATGAAATGTGTTATGTAATATATATTTTATATATAGCTATATTTCCATTTATGTATATAAATTTTATTAAAAAAAAATAAATAAATATTAGAAATGAAAACTTGTCGTATAACAAAATGTTGAATTATGTAAAATTATGTTTTAGTTGTTGCCAAATTTTTGGACGTCTACCATTTCCCCATTTTCAGAAAAACTAGATGGAAAACTAGATTTTCAGAGAAAACTAGACAAGTCTGCGGAAATTTCGTTTTCCTAAATTAAATCGTATTTATCATATTATCGTAATTAGTGTTAATTGTGCACGTCTTTTCTTACGCCAAAGGTCAATAAAATATTTCTGCAAAAATTAATACTATTTATTTAAACAAAATAAAAACATGAGGTATTTTCTTGCCGAAATAGTTTAATGGATCATAAACAAATTGAGTTAGCAAATTTTTATTTAATACAACTATTATACTTTTTAATTACTATATGTATTAACCATTGCTTGTCATCACCACCGAAACATTATACCCTTTCCTTTGCCAATGTTAAGTTATTCGATTGATTAACAATCAATGAATACAAAAATGGCAGTATATTGAAATATTTTTTGTAATTATACTAAAATAACATAGAAAGTCCTAAAGCCTTCTTTTTTTTTTTGTTGTATTGCAACGCATTATTGTAATAAACTGATACATATGCATAAGTTATAAAAATAATCCTACATTCTTTTCATCATCTTAATGTCCAATTTTATCTTTAGAATCAAAGGTGCGCATTCGATACATCTTAAATCGCTTGTGTACAAGAAAAGATGACGAAAAAAAAACGATAACTTAAAAAGGCATAAGGGCTCATATGTTCACATATTCGTATATGCATACAAAAAAATATTTTCAAATATTACCTTGAAATCATAAATGATTGAAACAGCAACAGTGTCCGATACGACAAAAAAATAACAATAGTTACAACAAAAAATATATACATATATATATATTTACTACATTAAAAAACGAGTCGTCCTTGAATCTTTTAAGTCAATGGCAATTTTATGAAAAAAAAAAATAAAATAATATGAAAAGAAAACAAACCAATGAATGACAAATCCATTCAATTTTTCATCAGAAATAAAAAAATAAAAAAAATGGAACACAATTAAAAACTTATAATTCAAAAAAAAAAAAAAAAAAAATTGTATAAATTAAAACAACAACGACAATAAATTGCAGCATCATAATATAAAAAAATGAAGCAAAAAAGATGTGAAAATGTTTTATGACCATAAACAATTTTTTTTTTTTGTTAAATTTAACTCTTTAGTTTTTTACAACAGGTCAAGTTAGACCTTTTATGGCTATGATAAGCTGAAGTTTTTTTTATATACAAAAAAAAAACAACAATAGTAAATTTTTTTTTTTTTAGAAATTCTCATAAATTTTATTTTTCTTTAACCAAATAATTTGATAACATTGACGTTGTATTTGAAAAGAATTTACGACTCATATTGAATATTTATTGATTATTGTTTTTTGGTTACATGAAAAATGATAAGAGATTATATGCTTTAATTAGATATTATCCGTTATTTATTTATAAATTACCTTATTTGAAATTTTTGAAATTTTTTGTAATAATTCAGAAACAAAAAATATTTATAGATTTATCCATCTATAGGTTTATGTCTTTAAGTCGTAAAATAAAATAATTATGCTAACAGTATCACAACAAATATAATAATATATTCGTGTTGAGTATATCATAATCATAAGATAGGAATTACAATTTAGTCCAATTCAATATAAAAACTGTAATTATACAGATAATATTTGATAACATATTATAATGACACAGAAAAGTAAGATAATGTCTAATCTTAACTAATTTTTCAATTCAATAAATTACTATCAAAAAATAATCTTAAAGCCTGTATCAATATGTGGGAGTCAAAACCGTTATAATATTTCATTCTCACATATATATCTAATTTTATTTGATCAGTTTTATTTTGTTTTTCAAACACTTTTTTTTTTATGATTATAATTTAATCATATAAACTGACATACCAAATTTAAAAAAATGTTTTGATTAGAATAAAACGAATATGGAAACAAAATAACTAAACGATTATACAAACATTAATATAAAATATAAATCCCAACATTTTATCGTATCATTATTTTTCTTTTTTACCAACTCATTTTTCTCTCTGAAATGACATGACACATAGATGTAAGATGATGTTATATCATCTCCTTTTTTTTCTAAAATTACATTACACTAAAGAATTAATGTTAAGTTTAAGGCTTTTAAGTCTCTTCTTCTCTCTTTTAAAAATTTCTATTATTATCAAAACAAATTTTTCGCTAAGTTATTCTTTTATTTATATGGTTGCTGAATTCGCTTTAAATTTTTGCCTCTATTTTTTTTCCTTTTTACTATTTCATTTTATCCTCTTTCTCTTTTTTATAACAAAAAAAAAAGGAAAAAAGCAGACAAAATAAATTACACAATACAAGAAACCGTATAATATGCGGCGCACGTTTTATTGAAATTTAAGAATGTTTATACTAAAAATTTCAGTTACGGGCCATACTTCAACCAAGAAAGTCAGCATTTGAGAATGACATAACGAAAATCGGAAAAAAAAAAATACATTTTAATAATATGTAATAATAAAAATTAACAGTTATAAATACAAAAAAAATTACAATAACAATTAATTAAGTATTTTAATATTAAATCATTTTAATTCTTTATAATATTATTAAATAATTATAGTGTTGAAAATTAATTGTACATTATTAATGAAATTATAACAGTTAGACATTATTAACTTATAGAAGAAAACAAATGACAGCTGTTCACAATTAACACAGTAATATTGAAACAACAACAATCATTTTTTTTTGAATTAAATTTTTATTGACATTTAGTTTTTTGATAATAATTATAAACATCAAAATAGTATAAATAATAATAATAATTTAAAAATTAATTACAGTAATTTTTTAATTAACAATTAAAATAATGATTTTAGTAAATAATATAATCAATAAATTTGTTAATGAAACAAAAAGTTATAAATTCCGATTATCAAACTAATAATTTTAATAAAAACAAAAACAATCAAAATTTTATTAAATCGAATCTAAAAATTTTATTAACATTACATTAAAATAATAATATAATGATAATATTTCATTACCGGTTTAATTATAACAACATTTTCAAAAGTTGTAATACATATTATTTTTATTACATGAACCACATCAGTTAAATAACAATAAAACAATGACATCCGAAAAATAATCATAATAAACATAAATTGTGTAGAACGTCATGTTGAAATTCAAATGAATGGAAAAAGTAGCATGACTTTTTTAACGCAGCAGAAGAATATTATTAATTAATTACCGTATTTTTTACAGAAAAAATATGTATCTGGACTTGTATTGTATATCTATACATCGTCCGGAAATTGAATTAATTGTCCAATCTATTTAAAGGTACCTATTTAATTAAAGTTTTAAATTTAATCATCACGTAATGGTGGATTATCCTTAAACAGATTATTAGATAATAATAACATTCAACATCCCAGATAATCATAACTATTCTAGATGATCCTTGATAATCACATTCAATAATCCTAATACCAACATCAAATTAAAAAAAGTTAATATATTTTTCGATTGAGTTTATATCCTAAGGTTGATAATTAATTGTAACGGGAAGTGATGGTTAGCGATTGTAATAATAAAGTTCATTATCAACAATATAGTCAGCACTTTCATTAAATCACTATCATTTTAGTAATACATACTTTTCTTTAAATAAATCTAAAATTATGTTATGAGGTTCCTAATTCCAAATTATATGAAGGTAATGAACTTTCATGACTATTACATGCATGCATGACATATATGAACTTTGATAAATATTAAATTACCATAAAATTGTTATAAGATGCTAAATTGTCAAAAGAGGCTAGTATTTGTTACAAAAAAAATTAAACAAAAAAAAACTATGCTATTTTTAAAATATTGACTTTTTGATAAGGTTTTTTATTTAAACCTTAAAACTAATTTTGCTTTTTATTATCAATATTAAAAACTTAAATATACGTGTGGAATATATGTACGACAAAATTACGAAGTTTGAGCTTAATTTTATATAAGAGTAGAGTGCAAAATTGTTTGGTGGCTAAAACTATAATGGAAAATTGCTAAGCCCATTGTCAGTTCTAAGTCAGCTGATATCTTCGTCGCATATTTTGAGCAGCTTTTTAAATGCATCTTTACTAAGTCAAAGAGTCGAATATGAAACTTTGTTTTATTAATGCACAAGAATGTCAAAGAAAGTGTTCCACAGACTTAATTTCTTCTTCACTTTTTTATAATCACAATTATAATGAACGAGAAAGAATACAGTTGCCTTTCTCAACTCTTAGATATCCGTACGAACCGTTAGTATGTTCACAGCCAGTCACTCTGCTTAGAATATTATTTTTTTTAATATTTTAGTATTTTAAAATAATTTGGGTGAATTTCATAATTTCTAGAACTATGGGTTGTACATATATTCAAAATATATGTTTATATGTACATTCTTCAAAAGCAGAGTCTAACCTTCCACATAACGATTATCAATCCAAAACTTTTTCAAATATTCTATAGTACCATTTCATACTAAGCGGTAAATTTATATTAAATTTACTTAGTACAAAATAGTAAATATAATTTTAAATATTATAATATATTATATTAAAATATTCCATTGACAGAATAATTTCTTATAAGTATAGTATAATATATGTATACAATAAAATACATATATGTATGTAAATACGGCGCTATATAATATACATCTATACTCTTATCATTCATTCACTAGTGACATATACGATATGTAAATAAACATGATATTATATAAGTATGTATGTATATCAATATCATATAAATAATAAATAAAAATTCTTCAAGCAACCGTTATGTTGTTTATTTATTTACATTTTTTTGTACTACGCATTATATCCTCAACAATTTTAAATTATCGAGTAAAACAAAATGCAAAAAATTCGTTGAAATTTGTTAGAAAATTTGAAAAAATCAAGTAACACTTTCGTCAATTATAAGTAACTAAAAAAACTTATTAAAACTTAACTTATTAAAAAAACTTGTTAACAGAAATAAGAGTATAATGTTGAAGCTTTAATTTTTGTGAATTACTTCAAAAAAATTTTAACAGGTGTTCAAGTTACAGGTGTTTAAAAATAGGAAATTTTCAGTTTTTGACCCCTTACAGCTCCTAAACGGGGGGTGATACAAAAAAATTTTCTGAAATGACTAATACTTATTTTCAAAGATCTAACTTCTGTCAAAATTTCAAGTTTCCAACTTTAACCGTTTGGAAGATATAAGGGTTAAAGGATTTTTCAAAATTTGAGTTTCCCATAACGGTAAATTAAGACACGGTATGCCACAAATATATATTTATTGTATATATACTTTTAAAGCTAATAAAACTAGTAATCGTTTGGCGTTTTCAAAATGAAGATATACCTTATACAACTTGTGCTATAATAATTTAAATATAGAGCTTTTTTGAACTTTTGGGGTGCTGTAGTTCCGTAACGAGTGGGGCTACAAAAAAAAATTATTAAAAATAAAATTAATATTTTTGTGAAAGCTATCGGCAGTTAAAATTTCATAGCTCTATTTCAAAAAAAATGTGGGGATCTAAAAGTTAGGTGTTGGAGAGCTACCCTAAGTTTTGGTCCAAACTAAACAAAAAAAAATAGGAAGCCTACAAATTACTCCCAGAATATTTTGTGTAAATTTCAAGTTTCTAGCTTTCTTAGTTTTTGAGTTAGCGTGCTGACGGTCGGACGGACATGGCTCAATCGTCTTAGAATTTTTTTCTGATCCGATCCATATCTTTGAAGGAATATCGCTTAGTTCGAGGTGTTACAAAAGGAGGAGTAATTTTATTATACCCGATCCTATCGTACGGGTATAAAAATCTTTACTTTAAGAGATATTAAAACAGAATTTTTGGCGCCACACTTTTCTTGAATTTTAATGTTATTGTTAACTAATAGTATGAATAAATTAACTTCAAGTTAGTTTGTTATGATTATCTAAAAAATAAATTAATGTTAATAAATTTTTAATTTTTTATACTAGATTTACTTTAGTCTTTAATCTTTTTGACCTACTACATTTAAGCTTAATGCAAAACATGCTCATTAAAAGTGATAAGTGACAAGTTATTGATTTTATAGTTACATATTTACCATCTTTCCAGATAACTTTAAAAAAAACTTAAAAAAATATTTTATTTGAAAAAAACTTACAGGTCTATCATCTGTCGTATATTCGAACTTATCTGAAGCAGTATCAAAGTTCAAACTGCTGCAGTATGTAGAAAATCTGTTCAATACTTATTATATTAAAGATACAACTAAAACTAATTTGTAGAATATTTAGAAATATTTTTTGCTTATAAAAGAAAATTGCTGATAGTAATGAAAAGAAGAAGAACACAATCAATAAATTCCTTATTATTAAATAAAAATGTTTTTTTTTTTTTATTTTCGTTTTTCTTCAGTCATGCCAACATGATTTAGAAATCATTGCAATTAGAATAAAAATATATAACATTCAATAATTCAATTATAATTTTTCCTTTTTTAAAGTAATTAAGTAATAGTTAAGTTTAAGAACTATAATTAGTAACAATTCTAACAATATACCAAAAAAGTAAATTTAAATGTCATAACAAATAATAATAAATAATTACAAAATTTCGTGTTAAGGATGTTTATTTTTTAATAAACAATCGATTTTCAAAATACCTATACAATTTGAAAGAAATACCTTAAAAGTAACTTTTACTATAAAATATTATAAGTTTTTTTTGTTGTTGATATAACAGTTAATTATTTAAAGTGATTTTACGTTTATTACCCAATCTTCTATGATTGCATTTTCATGATTCTATTCCGTGATCATAACTATTTTAAAATTTTAGTTACTTCTGCACTCGCATTCACTTTTTATCTTCAACTTAATACATAACTGCATATGTACACTAAGAGAAATTAATATAATATAGAACTTATCTAATTTTACTAGTAAATGTTATTATTGTTTCTCTCTTGTATCTATTGTTATTATTACTTTGCTTATTGTTTCTCCAAATCATAATTTTTATTTTTAATCCAATGAAAAATTACTGCCTAGTGCAGTAACTGTGAATATATAATTTTTTTTAACAAAAATAAAACATTTTTTCAAATCCCAATGACAAAACATTTTAGTAGCTGTTTAAAAATGGTTATAGAGAAATTTTATATTAATAAACCAAAAAAATAATATATTTTCTTATCACACATTTTTATCCCTGAGTTTAAAATGGAAAGTTTTAGACAAAACAGATGACAGCGACGCAAATAATAAACAGTTTAGTTTAAAAAAAAGCCAATAATTTTTAACAGCGATAGAGTAAAATAATTTTAGTATCAACTAAATAAAATATTTCTATAACATAGATTTACAAAAAGCTTCTAACCTCTAAAAAATTTAGTAACAGTTGCAGAAAAGTTGCAAAAGTTACTAAACTGGTACTAAAAGTGCCAATTATAGGAACTTATTGCCACTATTGGAAATATTTTAAAAATTAAATATTGTTAAAAAAAGAACCCAGATTTAAAGCAAAATACTGGAAACACTGTTAATTCATAACATTTAAAGATTCTAAAGCACTTTTTTTAATTTACTAAACTTATTTCGAATTCAAACAAGCAATTAAAATAAAGTTCCTCACTTAAGTCTTTTATATATACTTGGTTTTATTTTTGAAAATTTTGTACATATATAGGTACAAATCAAACTAAAACAAAAGACCATTTTACAACCAAAAAAGTATGGAATTAAATGTAGAAATGTGAATTCGCATGCTGCATGCATCCAAATAAGAAATTAATTTCGATAATACCTCGTATCTTCTATTTATTATTGTACGCAGGGCATAAAGACACTTCATTATACCCTTATACTGTTCTTATGCAGACACTTTTACTCCTATACTGACACTTCATTTTACTCTTATTTGACTCTTATTGTATTGCATACTGTATTTGTCTTCTCATTTTAATCCCATAAGAAAATTTTCTATCTAAAATATTACAATTTTTTTCATGTTTTATAAATTTAATTACCAGATTTATATAATTACATTTAAAATAATGTTTTGTTTTATTACAGTTGATCAGATTTATATAATCTAATTTTAAAATGTCTTTTTTCTCAAGAATACTACTGTATTTTTGTTTTGTTTGCCTTTTATTTTGCTCATGGGTTTTTCTTTTTTGCATGAGTAATAAATTTTTGTATTTATTTTAATTTTATATTATTTTAAATAATTTCTGATTATGGTAATTTACCTTTTTGAATTAGACCACTTCTATTTTTGGTATATTTTCATATTTTAAATCTAAGAAAAAAACAACAAAATGAATAAAAAATCATTTTTATTTAATAGTATTTTAAAAAATATATTATATCTTTTTAATTTACAGAGAGTAAAATAAATTCTTTTTCTATTTTAACCTTTTTAATATAATCCAGTTTAAAACTAAATGGGTAAGAAAATTACTTTGAATAAACGCTGCTTGTATAATATAAGTTGAAAAAAGGGAATTTGTTTGTTCTCTTTGACACTCCCTTTCCATTTTTTTATGAGACATGTATCTTTTATAAATCCATTAATGTAATTAATTATTTAATTGATCAGTTCCTGGTCTGTTTATATGTGTCTCTTTTTTTACAGCTTATTGTAAATTTTAACTTTTTCAATAATTTCCTTAAAACTATTATCACATTCTTGCTTAGGATTTATACTTATTGCCTTCTTAATAATGAAATTCACATAGTTATTTTTTATATCTTTCTTTGTAGATAATATTATTTTTATGGATTAATATAAGTGAAATTTTATTTTATAATTCCCAATTTATTTTATAATTCAATATTCAGAACATTTTTTGGCATCGAATTTCTTTTTAAAGAATTGATATTTTTAAACAAATATTAAAAATTTAAATATTGTAATTATATTTTTGGAAAAACTCCCGCAAAAGGGTGATCATCAATTTATATACCGTCATCACATAACGGTATTTTATATCTCCAAGTTTCCAAATATATATGCCATCAGGACCAGTGCCCCATCCAATAGCAAAGAAATGCATTACAAAATTTTCTTAACATTTTGTAGTATTTTACTTAAACAGTTATATTTTTGGTCTACGATAGTATACAGGAACCAATTTTCTATGATATTGTAGAGCATAATACAATCTTTAATATACATCTTGTTTCATCCTAATCGGTGCTACCGTTTTTAAAAGCGCACATTTTCAAAAGACAATACAAACTGTTTAGAATTGTAACTTGCACCAAAATTTTTGACAATCATATAATAAGAAAAAATGTGAAAATAAGCTTTTTTTACAATTTTGAGGGGCTGTAACTCTGGAACCCTATACAACTAAAAAACCGTCAACACACGTAAACATATATTACTGGAGCTTTAATTTTTATGTCTTGCCGAAGAAAATTGTGTAGAGGTGCCTAAGTTATATGTGGTTAAAAATAATAAATTTTCATTTTAGTAATAGATTATGTATAGACAAACTTTTTATATTAAAATCTTTAAGATTTTAATTCTCATTTCAATGACCTTATTCGTGAAAAGGTCTTATTTCTCATTCGAATGTGAATAAAGACTTCTTTTCGATTATATAATTAGGGTTTAAATAATTTGTTTAGCAGGGGTTTGTTCAGCAGCGGTAGCCCCACAATTTAAATTCTTTGATGTTGTAATATGTATGTGGTGTATGTAATATATATATAAAAAAAATAATTAGGAGGGATTTTAGATTTGGATTCAAAATCAGCTTGTTTTTTTTTTCCAGCATATTTATATATTTATGTATGTCAAATTCTTAAATTAGGTGGGATTTAATAGTTGGTAACAAAATCAGGTTTGCCGCTTCTTGTAAATATTTATAAATGCTATGTTTATGCGAGATTCTGAATTAGAATATATTTTACTGTTGGGTACAGTAAAAATCGAGTTAAATGCATTAAAGACTCGTGATGGTAACCTTTGTGTTACTCAATGGGGTTTAATTCGTTCTCGAAATAGACTTAAAGCGCACTATCTGGTGGAATTAAGACTCCACGGGCGTTAATTTCAAAAATAATGGATTTAAAACCCACGCTTAATTCCGCTGGCATTCTATCACTGCACCATTCAAAATTGAATACTTTCGTTAGCGTTAGCATTGAAAATAAATGTCATAACTTAGGTTTTAACATGAAAGTTGTTTAGCTATTAATAAAATTTCTTTTTACTTTTATGTTTGGAGATAAAATTTAAAGACAAAAAAAATCATTATCTTATTTTAAACTTTTGTATTACAAACGACTTTCTTCAAAAAAATTAATAAAATATTAAGTTAATTTGATGCATTCATGACGAATCATATTTTATTACAATCTATTATGATCAATTTTAGATTAGAAAATATTACAATTTTATTATGATCTTCTTAACAATTTTCTTTTGATTTTAATAAAAATAATATTTAATCAAAACTTTTGAATATTTTCATCATCAACGCTATAAACATTATAAGCATTTTAAACTTCGCAATGATTAGAAGAAATCTCCGTAACCATTTTAGAAACCAATTTCTTTTAAGCATTTTATAAATATCATAAAAAAAAAATTTAAATTAAAAATGTAATGTCAATATTTAAATTTTTGTAACGTAAATTGCGGTTCTGATGGTACTGTGGATTTTTATAACAATAATAATAAATTTCTTAATAAATAAATATGTTAACAAAATAATATTGTAAAACATTATAAAACTTTCTAAATAAAATACATAAGATTCATTTGATCAATCGATCCAGATTTCCAACTTTTAAATGTGCCTTTTAAATTATGTACACTTTGTATGGCAGCCATTGAGCCCTTAATAGCTTTGTACCTAAATGACAACAAATACGTTGCTATTTTATGAATTTGTTCCTAATATTTAGAAGAGGGGGCTTGTCGTCCCCAAACCGCTGCAAAACAAATTATTGAAGTCTTGATTTTGTAACCAACTCCAAAATTCTCCTTAATTATATGCGTTATTCATATTTCAACAACAAAAGGGGTTGCCGCCAAAATCTAATAAAATAATAGTGACTGTAATAATATGTCGACCTTTGTTAATAAAACCAATATCTAATACGAATAAAAAGTTATTTTTTGGTATAATAAATAAAATTTTTTGAGAAAAATGAGATTTTTTGTAAAAAATAAGATTTTGGAAAATAAGATTAAAAATAATATGATTTAGTTACGAACCATATCCCTTTCGAAAGGGTATTTCATCTTGACGTCGGTGGAAGGGCTGAAAAGAATAAATGATCCTGAAGGCGATGTCGGGGATACTATGTCATTCCTGGGGATTTCACAGCATCACTAGGTTCAACCTTACCGATAAGGCTGCAAGTGAGATCCAAAACCAAGAAAATTCCTCCGATGCTCAGGCGAGGTCGGTTGTATTTAGTGCCTTATCCTGATATGGCGGCAATGGCGGGATGGACCGTTTTTTCCGACCATACTCGTGGGACCAAAAATGGAACTTAATTTAAAAACAAAACGCATGGAGAATAGGGAAAATGAGATGGGAAGCTCATCAGAAGATAAAGTCTATATCAGTTCAACCTACAACTCTTTATGTCACCAAAGGTAAGAACTGCAAGAAGAAAAATCGAAAAAGACGCAAGTCCGCTGGAGTGCTCATGAAAGAGAAGCACAACAGGGCTCTTTTCATTCAAAATAGCTGAGAATGAAAAAGCAGGAACTGTTCATGAGAAGGACGCTGCAGATAAAGTGAAATACCAATTTGATGTACATGAATATTTAAAGATACAAGATGGTAAGGACAGGAATAAAGGTATTCTTGGTATAACAACAGGTCAGAAGCGTAACATATCTCAAGATAAGATAAGTAACGTTGTAAAAAAGGCCAATAGAAAGCGCGGCGTGTTGAAATCAGATGACGCCAAGTGGGAAACCTCCCCAAGGAGAAGAGGGTTACTTCTAGAGATGTTGTTAAAAATAAGCAATCTTACAAAGAACTAGCAATAAATCACCTAAATATGGCACTGATTGATAGGGTATCAAAGAGTGGAAAGCCAACCACTGATAAATGGAGCAAGATAGAAGCTCATCTTTCCGCGTTGGTACTTGAACACGTTTTGGAACACCCGGAAGGACCTCTTATATCGTTTGACTGTGCTTACGTTTTGAGAGGATGCAGAGTAATTAAGTGCAAAGATCAGACGCCGTTGGATTTCCTCAGCAAATTTGTCGCTAAGGTTAGCGATAAATGGGATGGCTTGAAGCTCAAAATTCCAGCGGCGGAAATACCAAGAAGGCCTAGGGCGCGCATTTGGTTACCCAATATGAGCATAGACAATGGAAAGGTTTTTCAATGTCTTAAACTCCAAAATCTAAAAATTCAGATGGACAACTGGAAAATAATTAAGGCTGAAGAGCCTCAAAAGAACAGTAAATCCTTCTTGCTCATCATAAATGAGGAGTGCCTAGAGGAACTCAAGAGGGCAGATTTTCGAATGAGGTTTGGCATAAGGTATGCTAAAGTGAAGATTTTTAGCGATCCAACTGATGAAGAGGATCCAGAGGAGGCTCTAGCTTCTAAACTGATAGAGGATCTCACGATCAAAAGATATCCTCTTAAACATAGTTTGTCACCAAGTGCTGAATGTGTGGAAGGAGGACATGCCAAAGGTAGTACAGATTAATCTCAGGCACTCGAGAAGTGCTCCGGATAATCTTCTGCTTTTCCTAAGCGAAGAAAACATAGACATCAGCCTCATTTAAGAATCTTGGGTCAGAGGCACTGAGATCAAGGGTTTACATAATAAAGAGTACAATCTTTTCACAAAACAGATACAGGTAAATTTAGAGCTTGCATTTTAGTAAAAAAAAACCATTCAATACTTTTCTTCACCCCGATTTTAGCTCATTCGATTTGAGGGTCGTCATAATAGAAGGGCTGGGTAGAGAAAGTCTTTATATCTCCTCTGCATATATGGCTCATAACGATTCGTCCCCACCAGAGGAAGTTTGAAAACTTGTTAGATCAACAACGTAAAACAACCTACTCATCGAATGTTATGCCAATGCTAAACATTCCTTATTTGAGAAGAACGAACCAGGTAAGTCTCTATTTGATTTTCTAATTAACACTAATCTTAAAATATGTAATACTGGTAACACATGCACTTTTATCTTTCCAAGTTCGGACAGATATAATGGATAGGAGGAGGTAATTGCTATTACTTTATCTACTAACAATGATCGCATTAAAGCTGTAAACTGATCTGTGGCTAGCCAAAATTCCTACTCAGATCAAAAATACATAGTGTTTGATGCGAATCTTCAGATGAATATTCGAAAACTCTATAGAAACCCTAAAAAAATCGACTGGCTAAAATGCAGGCAAATTACACAGTTAAAACTAAATAAAATATCGAAATTGAAACGATGGACGAACTGGATACAAAGATTAAAACTTTTGAAAGGGCTATAAGAATAGCCTTCAAAGTCTGTGTCCAATTAGTCGCGCGAACAAAATCTACCTCCGTTAGTGGAATGAGGACCTAGCCTGGACCTAGTTTGACTAGGCCCATTTTCAACATTTGCTATAAACGCAAATACTGGCAACCTTATAAAGATTACATAAAAGTATACAATAAGGCCATCAAAGAAACAATGTGGTACACTTCGATGGAATTTTGTAGATCTATCGAAACTACGAAGGATTCAGCTAGAATTTGTAAGATTCTGTCCAATGATAGATCCTGCCCGCCTTTAATTAAAAGTACGGATGGTAGGTGGGCTAATTCTTCAGCTTAGTTAACAAATGAGTGTTATGCAATAATGATAATGGTAATGCAAAGTCATCTAATCTAAAGATCTTGTAGACTAGAAGATCTCTAGGGATCAAATTAGTAAAATTATATCTCAGGAAAACGTTTATATAAAAAGTTGTTCTCCATATGAATCGTCTGGAATGGATATCATAATGCCGATTATGCTGCAAAAGTCGCTAGTGAAAAAAAATGGAGTGAAAACCTTGAGCACTTTTTTTACCGATGTCCGGTCCTACTAGAGTCAGACTCCTCTCACTCGGCAAACCGTTCTACAACAACCTTAGTAAATTTTCTAAACATCAATGAATCACTATTATACTATATACATCAATAAATCAATGAATTGATTTCGTATCTGAATTCTTTGGGTTGGATATAAAACCAATAATAACTACAAAAGACAGGTCACGTGAGTGCAGTAGAAACAAAATGGCCCAAATTAACGCTAATTGGTCACCACCTTACCTACCTACCTACTGTACAAACTCTGTGCCCTAGTCTGATTTGATTTATTTTCCTATTCAAGTTTCTGTTTCCCAGAGAATGCACAATTGGATGATTTACACCGAACTAAGAATACTTAACAAAGCTATTGGATGAGTTCCAATTTTGTTTGTCGAAAATGTGGGTCATACAACATTCAAATAGAATTCTAAAAATTAAAAAGAAAATTCTTCTTCATTTAAATAGCTATCCGTTCTGATTTTGAAGTTCTTATTCGGTTTAACAATATATGAACTAGGTCGAGAAATTTATGTAGCAACAGCGAAAAGATATGGTTTCAAGGTCATATCCAATAGCAGTAGTTTATATTGAAATAGTTTAGCTCGTAATTGTCAATACCCCAATATATAAAAAATATAAATATATAATTCTTTTATGAGATAACTGATGGCTCAAGTATTTGTGTCTGTTTATTTTATACAACAACTAAATCCGAGTATCCTATGCTGCTAATAGAAGTGAAAAGGAAAAAAAATATCTTATTTTAAATAATTATATGATTCATATAGAAAATTTTTTTATAAGAATTCTTTCTTTCAAAAAGAATTATATTCTTCAACTATATACTATGGTTCTTAATAGATAGAGCAGCAAATAACCGAAGGTCATTTAATATAATTTATTAAGCATAAAACATTTTAACCACATGTACACTATAATTTTAGTATTTTTTTTTGTTTTTTTCATTTTTAGTCAAATTAAATTCGTTAAGGAGTGATTTTTGAAAGAATATATTCTAAAATCTATTCAATTACAAAAAATATTTTCAAAATCCTGATATATACGTATATATATATGTAATTATCAATCAAATATGGAAATTAAAAATTCCTTTGATTATAATAATTTAAATCAATTTTTGGCAGTGAATTTTGAATCAACATTAAAAGCAACCTTGAATCAAATTGGAAATTTAAGAATAAAAAAAAATATGCTAAATTTAAAAATAACCTAAAAAAAAAGTTTTAACAAATTATAATCACGCCACAAAATTCTCATGAAATTTAACCAAAACATAAATTTAAGAATAAAGGGGAAAACACAAAAGTCAAAGTTCTAATAAAACTAAGAAAAAAAATTAATAAAGAAGCTGATACATACTAACAATTTCCAAATATAATCTTAGGTACTCTCAAAAAAGATCTGTTGATCGTTGTTCATTAAAGAAGAAGAGCAAAAAAAACTTGTTGCAGTATATTTTGATTTCTTTTTCTTATATTTTGTTTTTATTTATTTGTAACCTTTTCATCTCATTAAATAATTTGTATTTTTGCGTTTTTAATAAAATTAATTTCTTTGTTCAATTTTTAAAAGTTTAGATAATTTAAATGTAAATTTTTTCTTTATCCTGTTGCCTTTTATTTTGTTTTGTTTTTTGCTTTTTTTATTAAATTAAAATCATTTTCTAATCAAAACAGTTTTTTGTTTGCGATAACTACATAGTTATTGGTGCAGATCGAATCAGTTTGTATGGCTACTTTTTTCTACGGTTATTGTAAACGTTTTTCAGCTGGGGCAACTGCGTATTCAATTTAGACAAACAGCTGATTCCTTCTAAAAAGCGAATAGTGGTTAAAAAATTGAATAAAGGTTAGAAGTTTTAACTAGAAGGTTCGAAAGATTTAATTTCTTTTTCAAAAAATTAAGATTTAAATTAGGTCATATAGCTTTCAGTTTCTTAAAAACGAAAATAGTAAGTAAATATTTCTGAGTTAATTAAAATTTATTTTAAAAACAGGTCAATACAGGTCACACGCCGCTTTTATGGACCTGCACATCTGTTGCAATTCATGTTGGTAATTCAGTTGGTAATTCATGTGTGTACGATGTAACGAAATTTAAGAAAAAGATTACCATCCTTCTTCAGCTATCCACATTTTTTCCTTCATCCAATCCAATTTCTCAAGTAATCCTTCCCACATATTTTTTCCCAAAACCAAACTGTACATTATATGACTATGTATTAAAGGGTCCATCCTAAAGTTTGGTTTTAAAAAGGGGGTGGTTTTGGTTAGTTAAAGTTCAATACTACTTAGATAAACCTTTAAATGACTGTCGATGTTTTCCACCGTCCCTCGTAAATAAAAACAACCTGCACGGAACAGGGCTCTCCTTTTAAAAAAAATGTTTTTGCGTCCTTGCCTTGATCTTGGTAATCTTTATTTGTTTCTTCTTTAGAAAGCTTTTATTTAGAATTAAAAAAAAAAAACAAACATATTTTTCTAATCTCCTAAGCATTGTTTCTCTTTCTCTAATTTTAAATTTTTTGTATTTTATTTTTATTTTGCTGCAACTTTTTAATGTATCTATATATTCTGTTTTCTATTTCACAGTTTAGTACACAAGTCTAATGAAATTAACTTAATATAAAATAACACTGGAGACCCAATTTAAAGAGTGAATAAAAAGGAATTATTCCAACATAGTGTTCATTACAGTTCATAAAGAAACGATAAACTGATTCCAATTTTTTAATAAAGTAACTGGCTAAATGATTAACACCCTTTAATTATAACGAAGGAATATTCAATCAAATTTAATTACAAATTTAATTTTCTGAATATTTAACTCTTAACAAGTTAATTGGATGGAACAGTGCAATTATTTTATCCATAATGAAATTTATGAATTTTTTGTAATAAAATAATATTTAATAAAATAAAAAGCCAAATATGAAATGTAATTAAGTTTTATTTAAAAAAAAAATGATTTTAATACAACAGATAAAGAGTGAAAGAAAATAGGTAAGTAAGAATGGTTAATAATAGGGTATGTGTAGTATAATATTACTCTCTGAATAAAGCAATCTTGAAGGTTATGAAGGTATAAGATTTTTCGATCTAGTTACATAAGAGTACAGCTCAAAATAAGCCCTTTTTAAATAAGACAACAATTCAATTTTTAGATTTCCTATTCCTCTTAGATTTTTTTAAAGCGTAGATTAATAATATTTCGGGCTTCAATCAAGTGAAAATAGAAAAAATCAAATTTTTAATATTAAGATATATAACAAAAGTTTTTTTTGTAAATATATGAAAATTTAAAAAAAAAAATTATCGGTTATATGAAAACTGAAATTTGATTTTATATGATGTAATTCTGTCATTAAAAACTAAAAATTAAACTACCAGGTTTTTTTTCGTTTACACTTGATTAAAAAAAATTAATAGATATTTACTCTAAAAACTATAACTTCTTAGATTTTGTATCATTGACGTTAAAATATTTTTGAACAAAAATAATTCCATTTCTTTAAAAATTCTTCAAAATTTTTTCATTTTCTTTTGTCCTTTTATTTTAAAAAGAAAGTTATATTGATAAGAGTTAATACCAAAAAATTTATTCGAAAGTCAAAATAATTAAGTTTCTTAAAGTAAAGATGAATAGAGATAATATTGAATATTATATCCAATAATTATTAAAATATTCTTTAAATAGGACAAAAGTAAACATTTTTTTTTTTTTTTTAAATGTGAACAGGAAATTATCTTTCTTTTGCAGGCGTGGCTTTAAATGTCGTAAGGGGGAATAACTCTTACGACGTGTATGAGATTCGAACCTACACTTCTTCGGTGTTTACAGTGTATTTTATACGCTCTTACGCACTAGGCCACCGATGTCCCAAAAAGTGAACTTCTTTTATATTATACTCATTTATCATTTATCTTCCATTTTAAACCAATCAAACGCAATTAATTTTTAATTTAATAAAAAAAAAAAAATTTTTTTTAGTTTTATCATTGTAATGTAATGTATATATACTTATAAATAAATTTTGATTGAAACCTGCCAAAAAAAAATTTTTTTATTAAGTTTTTTCTAAAAATACTTACATTTTTCCCATTAATTTCTATAATAAATACTTCAATTTATGCAAATATTAAATGAAAAAATAAATACATTACAAAAATTACTTCTTCTTTAGTTATTTACAACAATAAAATCCTCAATAAAAAAAAAAAACAAATATTAAATGAGAAATAGAAAATTATTTTAATCAAAATGCATTTTTGTAACCAAAAAAACATGACACAGACGTTCAATTCAGATTTTATCAGCCGGCACTGACACAAACAAAAATAAACTAAATAGATATTCTGCGTCCAAAAAAAAACAACATACAACATTTCAAAATGAATTAACAATAAAAAATAAAATAAAATGCACATAACCAAACCATATAATGTATATACTATCTATATATTTCTATTTATAATCGTTTTCAAACTGAAAGACATATTTTCATTTTATTTCTAATGGTTTAAAACCAACTAATAAGAATAGCAAAATGGAAATATTAAAATATATACGAAGAACAAAAATATTTCAATAATTTAAACTCGCAAAAACTTCTATTTAGAAAAGTACAATAATAAAAAAAAAAAAATAATAAATAACTAATGTAAACAAAATTATGTTAAAAAATGCAATAAAAAGCAAAACATCAATTGTATTATTATTTAAAAAAAAAAAAAAAAGAAGAAAAAAAATAGAAAATTTCTCTCTCTCTATTTGTTTACTTTATAACGACTGCTAATGTCAGTGATCGCATCCACTCAATTTACCTTAAAGCTATCTCTGTAAATATATAGCTATATACTTTTTATATACAGATAATCTAGTTAAAATTGAAGTTTCTAAAAAAAAACGTAAATAGTAAAAATAAATAAAAAAATTCAACAACTAGAACAACATGAGTAAGCAAACGGTAAAATGTTACCAGGAAATTACACTTCGTGGTTAGGATAAAAAAAAAAAAAAACCTTTTTTTTTTGTAACTATAAGAATTACAACAAAGTAGAAAAATGTAAAAACAATTCTCTATAATAAAATACAAATGATAACAAGAACAAAAAAACATAAATAAATAAATATAACAGAAAAATAATACACTAACTAAAACAGCAGCAATAGCCGCAACACACATTCTAGCTGTAAAAGATAATAAATAAAAAATATATACATATACATATATAAATGAAAATCTAATAGAATTACATATAAAAACAATAACAAAAAAAAAAAAAGAAAATAACAAATTTAAACTTTTTTTATCTTCGTTTACTGTTAAAACACCAATATACAAACAGTTTACATTGTGCAAAATGAAATGAGAGTGTGGCTTTAACAAAAATTTTTTTTTTTTTATTTCAATTTTGTTATATTGCTCTTGTTGATTGTTGTTGCTTCTGATATACTATTGCTTCTGTTCTGATATATTTATTTCATGTTCTTTTTTATTCTAAAAGAATATCAAATACATAATATAAAAAAAAATAATAAGTACCTACATAATATAATTTATATATATATTGGGTTTACCAGTAAAAATATGTTGGTTATGAATTGTGAGATTTGTTTGTTTGTTAACAAAAAACATCTCCATTATGAAGAAATAAGGATACGGAGTTTAGATTCAGTATAAAGTTGGATAAGAAATCTCATCCCTAGAAAGTCCCTAAAAATTATTTTTTTTTATATAAATATTTTTGTGTACTTAAAATAGTGGACAAACTTCCTCAATCAAATTATTGAAAACTTGATTTTGCAGCCTAACACTTTATACCTTAGTAAACAGTCATTCTTTATAGTTACAACAAGATAAATACAAGAGGTCGCATAAACTCGATATTTCAATAAAAAGAGATTTCCCAAAAGTCTACCAAGAGAAAAGTCTATTCCTCAAAGTCTATCTAACAGAAAACGATTTAGCAAAGGTCTTACGTCACACTCATATTCTATACTTTTTTATATAAAACTTGAGTATACTCTTTTTTACTTAAAAAATAGTATTTTCACTTAAGTGTAAGCTTTTTGTAAAATTTTTTTTTTTTTAATTTATTCGCCTGACACTTAAATGTGACAAGGAAATTACACACATTATCCTTTCCAGGTGTGGCTGTAAATGTCGTAACCGGGAATTATTCTTACAACATGTGTGGAATTCGAACCCACACTTCCTTGGTATTTACAGCGTATTTTACACACCCTTACCCTATAGGCTACCGAGGATGCTGTTTCTAAAGTAAAAAAGGTATATTTAATGGGAAAAAAAAACACTTTTTCCTTTGGCCACTCCTGAACCAAATTATAAATATAATAAGGTTTCCAGTAAATTTAATTGACCGCTGCTTTCAATCCATTATTTCTCTTTCTCTTTCATTTATAACATTTATGTTTAAAATTCAAAAATCTAACACTGAAGTGATAAAATTTATTTTTACTATGTTCTAATTTTTATATATTTTCCTTGTTTATTTCGTCTTCTTGTGAAAATATTATAATAAAACTTTTCATTTTGTTTTGGTATACCATTGTAAATTACCATCAGGTACACAAATACAAGTATAGGATTAAAAAAATTTATTGGCATCAATATTTTGTGTAGAATGATTGAATTTTTAATTGTAATAAGGAAAACGAGAACAAAAACTTTAATTATTATTGAAAACCTCTATATATTTGGTTGTGCAAGGAAACGAAATGATTTTTACTGTCCAAAACTTTAATCCAAACAACATATTCTCCAGAAAAGATCTCCAGAAAAATTAAAAAGAAAAATTACAAAATATTCGATAGAAATGTCCTTAACCAAATTAATTTGAAACTAGATGATTAACATTAACATTTTGTTTTAAGTTCTAGGAACACCAAACAAGCGAACAACAAACATGTCGTGCCCATATAATAATGTATGTATGCGCATACTTTGTATGTCTAACTTCAAACTTTTTTTTTGTCCTATCTAAACTGAAAAGAAAGATACCGAAAAACACTTTTCTTGATTTTGTTATTATAAAATTTGCATAGTTTTTGTAAAAATTTTAAAACAATGCAAGGCATAATATTATCAGATCACAGACAAATTTTTTGGCTGACAAAGAAGAAGTTTAAAAAAAAAAACATAAAGTTTGGCTGTAGAAGGAGGAAAATTCCATTCAAGTTTTAGGTTTAAATTTCATTCATATTGATGGATTATTAATAAAACAATAGAAAGATTGGAATTAAAATTTCTGACAAGAATCAAAGAATCCGTAGAAAAAAATATTGAGAGTTTGTTGATATTCCTATAATAAATTTTAGCTTTATTTTGGTATTTGAAAATTTTATATTTAACATAATCCTTTCGTTTTGAAAGAATATTTCTGCTTTCTTTTTTGTTCTGCTTTAGTTTGGTGTTTTTGAAGTACCAGAATAATTATTATCTATAAATACATATTTGGATGCGATTTCTCTCTTACAACATACACATTAACAAATAGTAATAAATTTCGTATAACATATTATATGTTTCATAGTATTAACCCATAAGTAACCTATAAATGCAATTACTAAATACAAATACAATATTTAAAAATTAAACGTTTGATATTTTATAAATTTTTTAATTTTTTTCTTTTTATTTCTATTTCCTACAATCAAACATAAGCCAAAGTATATACATTTGCAAAAATAATCTGTATACATTACAACTATGTATATTTTAGTTTTCTATAATAAAACACATACAACAAAACACTTTAAAGTTAATGCGTTTAATCAAGGTAGAAATATTTCATACAAAATCGTGACGAAGAATTTTATACAAATTTTTGGAAAAAGAAGGAAAGCCAAAGGCTCATAAATATTTCGTCAAAAATGATAATCATCTTTCATCATAATATGCATTTAATTATATTGACATTTGATATCGGTAAGGAAGTTTTGTTTGGTTTTGTTTTCCTCTATTAAATTGTTTATATTTATGTATGTATAAATGTTTGTATATTATTAATATTAGAAAAATTTTCTATTAAGTGTTCTATGATATTTAAATTTCTTAAAATTCAAAAAAATTCTTAATTTTGAATGCAATTTATGAAACTCATATAGATTTAGAGTACAGCAGTTTTCAACCAAAATTAAATTTTAAATGAATTTTAATTTTTAAATATTTTGTTATTTTTTCAATACTGATAGATATTCATACATATACATATATATGTATGTTTAGAATCATAATGTTTTTTTTTTCTTTTAAGAGCAAAAAATAAGAGTTAAGAGTTTTTGAAATTTTGTGCCCTATACGAATTTTTTTGTAATTTCGATCACACGATAAAGTGTACGTATACTCGCACCAACTTCAGGACCACTAGTTGCTTTAAATTATTACTACTTCTGACTCTGTTGTTGTTCATTTATTTCATTTTATTCAGCTCCCTTTTGTTTAATTCAATATTTTTTAAAATCAATACAAAAATAACATTTTATAAATTGTTTTAAGAATAAACAATCAGAATATAAATAACTTTTATGAGTTAAAAATTTGCTATTTCATTTGAGATGGAATGAATTTTACTTTGATGTCTCTAAAGGTAAAATTTGATATTTTAATAATTGATTAAAAAGAACTGTCAAAAAAATGTTAAAGAAATAATATAGCTTTTCGTCTGTCCACGATTTTTTTTTGTTTAATTAATCAATAAAATAAATCGAAAAATGTATTCTGCTATTCCATTTTTACTATTATAAAAATTTGTTATTGAATAAAAATAAATTAATTGATTATTAGAAATTGAATAATGTGGAAAAAATAATTAGTAAGCAAATAGGTAGTCTTTCATTTAAAATGTAAAAGTAAAGTATTAGGATTTTAAAAAACTATTATCAATAAAAATGAATTATTAAATTAACCAGAAGGATCTTTGAATATTAGAGAGTTGCTCATGTTTTCAGGTTGAATTTAAGGATCAGGAGTTCAACTTCTCAATCTTTTTTTATTTTAGACATAACTGTCAATACCGTCGTCTTTTATGTTGCTCAATTTAAACAATTGCCCAACGATATGTTTTTATTTACATTTAAATTATGGTTCGACATAATTGTCCAATAGCAACAAAAATAATATAAAGCTTTGAAAGTTTTTTAAAATAAAGCTTTCAAAGCTTGATTAATTTAATTATTGTTAACATAAACTAAAAGGGATTTAAAACAGTTTCAAATTAAGTTTACGACTGTGGCTGACTAATAAATAATGATTTAAATTACAGTTAGGTAAGATATCAACAATACTTCAATCTATAATTACTTTAAAAGGAAAAATTCGAAATAAACTGTTCTAATAATTGATGAATTGAATTTCTTTTCCGAAATTCAACCCTTCTATCAAACGTAAGGCAATAATATGGGTTTAAAAAAATAAAATGAAATTTTACGTTTTAAAACGGATTTTTAAATCAAAGACTTACTTGAATGACAATGGAAATAATAATGTATAATTTTTTTACGGGTATGACGAACGGAACCATTTTATAGGACATTTTTTACAATTTTCAAATATACATAATATGTATAAGTAAAACCGAACCTTACAAGTAGTGATTTGCAATAGTTATTTTTTTTTTTACCGAGGGTCGGTGGAAAACTTCGAAAGTCACCCAAAAGGAATTCACCTGATTTTTCCGGATAGTGTTAGACTTTAACCAACCAAAACCACCCCCTTTTTGAACCAAACTATAGGTTGGGACCTTTAATTCAAATGTACAATTTGGTTTACGGGATAGAGAATTGTATTTAAATTTTTGTAAGTATATTAAATTTTCTTAACTTAACCCAAAATATCAGTTAAAAATTTTGAAATTATAACATCTATAAAATGTAGAAAATACTATTTATTTTAAAAAGAAAATTGCATTGGATTTTGGATTATATTTAAACAGAGAGTTATATGAAGATTATATATAATATTAAAAACATCATTTAATAATGCATCATTCCATCATGATATATTTATTTAATTTTCCTCTCCTTCAACTGAGTTGGTCAGTCAGAATACATACATTTTTTTCAAATCACATTTTGTATCATATTTTTAAATTTTCAAGATTTAACTTCAATCAAATTTATTCTTATTGATTTAAAAGAAAATTTTCTAAACTAATAATTTTTCAGTATTTAAAGAATAACAACAGTCAAACATATTCGAAGAGCACACGGCATGCATATTTCAAAAATTTTACCTTTAAAAATCTTTTCCTGAATCATTCAGATTTACTACAATTTTTATTCTTGTGAATATAATATGATTTATGACATCCACAATACCATTAAAAAAAAAATTATTAAAAAATTTTAACATAACAAATACATTTTTTTTTTCAATCAAAATAAAAATCCAGATCCCTATACCATAGTAAGTTGTCAATTTCTATATAGGTGTGGAGTTTTAAACAAACAAAGAAAATGTTAATCTTGAACGTATTTTTTTTTTTTTTTTGCAAGTTTTAAAATAAATGATTTAAAATTGGAAAAACCAAACCTTTTAATATACCTTAAATGATATAGGGATAACAAGAAAACGAATATATGAAACCAATAATATAACACAAATAAATATCATGTTTCTTTATTGTAATTAGATAAGGAAGGTGCGTCTGATATAATTTTTAACACATAGCGTGTTTTCATCTTTTTTAAAACAAAATGTAATAAACGAACGCATTTCCGTGTAGGTTTGTTGCATAAAATTCGTTAATTTTGCTAAAATATAAAACAAAAAAAAAATCAAGATATAAATTAAATTTATTTTTAGCCATTTTGCAACCAAATGATTAAACATTATTTCAACATTGATTTATATTAATGAAGACATTTGATTGATTTTAAAATATTGATTATTTGATGGTTAATTTAATTATTATAAAATAGGAATGGATTATTTTATTTATCAGTCATCGACTAACCTCTGCTCAGTGTAGACATCCTTTTCTACTAATTTTTTGTTTTCTCTTTTTTTTTCCTTTAAAAATAAAATTTTTTTTTTTTTTTTTTCTTCTTTTTTCTTTTCTATCCCTTTCTTTAGAAAATTGTAATTTAATTTTTTGCCAATCAAGCTTAAAAACATAACCTAAAAATAAATATAATAAGAATATATCTCAAATAACATATAGTGCAAGTGTAACTAAATCCTGAGTGTATAAGTGAGTGAAAAAATGTTAGGTGCCAGACCGATCCCTTCGGGGAGTCGGTTTGCCGGGTTGCCAGACAATGACACCGGTCAGTCCGACGACAACGGTCAGCCAGGTCCAAGACCAAAGAGAGGAAGAGGTACAGACATCACCAACGACATTTTTCCAGAATTGCCACAGGTAAATATAAAGCACAACTGTCCTAAATTTGTTGTCATAGAGTCCACGGATAAGGATAAACCACTTTCTTCCTTTAGCGTCTTTGCTAAAAAAAAGGCTCTTGATAGCATAAGCAAACAAATTCAATCTGTCAGCCTCCTTCGAGATGGCAATCTTCTTATACTGGTTGAATCTGACAAAGTGGCATATAAATTTCAAAAAACAAAAAATTTCGGTGGTTTATGTAATATTTCAGCCAAACTCCACGAGACACTAAACTCCACAAAGGGCACTATTTTCGATAAAAATCTCATTCCAACCAGTGAAGAAGAAATCCTAAACGACCTAAAAAAACAAGGAGTTATCAAAGTACACAAATTTAGTCGTTTCATTGATAACAAAACAAGATATACTGGCTTAATACTTCTTACTTTCAATTCCTACAAAGTGCCAGAAAAAATTGATATCGCTTGGTACCAGGTAAAAGTAAAAGAATATTACCCAAATCCTATGAGATGCAAAACTTGCCAAAAACTAGGGCATACACGCAATAATTGTAAAAACTCCTCTACGTGTGATAATTGCAATCTTCCCCCACACACTCCACATCAATGTACAAGAACAATGTGTACTAATTGCCTTGGAGAGCACCCATCTTCTTCCAATAAATGTCCAAAATACATGCAACAAAAAGAAATTTTAAAGATAAAAACACAAAAGAAATGCACTTACGCCGATGCCCGTAAATTATACAATCAACATAATCCGCTACCACCACATAACTTCGTAACTTATTCTTCTATTGCCAAGAATTCAATACCGTCTGATAATGAAAAAAATAGTAAACAAAATCCAAAAGAAAAAACTTTAAAATCCAATAATTTTTTCACAATTTCTTCCAGCAACGATCAAAACACTAATATAAAAAATAAAGTTAATGATAACATAACCTCTACTTCTAATACAATAGACCCGTCCTCTTCTAATTACAACAACAATTCTTCCTCAATTTCTCCTAAAAATGAACAACGCACAAATCGAACTAATAATGCCAATAATAATCTAACCTCTACTTCAAACACAATAGACTTGTCGCCTTCCAAATACAACAACAACAACATAAAGACAAATGAAAAAGAACCACCAGTTAATGCTATTGACACTAAAAGAGAAAACAATACTCGTAATTTAACAAAAAATATTCCAAGCAATCAAACTTCTTCTTCCAACCAAAGCAACTTTTCACTCAATTTTTTTAACTCAAACCAAGATTCCAAGCAATCAAACATAACTGCTGACATAATTAATACATCCAATCAAACTACAGCTTTATCTAACATAATAAACACAGATTTACTAGAAATTTCAGATTCTTCCGACTGTTAATTTGAAGCACTTCTTGTTATTTATAATAAAATAACAATTCAAGTTTCCTTCAATTTTAACAAAAAAGGTTTCTTATTCACTATTTCATTAAAAAAAAAGAAGAAAAGAACAAATACTTAAAATATATATTTAAATTTAATCAATAACAACTACTTTTTCTCGATTCTTTATATTCGATTATATATCATGTTTTTGTTTTTTTCTTTACTCTTAATAAATATTACATAATGCATATTATTCTTAATTTGAATAATAAAGACAATTATAACAAACAAACGAATCTAGAAACCTCTCATAAACATTATAACATACTTTCAACACGCTCATCTGCCTCTATACCTTTTCGTTTTTCATTTCATTTCCACATAAATAAAAATTTTATAAAAGTTAGCTAATTTCAATGGCCATCAGTCTCCTGCAATGGAATCTAAATGGCTACTACAATAACTTAGATGAGCTTCAACTGATAATTAAAAATCAAAATCCAAATATTATTGCTTTACAAGAAACCCACCTACTTTCTCCCCCTAATACGTTAAAAATTCCACGGAACTTCTCATTCTATCATAAAAACGATATCAGGGCAAACGACAAAGCAAGTCGGGGGATAGCTCTCTTAGTTTCAAACCATATTAAACACAAAATATTCAACCTTAATACAAATATCCTGGCAATAGCTATCGAAATCAATATTAATTTACCATTTGCAGTTATTAATACTTACAGCGCCCCCAACGAATCGATAAGCGAAAATGACCTACACTGTCTCCTCTCAAACTTTAATCAACCGATTTTAATCGTCGGAGATTTCAACGCCTGGAGCCCTATGTGGGGATCCCCTAAATATAATAAAAAAGGCAAAATAATTTCTAACTTTATAAAAAACAGTAACTTAATAAACTTAAACACAAATTCACCAACCCATTTTTCAACTCACGCTACTTTCACTCATGTCGATTTAGCTTTCTGCACCCATCCTTTAAATCTATCTTCTTCATGGAATGTCGATCAATTCCCACATGGAAGTGATCACTTCCCAATAACAATCAAACTCTTCAACAACATCCACCCCCCAACGCAATCCAAACTCAAACCCAAATTCAAAATAGACCAAGCAGACTGGTCAAAATTCCAAATTTCAATCAATAATAAACTTAAACATTTTCAACACATAAACAAAAATATCAACCAATCCGTAAGTCAATTTCAAAAACTAATAATTAGTAGTGCTAACGAAACTATCCCAAGAGCACAAAACAAAAAAATTAGGAAATATACTTGCTGGTGGAACAATTCGTTATCTCTACTACAAATGGAGAAACAAAAACTCTGGAAAATCCTGAAGAGACACCCAAGTAACGAAAATATAATAAACTATAAAAAAGCAAATGCACATTTTAAAAGAGAAGTCAAACTTGCTAAACGCCAATCCTTCGTTAACTTTACAAAAGACATAAATCCAAACACCCCTTCAAAAGTCCTGTGGTCAAAAGTTCGATCGCTTTCCAACAAAACTATATACCACAATATTTCCTATATAAAAAAGTCCGATAACACGCTAACCCAAGATCCAGTAGAGATAGCCAACACACTGGGCAATTTCTGGTCACAATATTCAAGGGATGAAAACTTCTCTAACTCATTTATAAACGGGAGAAACTCCCTTCCACTCCGGATTGCTCCGCCGTACACACCAAACAAGCGCGCTAAACAGATCGAACAACCAATAACAGTATTAGAGTTGCAAGCCTGCTTGAACTCTCTAAAAGGCAAGACTCCAGGTTATGATAACTTGTCATACCCTATTTTGAAAAACCTTACTATTGAAGCGAAATCTAAACTATGTGAATTATATAATATCATTTTCCTTACAAGTACCATTCCACAACAGTGGAAAATCGCAACAATAGTCCCCATAGCTAAAGAAGGTAAAGATCAACACTGTCCGTCCAGTTATCGCCCTATATCGCTACTCCCATGCGCCAGCAAAGTCTTAGAAAAAATTGTAGCAAAAAGACTCTTTTGGTTGCTAAAGGAAGGAAATCTAGTAACAAACAAGCAAACGGCCTATAAATCTGGCAAAGGAACTATGGATGCACTACTCCTATTAGATCAAAATATCCGGGACAGTCTAAATGCTAAAAACCATATTTCAATCATATCAATCGACGCAGAAAAAGCCTTTGACCGTGTGGGTATGCATTCAATTATCGAACAACTAACTGAATGGAAAATCGGGGGGAACATAATTAATTTCGTAAAAAACTTCTTGTCGAATAGAAAAATAAGAGTCAAAAATAACGAATTCTATTCAAACATTTGGCCACTAAACAATGGAATCCCTCAAGGATCTCCATTATCAGTTCCATTATTTTTAATCGCCTATAATAAACTCAGCAAAATTATAGATGATCAAAAATTTTTTAAGCACGTGCTATACGCCGACGATCTTTTAGTTTATTCCACCATTAAAAACTTTGGACAATTTAAAATCAAACTTGAAGATCTAGTAACAGAACTAACAGATTGGGGAAACTTCAGTGGCTCAAAAATATCAATAACAAAATCAAAACATTTGCACATTTGTAAAAAACACAATTGTAATAACTTTGTAATAAACACTAATTCCTTAAATTTACAAAATGTTTCAAATTTAAAAATATTAGGGCTTGTTTTTAACTCAAGATACTTGTGGAACAGTCATATAGAAATGTTATGTAGTTCATTAAATAATAGACTTAATTGTATAAAATGTTTAGCTAGCAAATATCTAGAAAGTAACACAAAATCTTTGGTTGATGTAGTTAAAGCAGTTATTCTCTCCAAAATCGAATATGGACTTCCCATTTATGGAACAGCAGCAAAAACGGAGCTACAAAAACTTAAAACAATATACCATGCATCAATACGCTCAGCACTTGGGGTTTTTCGATCCACGCCAATTCCTATTATCCTCGCAGAGTCAGGACTTGCGACCTTAGAAGAAAAAATTAAGCTCTCTACCAGGAAGCTATTAACCAAAATTATTTTTTCAGAGGGAGTTGAACTATATGACAAATGCAAAAGAGTTATAGCAAGAAAACGCATACCAAAAAGACCATCAACACTACTTCAGGTCATTCTCTTTGCCAAAAAGAACAATATGAATTTCAAGCCCATCAGCAACCCGAGGTTGCGTTTCCCTCCTTGGGAACTGAAGCTGGATAGCGTTAATCTAAATCTCAACAACTGGAACAAAAGCCAAACCAATCCAAGTCTATTTCAACAGGAATTTCGATCTTTAAGAAATAAATATGCTGAATGGAATCTCATATTCACCGACGGTTCAAAATCCCCCTTTGCAACAGCATTTAGTATCGTGGATGAAGAAAAAAATATTTTAAAAATAGGAGCCCTACCCACATACTCAACATCCTACTCTGCTGAGGCACTTGCGGTACTAGAAGCAGTAAAATTAAAAAAAAATCCAAAAGAAAAATACATAATTTGTTCTGACTCCCTTTCAACAATGAAAGCGGTCATCAATGTTAACAACACCGAAAAAACCATAGAAGAAATACGGGACACCCTAATAAAAAAACAAAAATCTCTAAAACTTATGTGGGTCCCAGGACATGCGGGCATAGAAGGAAATGAGTTTGCCGATAAAATAGCAAAAGAGGCGGCAAATTCCCCTCTTGTATCACTAAACTTCACAAATAAATCAGACCTAGTCGAAGAAATAAAAAAGATAACGCAGCATGAATCCTTACATACCTGGGCAAACTTTACTCACTTCTATAAACACATCAACCCCAAGAAAGAACCATCATCCTTTCCAGCAAACGCGAGCAGAAGGGACCTTACGGTGTACACAAAATTTAGAACTGGGCACACTATACTCACCCACCAACACCTATTCAACAAAGAACCAGCTCCAACTTGCACATTTTGTAATAATCAAGTCATTACAACTGAGCACATAATTATCGAATGTACAGAAATTGATGCCATAAGAATTCAGCAAAATATAAAACCGCTACACTTACTTTTGTCGGAAACCACAGCGCAAAATGTCACAACGTTCGCAAACTTTCTAAAAAGATTAAACATTTACAATAAAATATAAAAAGCAAAATATAAAAAAAAAAAGGGTAGGGTACTGTTCCACATAAAAAAAAAAATAGTTTTATCAAAAAAGAAAGTACACAATAAAAAAAAAATAATTATAAAAATAAAAAAAAGATAACATGTAACTTAGGTTCAACAATTTTAATTTTTGTTCAATTTTTTGTTCCCTAATAATGTACTTTATTAAAAAAAAAAATAAAAATAGCCGAAGGCCTCAGTTGCTAGTGCTAGAATTATTATGTATAATAAGTAATTAATTTTAGTTATTGTATAAGTTGAATAAATAAATAAATATTTTATTTATAAAACACTGAATTGTGGATGATAATGGAATTATATGTATCTAAAGATATTCAATAAATATACAAATAAAATACTATAAGTATTTCTTAGACAGATAATCTACTTTCATAATATTTGATTCGCTTCAAAAGGTCCGGGTTGAATAAAAATAGTTTTTCATTTTCTATAGTTAATAGATATAGGACTATTTTTATTATCTACTATTATACTATCTACTATTATATCTACACATAAAAAATAAAACATAGCTTAGCCTTGTTAAAAATTTATTTTTACTTGGAATTCATTCAAAGTGGCGCAGCTTGACTAATATAATCGATTTATTTGATTTATCCTTGATGATATTGATTAATGATATTTTTGGAACTTTATAGTAATATTTACTCGATTATGTCTCTTACTAGTACCAAATACTTTTTATAGGTTCAATAAAACCATATCCTTTTTCTATAACGTTATTTGTACATATGTTTATTTGTTATAATTGATTTTTAATAATCAATAGGCTAACCAATTTTATCTGATCATTTGTCTGGCTAATCTTTAAACCACAAGTATTATACAATATTTTTATATGTTTACAGTGCTAGACATTTAGTCCTTTCTCAAACTTTAATATTAACTTGGAATATTAACTTTTCTTGATTTAAAAAAATCTGTACTAGCCATTTAAACCTTTTTCAAAGTTTATCTTGGAATATTAACTTTCCTTGACTTAAAAAAATCTGAAAAAAGTAACAAATTAGAATTTTTATTATAAAATATTTTTTTTACGGGGGCTTTACGGGATTTTGTATCAAAAGGCGTTAAAGAGGAGGGATAAGAAGAACAATTTCTCTATTAAGCTGTGGGACTTTAGTCCACTAAACGTCACCTCCCTTTTTCACCAAACAATATATTAGTGGACCTTTAGTACTGTTTCACCAATGGAACATGATCTAAAAATATGATTTGCTATGATCTAAAAATAGATTTAAGGTTTGCAAGAATGTGAGGAACAAAGGTGTCAATTATATTCTCCTTAAATCTATGTAAATTAAAGATATAATTGTTCGTAATATTAGGGAACACATCAGGTGGTAGATGATTCCACATTCGCAATATGTGAGTCACAAACGAATTACCATATTATGCTGAATTATCTTGTTCTTCTTGGAAAATTTTGATTAGAAGAATAAAATTTGAATTTTTATTTTGCCGGAATAATTGTTCCCATTTTCACTAAATATCTGCAAAATAAAGTAAGAGCACCTACTAAACGTTGGAGACTCAGTGGAGAAAGCGTTGAGGTGACATTAGGATCGAATATTAAACAAATTGATATATTTTACACTTCATCGAGAAATCTCAATGTTGCTTTGGAGCCTCCTGCGGTATATATACATTATTCTCCATTTTAGGTTGTATGAATTCTTTGTAGAAGAAGGTTTTACAAATATTCGAAAATCTATAGCTGAAGTTTTATATATAAGAAATTTTATATATACAGCAAATTCTAAAATCTATAGCTGAAGTTTTATATATAAGAAAAACGTGATTATTGCAACGTAATTCTTCATTTCGCTCCATGCCCAAGATATTTAGTTCACCACTATGTTTCAAAACTCTATTTAAAAAATTAAGTAAGGATCGTAGTGCTAAACAGCACTGAGTTTGTTTTTTGGAATTAAAACCTGTTTATTTCCTCTCAATAAAAGATTTTGGCTCAGTGTTGATTTAGCGATATGGAAGTTGAATTTTTTTCATGTTGTCTTAAGTTGTCATAAGAAGCAATGCAAGTTTCTGCCGTCAAAGTTTATTAATCCAAATCGATTTAACAAGTGTAAGAGTAAGGGTAGAGAAATGTGAGAATCCTCATTTGTAAGAGTAACAGTTAATACTGAATAAAGAATCAGGATTTATAAAAATTTTCAAAACACTCGTAATAAATCTTAAGGCTAAATATTAGTTTTAACAAATTAGTGGTATTCGCCCTTTTCGCCATGGTTAATAAAATATATTAACCATGAAAATTTATTTTACTACAAATAAAAAAAAAACTGTACAAAATTCAAAACAAAATATGGATATTTATTCCAATTTAATAAGAAACTCTTATTATTATCACTTTTCTCACTTTCACTTGCAATCAAACTTTTAATTTTTTATTTTCAATTTTAACTTTTAATTTATGCATTTCATAAAAGATCCCAAAAAATTATATTTGCATGAAACTTCATTAACTTTATTCTTTTTTTTCCTTCCCTTTTCCACTTTAAATAAAAAAACATAATTTTTCTTTAATTAGTTCGACTATAAATTGACGACGATTTTACAAAATGAATTTGCAACAGAAAAACAAAATTCATACAAAGTAACTAGTCACCGTTTTTTGGTGTATTTTAGTTTAAAAACTGGTTAGACACCAAAACTCTGCAGCGCTCATATTGCAATTTAAGCAAAAAAAAAGGTGTTAAAAATTATTTCAAAATATGTATGTACATTTTGAATTTCAATAGACTCGCCATTCAAACCTAAAAAAAAATTTGTTGCACTAATACACATTTCACGTACATAGTATTATAATCTTTTGTATTAACTAGAAAAGGTGCGAATAAGAATCATTTTAACACAATGCTTCAATTTTTATTTGCTGTTCTGAACAAAATTAAACGCAACTCTTTAATTACACATACGTATCAGTGCGCTCTTATTTTTGCAATTGTTGTTGTTGTTGTTGTGGTTAATGCAATTGAAAAATTAAAATTTATACAACCTTTGGTTTGTGGTCAGTTAGCAGAAAATTCTTAATATGAATAAATAGAATAAAAATATAAAATGTAATGTTCTAAGAGGCATTTCTTTTAACTTTTGTCATGATCATTTGTAGAAACTGTTAATGATAAATAATGTGATCTGTAAATGTACTTTCACAATTTAAATTAATTTCTTAAATTACGGTTGGCAATTTTATTAAATACAAATGATCGTACAGCTATTATAGCGTTAATTTGAATTGTCATAAGAAGAAAGAATATGAATAAAAACAGATTAGATATAGGTAAGTATAGTTAGGTAAGTAAAAAGTGCCTGCAAATGCATTAGGCCAGTTTAGATTCATTATGATCAATTACTCTGGAACAATTTTTCTCCTAATTAAATTATGCCGCTCTGAAAAATCAAATTGGTTATTTAAGAAGAATCACCCCAGAAACTTTATCCTTTTCAGATGAAGAAGTTTCCATCCACACAAAGGAGAATGATTTATTACTTCTACTCTTTCATTTTCAGGTTCCTCAAAAGTCATATGAAAAACCACCTAATCTTATGGTATGATCGAAAAGTGCCCCGTTCAAAAGCACCTATAACTTTTTCATATTACAGCGATTTAGGAATAAGAATTTAGTTGATTCTTTAAGATCTAATATAGATCAATAAAAAAAACCTCCTACGGTTTGTGAGTGTATTGGTTTCTTGTTTCGATTAATATTTGCGTATTGTAATAGAAATTCTAAGATTCTTCTTGCTTATTGAATATTGTGCAATCGATTCAGGCAAAAATTTTTTTATTTTTACAATGGTCTAAAGAGTCACTATTATAGCGTTAATTTGAATTGTCATAAGAAGAAAGAATATGAATAAAAACAGATTAGATATAGGTAAGTATAGTTAGGTAAGTAAAAAGTGCCTGCAAATGCATTAGGCCAGTTTAGATTCATTATGATCAATTACTCTGGAACAATTTTTCTCCTAATTAAATTATGCCGCTCTGAAAAATCAAATTGGTTATTTAAGAAGAATCACCCCAGAAACTTTATCCTTTTCAGATGAAGAAGTTTCCATCCACACAAAGGAGAATGATTTATTACTTCTACTCTTTCATTTTCAGGTTCCTCAAAAGTCATATGAAAAACCACCTAATCTTATGGTATGATCGAAAAGTGCCCCGTTCAAAAGCACCTATAACTTTTTCATATTACAGCGATTTAGGAATAAGAATTTAGTTGATTCTTTAAGATCTAATATAGATCAATAAAAAAAACCTCCTACGGTTTGTGAGTGTATTGGTTTCTTGTTTCGATTAATATTTGCGTATTGTAATAGAAATTCTAAGATTCTTCTTGCTTATTGAATATTAAGGTTTATGTGCAACCGATTCAGGCAAAAATTTTTTTATTTTTACAATGGTCTAAAGAGTCACTAATCACTATATCCGGATAAGATGGATATCGAAAACTTCACCATGTTTATTTAACGATGAGAGGTAGTTACTAACAACAGCTGATCTCACCCAGTAGGAGTTCAAGGTTTTAATGCCATCTTGATAATCCGTGAAGGTAGATTACAATTTAAATATTTATAGAATAATAAATATTAGAATTAAAACTATTTTATAAGCAAACTTTAAGGTTTTATTTTTTATTTAGAACTTCGGCAGTTTCCTCGTGAAAGACTTGGTATATAGTATTAAGACCAAAGATAATTTAAACAGAATTACAAATTTAAATTTATCAAGTCCCAATCTATTATTTTAATTAGCTTTGTAAATCTATAGATTCTTAAAATATCTTTACAATATAATATTCAACAGTTTCTAGTTGTTGAAGTTTTTTTCTATTAATTATTCACTTGGAAAACTGACCTAACTGACACTTTCTGAGTTACTTTTTATTCAAGAAAATAAAAAAAGACTACAAATTTTCTTACAATTTTTACAATTGAATTTTTAGATTTGTTTTGTTTGCTGAATGTTAACAATCGACTTTGATAATGAAACAAATTTTTTCATCTGGACGTTAACTAGACTAGTGATTTTATTTTTTTTTTTTTTGTTCAGTTGTGTTTGCATTTTTTTTTATTCTCTTTTCATCCCACCAGTTATTTTCTATCTTACAATAGCTTCATTGTTGAAGTCATGTTGTTGAAATACAATGTAGGGCTTTAAAATTATTTAGGTTCAAAAAGAGAAAATCAAAAAAAAATAGTCAACAGCTACAATAAAAAGAATATATAATTTACTTTTCGAATTTTAAATTCTTTAAGTGGATTATGTGTAGGAGTCATTGAACCTCCACGTTATAATCTTATAAAAAAAATTCTTAATCACCACGAAAACATAAACTAAAATTTAACATAAGAATACAAGCAAAAAAAAAAATGTATAGGTAATAAAATTTCTTTTTTCAAGATTTGATCTTTGCTTTCCCTACGTGGTTTATTTTTGAATTTTGATGGTCTTTTGTTAATTTTTTACGCGTTTTTTATCTCCTGATTAATTCCGTGTTGCTTCGTCAAGTTAGCAGTATATTACAGAGCAGAAAATCAAGAAAAAAAAAACCTACATATTAAAACAAAATTATTTCCTTTATGTTAAGGATTAAAAAAAAATTTGTTATTTGTAATTGTTTTTTTTTTTTTGTTGAAATAAATTTTTTAAAAAAATCAGTATTACAGATCAAGTATGCACCATTATAACTGTCAAAAGGTGTTCACTGGCAATACTTTAAGCTGATGATATTTAAGATATGTAAGTATTTTAAAAAAGACAGAATTGAAGCATTAGGTGCAAATGAGCATTGATTTGGTTAAAAATTTACAATCGTCTTGACTGGTTCCTTAAATGTATACTAAACTAGAAATATGTATTGAAATACATGTAAATTATGCTTATAGAATAGATAAAGTAATATAATAGAGTGAATTGTAGCGAAGATCTAAATTCCAAGATATATAATAAAGATTAAGCTTTTTGAAAATATTTTATATAGTGATGATGTTAATGCTAAAAAAAAATTAAGTCTGATATAAAATATTATTTGACCTTTTTAGTTTTAGAACTCTAGATCACAATAAAACAATACAACAAATCACAACAATAAAACCACTAATGAATTTGTTTCAGAGTGAAATCAAACAAAAAAAAAAAAACTGTTTTGGAAAAACAGTATTCATAAATAGATTTCGATTATTAGTACTTTATAGCTTAATAACAGAAAACTTTTAGTTACATTATAAATTTCTGAAGTTAAAAATTAGCCTCATTTAATTTTTTTCCTTTAGATAAATAATATTTGAAAATATGTCTCAATATTAAATTTTAATAAGAAAATATTTTAAACAATATCATTTTAGATTTTACCACGGACCAAAAAATTAAAATTTAATTAATTTAAATACGTTCAAGATAGTAAACTATTACATCTACTAGTAATGTTTTTTTTATTTCTTCTTTTTCTTTCAGTTTTTTTAAATTTACAATTAATTGTAGGTATATTCATTTTAATAGGATAAAAAAATACTTAGATTTATGTACATTAACTATTTAACTAAATAATAGTATAACTATGTAATACTATTTTTATTTTGATAATATAATTCCAACGTACTCCTAAAATTATGCAATATTTTATACAAATTTTAAAATACACCTATCGGGGCCTCGGTGGCCTAGTGGGTAAGAGCGTATTAATTACGCTGTAAACACCGAGGGAGTATGGGTTCTAAACTCACACACTTCATAATAGTAATTCCCCGTTACAACATGTACAGCCACACCTGAAAAGGAAAGGCTGTGTAATTTTCTTGTTTAAAGGTTAATCAGAAAAAAAAAAAATTATGTGGCAGAGAAATGCACTACATAAAAAATACACCTATCCAAGTATGTATAATGAATGAACCTCGGTTTGAATTACTGAACTTTCCCAATAAAAAGTTTAATCTGCAAAGTAATCAGCAAAGTAGTTAACTAAATAGGCATTATTGTGATAAAACGCAAAAGAGAATCGAAAGATGTAAAATATTATTTAGTTCAAGAAAAGAAAATAAAAATATTATAGCTTACTATAATTTTCTTTAATATTTTAAAAATTATTGAAAAGGTAAACTTGCTATAAAAATGTTGCACACAAAAACCTTCCATAAAACTTGCTAAAAAATGTTTATACATATAATAGCCAAATATATTTATTCATTTTCATTTATACTTACTACTTATCACTGATTTTAAATTCGATCAAAAAAATAAATCATAAAAATCAAGATGATAGATTAAAAATTACGTAACACCTCTTCACAAAATTTTTAGTCTAAACAAAAACGTATAATTTTTAACTGTATAATAAACCTGATAAAAATGAATGATAATGAATATCAAATATACTATTTCTAACTTAATCCGGCTACTTTTCCATTTTGCATCGATAGTAATCACCATGCTTTTTATTTTCATTCTTTTCATAAAGTGATATGTGATTCAAATATGCATAAAACAATTTTATTTCCATTTTCCGTCAAAAAATTTAAAAAACAGATTTTATAGGCAGATTAGGATAAATGAGGAAAGGAATGTTATAATAATTTAAAATAAAATTTAGTCAAAACTGTCGTTTATCAGACTTTGGATTCAAAACGATGATTTTTTGAAAAGTTCACCTATTAAACCAAAAGCCAAAAGAACATTTTAGAAAGAAAGGACAGTGAAGATTTCATTAAGTCGTTGCATTATATACGCGGTCAAAAATTATTAAATAAAAAAATAATTCCTGGGAAAAAATGGTTTGACTGCGATTTCTAAAAAGCAAGTATTCGAAAAAACAACCAAAAATATATTTTTGATGCAAAAAATAACACAGTTCTATCTTTTTACTATAGTTTCTTTTGTTTCATAATTATTTAAAAAATATCACTACAAGAAATGCAGCGTTTTTAAGTAAATTTAAATTTTTTTCTCTTTGTCGAAAATCCAACCAAAACTTTATCTAAGAAATTAATGAAAAATGCATCCATCTGTTTCTTACAGATATCAAAGAACAAAGGTCAAAAAAATTACGTTTTATTAATCTTACAAGGCAAAATTTAAATTCATTAATTAATTGATCAATGGAAAAAATATAGACTTCAAGTGAATGAAAGCTGTTAAACTATACTCAAAAATAAGATAATATAAAAGAACTATTGGCTGTACACTAAAATAACATATTGCCAATTATGTATATTGTTGCTGTATAAACTTAATGACATGTTTGTCAATTATATTGTCAATCAATTGTCAATCATTAATATACAATTTGACAAAAACTGATATAGAATAACAGATGCATACATGTAAATTGACAATACATATAATTGACAGCAAAATGTAATATAAATGGGTAGGTTAGTTTAATGTTTTCCGATCTATTAATAAAAGTCTTGCACACTCAGTAGTAATTTTATGAGGTTAATAAAAAAAACTGATAATTTTTTACAAGTTTTGAAAAATCAATATTCAAAAATATCTAGCTTTTAAAGTATAAGATATTTTTAAGTTAGTAGTCTTCTCAACTGACAAAAAGAGTAGCTATATCATTTCATTTTATTACGAGTTTATTACATAGTTCTAGATCATTGCCAGTTTTTGTTTTAAATTTAGTGTATTTTACTTACTTCAACCACAAAGAAAAACAACACAGAACGAAAACTAAAAAATTTTGAATTAAATGGTTTTTATAATATTTCAATGATCTGTTAACATGAAATAACTATGACTACATTATGTTTACTGTAAAGTGTAGTTAAATAATAACAGATATCACGAGTTTTTCTTTCATTTGTTTTCTAATTTTTTATTTTATAGTTTTTTTTGCTTTTATTTAAGTGCTAGGTGCTACTGTATACGCTGGAAGGGATTTGATGTTGATTTTTTTTCAAATATATTATGAGTTTGTATCCTTTTATCTTCCTTTTTTGTTTTCTTTTTTCTGTTTTAGTGTAATAGAAAAGGTAAGATGAGTTTTTTCATTAATTTAATGTAAACCGAACATAGATATTTTATTCAAGAAAATTATGACAAAAAATGATATGTAGAATATTTGTATAATTGTATCATATTCAAATTATAGATATTAATTAATTTTTTTTATAGTAAAAGAAAAATAAAAGAAAGAAAAGATAGAAACGATAAAGAAAAATAGTAGTTTAATTGGATAATGATAACTGTTAATTTAACTTTAATATTATATAAGAAATAATGATTAGTAGATACCAATGTTTGCTGCTATTCTAAGGATTTTATTTGATTTGTTTTTTTTTTTTTTGAGGTTAAGGCAATCAATAAAGAGTTGTCATTTTAAAACTTATTTCCGGTAGGAACTATTAAATTTAATTATACATAAACAAAATATATAATAATTTTTTTAATAATTTTAAATTTTTAATTATTTCTAACAAGAAGAGCAAAATTTTATTTCATGTCTCATAATATGGAAATAAGATTTATAAGACTTGGTTTGAGATTGTATAGGGTAAAGAAAAATTTTGAAAGGACAATAAAATTAGAACAGTAAAAAATAAAATAATAAAAGAATTGAAGACATTAAGATTGGAAGAATAAAAGTTGAAAATATGAAAGGGTATGAATAGGAATATTTTAAGAAATTTTTTTTTGAATTTGTTAGTATTGTACATGTGCTTTTTCTCATTCTTACAATTTAAATTATAAGAAGTTCCAAATAAGTAATATGTATGTACTTTTCAATCAGAATTTTGCAATCTGAGGCGTTCCGAATAAAGTATTGTGAATACGAATACCTAGCACATTTTAATTAATTCAATGTCTTCAATATTAAGCTTTATAGTTTGCTATAAAATTTTATTTAAAAGCCTTAAAGTCATTTAAGTTGGACTTAGTTTGCTTTATCTAAATTAAAAATATTTAATAAATTCTATTTTAAATTTATCTTATATACTATACATGCAATTAATAAGGAGATACATCAATCTAATAATTAATAATATTACTTATCCTTTTCAGACCCAGATTTGACAATATTGATGAATGTCAAACAAAGTAATGAATCATATTAAAGATTAAGAAAATAGATCGTTAATACAAATGAAACAACATAACAAACGTTGGAAGAGATCACAGCACGTTTTATTTATTTGAATTTTTCAAGAATATTAACATTGAGCCAAGCAAGGAGTTTAAAAGTACCTGTCTACTATAAATTGAAATAAGCCAAAAGAAGTTATAGATAAATTTAATGAAAGTTCATTAGAAGAATATGAAATGCAATTGGAACAGTAAGGAACATAAAACATAGAATGTGCACACATAGAATTAAATTACAAAATTTTGAGCAATGAAAAAATTTTTTTTTTAGTTTAAATAATAGTATAACTATTATTCCCCGGCCAAATAAATGTGACAAGAAAATTACTCAGCCCTTCATTTTAAGGGGTAGATGTTAATTTCGTAAGGGGGAATTATTCTTATGATGTGTGTGGAATTCGAACCAACACTCCCTTGGTATTTAAATATATTTCATTAGCTCTTACTCACTAAAGTCGTCACCTTCATCTTCTTTAGCTGCTTATCGGATTAGATGTTTGCGGTCATATGATTCTGGCAATTATGTTTTGAAATTCACTCCTTTCTGTTGCTGAATGTATTAAACTCCAATATTTGTAAAGCCTGTTCAATTTCTTATATTACGTAGCCACAACATTTGTTTCCTTCCAATACCTCTTTTCCCTTCTATTTTTCCTTGTATGATTAATTGAAGGAGCTTATATTTTTCGCCTCGGGTTATATGGCCCAAATAAGAAATTTTTCGATGTTTGAGGCTTTTGAGTACTTTTCTATTTGCGTTCATTCTGTTAAGAACTTCCTCGTTTTCAATGTGATCTACCCATGGAATTTTCAACATGGCTCAATTCTGTTCATATCTCTTGCTCATAGCTGCACATAACAGCAAATCGTCACCGAGGCTCTGAAAAGAATTGAATAACATAAAATTTTATTTAAATAATAAATGAAGGTTTCGGATAATTTTTGTAGGTAATAATACATTTTTTTAACAGTTAAACATAAGAATATATATTATTTAATTATTTTTACTATTATTAATTTTTCTTTCCGGATTTTTATTAAATTCATAATTGCATAATTAAAAGTACATGATTCAAATGTGGAATTTTTTTTTTCATTTTAAAACTTACAGCACGAGTTTATAAATATTTATCGATTATTCTATTTGTTATTTAAAATTTATACGAAATGTATATACTAAACATAATCTTATATGTACATACATATATATATACACATGTTTAAATTTAAGAATATTTAAGAATTATTTTCATTTTAACCATTATTTTTTTTTTTAAATAACCGTGAAATAAAAAAGAAACAAAAGAAATTAAAAACCAAATAAAAAATTGCATAAAATTAAAAAAACAAAAACTTCCAAACAGATATTATTGCACAATTTTAACAAATTTGTTGCGCACACATAATATTACATAAAATTCAAAAAAAAAAAAAAAAAGTTCAATCAACCTTAAGTTAAGATAAAAAAAAAAATATATAAAAAAATGAAAAGAATTGAAAGCGAAAAAATTTAAAAAACAAAAACAATTTATCTAAAAGTTATTTTTTAAAAATTTTTATTTTCATTCTGCTAAAACTTAAATTTAAAAGATCATATTCCTCGCAAAAATTAAAAGATTGTGTTGGCGTCCTTTCGCACAATATTTATTTTTATTTTTTTTCTTTTTCTTTCTACAAGAAAAGAAGCAGAGAATTAAATCGGTTTATGACCAAAAAAAAAATTAAAGATCCTTGCAATTCCTTTAAAATAAGTCCTTCTTAACTTAAATTAATGATTTCTTCATCAACGAGTAAAATTTTAAATAAAAGTATTTTCCTTAAAGACGTTATTCCACAAAAGTAAATATTAAATTTGGCTAGAAATAATAGATATTGGCTAGAAATTTTGGCTCTTATTTAGTGAGCTCAGTTCTAATACAACTAAAAGTGTAAAACATTCATTGTGTTCAAATTAATAGGAGGTAATAATTATTTTCAATTTATTTATGAATAATAAAAAAATAATAATTAATAAATAAAATAAAACAGATAATTTTAAATTAGACGTTTTAATTCATTGATATCCAAATATCCCAATAAACAACAAACAAATAAATCCTACGTGTGATACTGAATCCGAAACAATTGATTTACAACATCAAATATTTAGAAACAATATTGTATCAATAAATATGTTATCAATATGCCAACAAAATTATAGAATTATCACAATACTATTTAATTTTGTGAAGTTTTTTTTAAATCAGTTATCTATAGATACAAAAGTCACTGTAACTGAAATCCAATTAAAATTATCGTTAATAAAATAAAATGACTTTCATAAAATGAAAAAAGTTGTATTTTCAAATAGAGCTTCATTTAAATAATTTGTAATTAGACTTTCTAAAAGAAGAGATGAACATGCCTTAAATATTGACACAAAATGAATATTATGTAGATAATAAGATACTATTGTTTTATTTTATAATATTTATTTTTTATATTTTAATTATAATTATAATTTTTTACTCCTAAATGATCTTGCGTTGTGTTGTTTATTAATCCTATAGTAGTACAAGTCTTATTAATATTAAAGTTAAACATCATATTAATTCAACTATACTTTAAATTTACCTTTAATTTGAAAGTTTTGTTTAAATTTTATTTAACTCTCTGTCTCTAGAAAAAAAAAAAAAAAACAAAAAATGCCAGAAAAAAGCGGTAAAAATAGTGCTGACAGTTTTTTTTTTTTTTTTAAGAATTGACAACAATACTTGATTTAAGATATACGGGATTCAATATTTCCAAAGGGACATTGTGTCCACATAGCCTTAAGATAAAGTCCAGCTCAACAAAAAAAAAAAAAAAACATCTTATTGTACAGCGATGTATTTATCTCTTTCTTTCCTCTTAATTGACTTCTAAAGTAAAGAATATCATGTACAATATATTGTTTTCTTTATTATTTGTTAGTTTAAGATTCTTACTTTTTCTCATTTCTTTTTGTTTTTTGTCTGTTCCCTTTTTGGTGGAATTCATTTGGGTAATAAACATGTCATAAGCGGAAATTGTTTCATGTTTAAGCATAAATGCATTTTTGCTGTTTCTTTTGTTGTTTCGCAGTTGATTTTATTTTTTTTTTTTAATTTTTATGTTTTTGAAATAAAAAAAAAAAATTTTAAAAAGAAAAAATCCCAATGAAAAAAATAAGAGGAGGACATATAATATGAAAACCCTAAACCAGAAATTAAATTATCATAAAAAAGAAATAATTTTGTTTTCCTAATAAAAATTCAAGATGAGACAGAAAAAGAATCTGAACAATCCTAAAAATAATGAAAATGTGTATTATGTATGCAACAATGTTACTTTTATCTTAAAGCTATTTCCATTGCTGGCAATACAATGCAATAGTATATAAGCAAATGTTGTTCTTATACTTAAAAGATCATTTTATAACGTGTTTTCCATTAATATAGTATGGTAAAAGACGAAATGAACGATTTTTATCTTTCGTTTATTTTTTTTTTTTTTTTAAGGATGACACAACATTTTGTTAATGATAATGTAAATTGGAATCAAATTGATGGAAATTCTATGCATATTGATGACGAATAAAATGTTTATCGTCCAATGGTGATCATAAAATACATGATCGAAGCAAATCAATTCAGTTTTTTTGTTTTTGTTTTTTTTTTTTTGATTGCATTGATTATGCAAATTGGAAAACTGGCACAAAAAAAATATAATGAAATAGGTGGACTAATATTTAATTTTAGTTTGCATATTTTTGTTCGTTTTTTTTTTTTTATTTAAATTTAAACAATTTAGTTGAATTTTTATTTTATACTATAAATATTAATGTATGTTTCTAAAATATAAAATTGAAAATTGTTTTGCCTACTAATATGTACCTTTTATGCTTGCCTAAACGCTAGTTTGCACCATAATTTTTGGAAAAAAAATTTTTCTGAACTTGAAAGAAAATATGAACTACTTTTAGTTTCAATTTATTTACCCCTATATAACTTACCCTTTTTTAGGTTATAGTTTGTGATATCGTATCTATAAAATCAGTGTTGGTATAATCAATTCATCATATCAGTTGAAAAGAATTTTTTTTTTTATATTAATTCCAAAGTTGAAACAAGCATTAAAGTTAAATACGCCAAATAAAACAAACATTAATTATTTTGGCCTCGAATGTATAGAAATACATTAATCCGTTTAATTATACATTTGTAAAATAGTAGGAAACTGGGAGGCATTTAATAAAGAGTAGGAGTAGGCAACAAAGATTTTATATGATTTTTTAACTTTTGGTCATTGATGGATTTTCTTATACTTTGTAGAAGAATTATTTCCTTACACTATAAACTATTTGGAAGAATTTTGCTGTCTATTCTCAACGATTTGTGGATTTCAGTTTACTAAATTGAAATTCTACAGTCAGGATGACGTGAACAATTTTTTTTATTCTGTTGAAACTTTTTTTAATCTAGAAACGTCAAAATTTTTTTTTTCCATTTGATGTTTTAATATAGAGCGCTGGTTAATTATGCTCACTAATTATGTATAGTATACCTAATATATACTACATTGCAAAACAAAGATTTATCAAAATTTTTGACAACTTTTTCCTTAGATAGGGCCATAAGTTGGAACTAGTTATTTATAAAAGAGTTAGAAATTTCAAAATAAATATAAGTTACCTTCAAAAATTCTTTTTCCATGGAAGAAGGGTATGAAATGAAAAAAAAATTTAATATGGAATTGAATGGAAAGGAATCAAATTTTCTTTCTTTTCTTTTCAACCTGTTTCTATTCAAATTTTCAAAATTAAATAAAAATATTTTTCAATAAAAAACACTAACACATTATTGCAAACGATTAAAAATATATGCAGCAGTTCAATCAAGGGTCAAGACAAAATTATTTTCTTAACAAAATATATCAGGCACCAATTGATATTTCTACTGTCATCTATAACAATTGCAGTTTTTGGAAGCTATGATATAGAAAAATTAATAATTTGCATTCAAAATTTATTTTCCCAAAGATTCCATATTTTCAAATTCATTATAACAAAAGTAAACATACTATAAATTAAAAATTATATACCAGTATTATATAGAACAAAAATAAATTATAATTTATTTACATTTTCCGCCAGTTTAGATAAAATATATTTCTTAAAAAAATATTATATTATTAAGACTGTTATTAAAAATGTAAGGAAAAAAATTAATTTCTGGACTTGATGATCAGGATCATAAAATATTTTTAATGAATACTGCATACAAATAATTTTTTTTTTTAATAACAAAATTTTCGTATCCCACCAGCATAAAACATGTTATTATATATAGTAGGTGACCAAACTAAAATAACTTGTAAATAATGATTAATAAAAATTATTATTACTTATGTAATTTCGTATAATATCTTATGGTTAAATCATAATTAAATAATGATTCTAATGCCTTTCAGTTACTGTAATTCTAATAAAACAAACAGAAAAAGAAAAAAATTAACAAAACATACCAGTTTCCGATATCGGTGAACCACATGTGGTAGATCACTTAAATAAATCATTAAGAATCAAAACATTAAGAAATTATCTAAAGTATCTAATAATTAAGAAATATGAAATCTAAAATTAATGTTTAAATAATTTTACAGAACATAATGAATTACCTTGATTTTCCAGTAGATATTTTTATACCCGTTTGAACATATGTTGAAGGGTATATTAAATTTGCCATTACGTTTGTGACACCTTGAAGAAGTTGAGCTACATGTAGACTCAAGTTTATGGATCAGCTCAGAATCGAATTCTTAGTCGATTAATCCATGTTATTAGTTTCGCTATTTAAATCCAGCGTTTTCGGCCAACGAGCTCTAGTAGCTGCCATACAACTTCTCTTTTTAATTGAATATAAGTCAGTGTCTATTGAAACTAGATATCTGAAATTTCGTGAAGAGATGTACAACATAAATTGACATTAACATATAAATGTACATCGGTTCAACTTTTATGAAAAAGATATACATTACGTTTATACGGGTATCCCAGAGTTGACACAGTTTACTCTAATGCACTGTTCCTCATTTTTTTCTTAAACAGAAATTATAAATTACAAAATGATTTTATTTAAATTACTTGGAATAGAATTGTAACATACATCTCTATTTTCATTTTTCATGCAATGGCTGTAATACAATAAAACTTTGATTAATTTAAGACTTTTTATTTATGAACATGCTAGAAAAGATTAATCGGATGGATATTTTAGAAAATTGGAATTATTTTTTTTCTTCATTAATATTACTATATTTCTTAAAATTACATTTCTAAAGAAGGTTGTTTACAAAAAAGCACTTCTTCTGCTATTCTAAATTTTCTTAGTAAAGAACAGATTTTTCATTAAAGTATAATGTATTGATTTTTCTACACCCTTTTAAAAAATTATACAAAAATTTGAAAATTGAAACATGCGAAATCTTGAAATTATTTTTTTTCTAATCACTAACAGTTATTAAACAGGAACAGAAACATACACAAAATTTTTCTTGCGCCGCCGAAAATGTAAATTGTTCAGCTTTAAAAGTTTAGGAGTAGCCGCGATTCTAAATTTTTACCAAAAATTTCTTCTTATATAAGGGTACATTTAAATATATAAAAATGCACAATATTCATTGTGGTATGTGTATGTACAAATTTGTACATAATACGATAAAATACATAAACAATACGTTTACATTAAAAATATGTATTTACAAAAAAACGCTCTTTTGAGCGTATGCTACACGCTCGTACACAACATGCATACAATAAAATACAATAAATACGTTTCATAATATCATAATACCAAAAATTCTAACACTTCTTAAACCATTTTTTTTATTTTTATAAAAATTATGTTGTTTCATGACTTCTACCTAAAAAATAGTATCTTAAGATCTATGATTTAAACGATTAATACTTCGTTATATTACTATTAAAATTAGCTAAATATAGGTATATAGTTTTTTAACGTATGACATTTACCGTTAAGGAATTATAGGCTTACAAACACAAAATTTAATTTTTTTTGTTTTAGCAGAAAATATTTTGTGCATTTACTATAATGGATCTGCACAAAAATTTTGCAAGCATTTTTTTTTTTTTAAATATTTTGAATGCAAAGAAAATTTCTGACATTTCATTTCATTTACGCTTATAGTATATATTTATTTTCACTTTTATAACGCACTTTTTTAAAAATAAAAATATTCACTTAATTGAAATACTAAAAGCTCTTTTCAATATGAAATTGTATATAAGAAAATAATAACCAACCGATTATCTAAACAATTAGACACCGAAAAGTTAATATTAAAGAATGCACAGTTTTTATTACTCTATACGAGTTGGCAACGGTGCGTAACAGACAGATAAACAGACACCGGCAAGTTAATATAAAAGCATACACAATATGACAAAAATTTATATAAAACTCTACTGCTACGTTTAGTTCATTTTTTTTGTATAGTGAATAATAATGGGAAATGAAAACCTATAGTTAAAATCTATAAAACATTTAAAATTTGGATTGATCCCACATAATGTTTAAAATTTTACGGATAAATCACATTTCAAATAAAGACAACTTTTCAACAAAACGTCTTCTTTTAAAAATTTAACAAAGAATATTTCGGCCATATAATGCGATATAGAAAATATGAATTGATTCAATAAATTTCTGCAAGACAAAGTCAAAAGTAGAAAAAAACATGTGCAAGGCATTCGAAGAAAAAAACATGTTGTAGTTGAGAAACATTAAAAGTTGAGCAAGAATGGCATTTGAGTTTAAAAATATATTGTAAATAGTAACAGATTATACCTCCTTTGAAGACATTACTTTCAGAATTATATAACCAACCACATTCAAACGAATGCTGATGAAGAAATACATCATCCGAATAGCAGTCTACTATTAGTAAAAATCATATTCAGATATATTTCAAATTAAACTGTAATAAAACTGAAGCTACAAAACTATTATTAATATTCGATTTCGCAATGTTCTGCATTAATAGTTAAGTTTTGTGTCATAAATGGTTATAATATTTTAAAATTAATTAATAAAAACACGAATTGCACATCAATAGAGCATTGAAAATTAAATTTAATTGTTTTTCTATTCCATAATAATATTCTTAGTTTTTTGTTCTACTAGTTTTTGTATATGCTGTACTAAAAACGAATAAGAGAAGAATAAGAGAAGTTGAAACTTAAAGTTTAAATAAAAAGCAAAAGCAAAACAAAACTTAATTAAAGTTAAATGAATACGAGACTTAAATAATGATTATCAATTTATAATCAATAATCTTGATTTTTGTTAAAGAAAAACTAACGAAATCGATAATACTGTACTATATCTAACAAAATATTCAAAACCAATATAATTGTACTATAATTGTAGATGATTAATGATACCATTAAGAGGAAACTTAAAGATTTTAAAAGTTGTGTAACGTTTCCTAATTTTATTATTTAAGAAATACATTTACTAATAAAATATTTATCACTCCTTATTATAAATAAGGCAGTATGTTAAACCAAAGGTTTAAAAACAATCCAATCCAAAAGGCAATAAAAACAAAATTAAAATTGTGACTTCCGCCCAAACACTTTCTTCAATTTTATGAAAACCTATAAAATTGATAAAAGCTGCAAAAAGATATAAAAATATAATGATAGAACTTTAATTTTTGCATTTTTTTTTTGAAAAAATTTTAAAAGGTGCCTAGTTACAGATGTCTAATAATAGTAATTTTTTAATCTTTAATAGCTTTTAAACAACGAAAGTTATAAACAAATTTTCTGAGTTAACTTATTCTAATTCTGAAGGATGTTTCTTTTCCAAAAATTCTAACTAAAAGGAGGCTGTAATTTTCAAGCAAAATCATGTAAAGTTCTGTTTTAGAAATATAGTTTAGAAATATTGTCAACGGATGGATGAACTGACGTGGGAAATGAAACTGACTATATTAAGTAATTTTTTCAACCATTTACGAAAAATGTGCTAAAAAGAAGTTCAAATTAATTTTAATCATTACGATAGCTGATCTAACATTACGACATGAACCAGAAAACTTTGTTCACAACCAACTATAATATTATTATATTTATGATTATAAATATTTAACCACAATGGTGCAGTTCGTAAGCCTATCTTTCAGAAGAAAGGTCTTTTGTTTAAACCACGCGCAGATCAAAATGTTATATAAGATACTTGTACCGAGATGACCTACAGCTTTTAAGACAAAAGGTCGAAAAATATTTAAATCTGAAAGAAATAAAATAAAAAAAATTATTGTTTCTTACATAGCCTTAAACTCTATTTTTCATTTAAACAACCCCAACAGAATCTGATTTTTCTAATGGTAACCGACTTAATAATGTCCGGTTATCAAATCTTATCAGTATGATATTTTATTCTTAAATTATTTCGAAGTTTTTTCTATAATTTGTTTTCTATAATTTTTTTTTCAACCATCGTCAGTCACAACATATACACTAGATATACTAGATATATTAAAATTTTAGCCACCTTTTAAAGTAAAACTTGCCGTAATAATACAATATATTTTTATGTAACTGTAAAATCCCACAAAAAATATTTAAAAAAAAAAAAAAAACAATTAAGAATCAAGCTGTCACTGTTGCAGTACAAATGATGAATTAATTTTACATTATGTTTTATTCTATTGTCTGAATAAATTTCAACCCAACAACTGAAATTTCAAACAATGATTATTATTTGTATTATTACAACATTATAATATTATAAGCAACCGAACAGCAGAATAAGTTAATGCTAAATATCAGCTGCAACATACTTAAAAAAAAAAACCGCAAGAGCAATAAAAAGCAGCACAAGACAAAAAAGACTAAGAAAAATCACAAAGAAATAAATTTTTTTTTTTTTTGACAGCAAACAATGTTGATACATTATATTGTAGTTTAACACATTTTGACCTCTTAAAAAATGCCAATTCAAACTTCCAAAAATGAAAAATGAAAACAAAAATATACTCTACTGAATTCATAAATGATCTTACAAAGTACAGACTTATACAGAAGGAAGAATTTACAAATTTACAATCTATAAAAAGTTTACTGTGCAAAAAGAACAACAAAAAAGATTATTTTGGAGGCTAATTTCAGAATGTCTCTTATATATTAGTGGACAGGAATGGTAACGGAATTATAGTAGATAAAAAGATTTAAAATTTTCCATTTATTTTGATGTAGTTCCTAATATTTTATGTTTATGTTATGTAAAATGATAAAATGATACATATGTAATTTTTTTTTTGCGTTATTGATGTTGTCGTTATTGTTACAAAAATTAGTTCATTGTTTTATTCAACATAAATCTGTCATTCCTCTTTCAAATAAAATTGAAAGTTGTAAGCACATGCTTTTTTTGTTTGATTTTCATGAGGTTGGAGGCTGTTAAATAATTGAATAAAATTTTATTGTTGACGCCAGTGATATATCATACAGTGCATGCATGAAAAATAAATGCAATAAAAGTAGCAAAAACAAAATCAATATTAAAAACGAATACATTTCAATAAATTCCTTTACTTAAAAATACCTCAATTATTTTTGTTTTTCTTTTTTACAATTTTTAAGCAAGGGTGTGGAATTATATTATTTTGATAATTTGTTAATGGGAATGTTAGAAAATTTGCCAAAGATTGAATATTAGTTCGTTTAATTAAATATTTTTAATTTTTCTGTTATAACCTTGAAATTATTTGTAGGCCTTACATTATTTTTACTAAGCAGTAAACTTGAACGTTGATTATTCGATTATAGCTCTTGCATAATATTATGAAAATAATAGAAAATATTTTATTTATTTATTTATTTATTTATTTATATTAATATTACATACATTAATGTAGTGCAATATTATTGAACCATCGGCTACTAAGGCCATTATAGGTTTTTATACTATTATTAAATTATATACTAATATTATTTATTTTGTTTAAATTATATACTATATATTTACACCATATTTGGTCGTAAGGGGGGTATGTAAAAAAAAAAACACTTACGACCTGTGCAGGGATCGAACTCACACTCCTTCGAGTAATACGCCACACGCCTACCCACTAGGCTACCAAAGCCCCTAAAATATTTTATATATGCGCCATCTATTACCTATCTTATATAATATAAAATACTATTACGCCATAAATTACTACGCTTAGATATGACCTGACCAGAGTTTGAACCCAAGATATTTCTATTTAAAGATCCCCAACTTAACCATTTTCATCTTTGATCAAATAATAAAAGTTATAGTTTTGTTATATCAAATAACACAAAACAAGAAATTCAAATACAAACCTGTTACAAATGCATACTTATAGGAGTAAAAAATAATATTAATATGAACAAGACACTTTGATTGTTTAAACGATTAAACTTCGTTTGATTATAGTTATTTTTATTTTAATTTAAACATATTATATGTGCTATTATATAATATTCGCATAATATTATAACATTTACATACATATGTATATGAAGTAGTTCTATAAATTATTACATAATAATATGTTAAATTCGATTTTTTTTGGGTTTGGTCTAATAAAAAAAAAATAAATAATATAGTCTAAATAATAGAAAATATATTTATACATAAATTTATTTTTATTATTACATCTAATACCTAATTGAATGTGTCTAATTTGTTATTAAGGTGTTAACTATTCATATAAATCTCGTCTAGGAATTATTGATGGTTTTCTAAAACAAGTTCAAATAATTTCTAATAAATGTAATTAAAAAGTTACAAACAAAATTTTGAAATGATCGTCCTCTTAAGTTAAATATAATTTTTATTGTTGAATCAACTTGTTTTTTTTTTAGTTCATTCTTCTGTCACATAAATGTGACAAACAAATTACACAGCCTTTCCTTTTCAGGCGTAAATGTCGTAAGGGGGAATTATTTCTTACGACGTGTGTAAGATTAGAAGCTACACTCCCTCGGTGTTTCAATCGTAGTTTATCTTTATACGAAGGCCTCTCAATCAAGTTGCTACAAACACTAATTATTAGTATGAAATGAATATTTATGATTTAATAATATTTCAATATTTATTTCTATTTAATATAATAATTTTATTTCTATTTAAAAACAAAGGGTTTAGAATATAGAACAGCTTAAAGAGAAAAAATAAATAATAAAAAATAAAAATGAATAACTTTTTAAACAAGACTTCAATTACGAAAAACAAAATTTTTAACTACGGCTTTGGTCGTACGGGCATTATAACATCAGAAAGATGTTACATAGAGATCAAATGACATCAACAGAGTTTGTTGCTTCAGTTCAAAACTGAGCTAAAAAATAAATTTCGTTAGAATAGGATTCTGTTTCTATGATTAGAGAATGTTATAAAATGATATATACTGATAATTGGAGGAAAAAAAGAGACGTGAAAACCGGAATTTTATCAAAAGAATTAGAAATAGTCAATTCTTTTCACCTTTCCGATACATCAAGCTTTTCTAGAGGAAAATACAAATTATCAAAAAAAGCATTCGAAATCGCTTCTCCAAATGCAAAACTGCAACCTAAAGTTGCCATTTGTATTAATAATCCAGTTCCATTAACGCTTTCCATTTCATTCGAGAAAATAAATTAACTTAAGTCGTCGAACAGAAGTTACTTTCCTTTAGTCTCTGGAACATAGCAACAATGAAATAATAAACATGTAAACAAATTAGGAATAATTCTTTAAAAACTGTGAAAATGCACATTTTCTCATCCTTACATTCAACACTGAATCATCAAAAAAGATATGCCCACATTTAAAAAAAGTAAAAGAACCTAGAGTCAGAAAAAAATTCTGGGGATCTACCACTTTTATAGACTTAATCCAACTATCAGAAAGTTAAATAATGGAATTGATTTTATTTTTAACATCTACAGGCTGAATGTAGAATAATGGTTGACAACTGAAGTCACGAGGATATAGTATAAAAATCGCATCTGGTTTATGCATTTAATCTCTCTAAAAGCAGGCATGTAAACTAACTAAATAACTTTGGATTAGAATCTGAAGCTTAGGTTTGTCACTAATCAAGATGAACCAAAAACTAAGATTTTTCAAAATCTTTGTATAAATTTTTAATGCCGATGTCAATACTTATCATATAATCCGGAAAAGAAAAAAAAGTTAAAATTAAATATATTTTAATCTAAAAAAAAATACTTTAAATTCTTTTGAAAATGATTATAGCAGTTAAACATTAAAATCAATTTCACATTTCATTCTATAAAATATATAAAAAAAATTACGAGTGTATGTACAAAATCTGAATTTTTTATCTATAAATAAAAACCGATCGCTTATCTTTTTATATTCGCAATTGATTTAAACAATTAATTCTTATTTCCTTTTTTATTTATTTTTTGAGACATTAAACTTTTAATCACCATTTTCTAACTTCGTGTTTTTATTGTACTATAGTTAAAATCCAAAAAAAAATTTTGAACTCTTCCTAGTGATTAAATTATTCTGTTATTAGAAAACATTTTTCTTAGAAGAGAATTCTTTATTTTGTTATAATAAAACTTTTTTGATTTGTATTTATTTTTCTTTTTTCAATATCACTATAAGATACTTATATTATATATTAAACCTTATATAGACTCCATTTTGATTAATTAAATTTTTTCTGAACTTAACTGATTATTTTGATTGCCTACCTACTTAAATTTTTATTAATTAATCCGAATTTTTGAGTAATTAAAATTCTTGACAATTTAACTCATCTGTTCTTAACCATAGGCTTAGACTATCTTTAATAACTCGCATTTTGTAGAACAAATCACATGATACTATAAAATATATGCCTTATTCATATATCATATAATCTACCCTTTTCTATTCTTTCTAAATATATCTTTATTAGAAGGTTATAATAAAAATGTGCCAAATAATGTCTGTATCAATTACAATAACCAAAAACAAAAAAAAAAAATAAATAAAATACAAAAACAAATTTTTTTTCCATCCTGGTATTTCTTCTAATAAAATTTATTTTAACTTTTCTTCCGATTTCGATCTTTGAATTTAAAATTTTTATACTAATTCTAATTTTTATGTGAAACACGTACTAACACTAAAACTAAAACTGTTTTGTGCTTTTTTTTTTTTTTTATACCCGTATGAACTATGTTCAAGGGTATAATAAATTTGCCATTACGTTTGTGACATCTTAAAGGAGTTGAGCTATAGATAAAGTGTCAAAGGTATGGACCGCTCAGAATCGAATTCTGAGTCGATTAAATAATGTACGTCCGGACGGACGATAACTCAAAAAATAAAAGAGCTAGTAAGCTAAACAATTTTTTACGTCACTTTTGCAAAATTATTAGTTTCGCTATTTAAATCCATCTTTTTCGGCCGGCGGGTTCGAGTAGCTGCCATACAACTTTTTTCATTAACTTAGGTTGGTCTAGAACAACCGGTTCAGGCTTCTTGCATCTCTTGAAAGCTAGGCGTCTGCAAAATGAAGGCAGTCTTGCAAATGAAGATCAAGTTTTGTGGCAACAACTTCTGTAAAATTTGCTTGTGCTGGTGCAAGTGCAATAGATTTGTGTAGCTGTCATACAACTCCACAATTTACATAAAATATCTCGGTAGTTATAACATCCGTACTAAAACATCTGAAATTGTTTAAAAAATGATCAAGTTATATAGAAACAGGATATATTACGTTCATACGGGTATCCCAGAGTTGACATAGTCTACTCTACTGCACTCTTCCTCGTTTTTTATGAGAATTATATATTAGTTATGTATTATGATTTAGTTGTGTTTTAGAATCATTATCGCAAAATTCGTTTAAAAGTACAAAAAGTGAGTATGTTAATGACCTCTCGAAATAAAAATTAAACAAAATAAATTAAAGAAATAAGGAAAGTTCACGTAATGCCTTAAGTTATGGTAGATTTCTTGTATAACTCAATTACACTAACTATAACACTAAAATTTTGCATCACTTATTAGAATATAAAAATGTCTGCAAATGATTACTAAATCATTTACTTAAGGACGGTAGACTAAGGATATTATTTATAGAAATCTAAACCTCTTTAGGAAGGCTTAAAGAACATTTTGTGCAACGTAAATGAAAAATAAAACGATTAACAAATCAAGGCATTTTTTTAAAGATTATTTTAAGAAGTATTAAGTACAAAAGTTCTTTTAACGATTTTCATTAAATGTTTTACTGTTCCTTGTTTTGTTTATTTCTCTCTCCTTAAAATCCATATTCTTCATGTTAGGTAAACAGATCCAACAAATAATGAAGTACTTTAGAATAGTTTCTTCAAATAATTCGGCTCTAGTTAGCATAATTGGATTTGGTATAGCTGGAGCATTCAGTGTGCAAAACCAGAAAACCTTATAAAACCAGAAGTTTAGAATAACATTAAAGAAGCACTGAAATATTGTAGTATAAAAGTAAAAAAGTTTCTGAGACATAAAAGTTTTCCTCTCACCATAGTTCAATGTCCAAACTGCCGTTCAGAATGCCTGTTTTGACAATATTCAATTAACACAGAATTGTTTTTAATTTTATGAAACATTAATTTTATCAATTAATTTCATTCTATATTCGTTTTTCCTAATTTTTTTCTAATTTACTTTTGTCTTATCCTTTACATTATATTTAAACAAGAACCTTCAATATAAAAACTAAATATACACGTCATAAAGTAAAATATGTAAATTAAGATGTACAAAATTATACTTAGCTAAGCATAAATTTCTGAACCTAAACAAATTAGCGATACCCAATTCAAAAATAAATGTTCTGAAAATGGAGTTAAATATACAATATAAATACCACATTATTATCTCTATGTTATAATAATATAATTTCAAAAATATAGTTATTAGATTTGTCTTTTTTGCCTGTCTATTAATCTGTACATAATATATCTGCCATCTGTTCATCTGTCTATCCATTTCTCCTGTCCGTCCGTAAAAACTTGTAAATGTTACAGTTATAAGGTAATAAAATTTACTGAACAATAGAACGAACCTCCTAAAAGAACAATAAGTTTTTTTCATCAAAATTTTTGTCCCTCCGTATTTCCTAATAGATTTAGTTCTTTATTTAATTGAAGAAACCTTATCATAAATTGATGAAGCTGGCTTTTTGATTTTCCTCTACAGAAAAATTCTAAGAAAAATTACATTAAAAATTCACCATTAACCATTAGCAAATTAATATATTTAATTGTTTAAAAGTTCAAATTTTCTTTTTTAGGTCTTAGGTTTTTTAATGTTCAGAAATTGAAGCGGAATATAAATAGTTATTTACGAGCGATAATTTTCATATTCATTAAAGTTTTAGCTAAAGAAATCGAAATTTTTCCGCACCGTTCATGAATCTTCCAAAATGTCTGGCTAAAACATCTGAATACAGTTTTACAAGCGTTTTGGCACTCTGTTGGCAAATATTTGCTTCGTTTTCTACCACTCTGTAGCTAAACTATCTAGATCATCTTTAGCAAATGCTGAATATATTGACAATAAGAAAATCTTGAATTTTTTCATTTTGTGTCATAAAAGCTTTAGAATATCACTTAATTTAGAAGATATTTACATATAACTGAACTTACTGATTCATTGCTCGGTTATAGTCTCATTCCGCAATTCATTGTTTCTGGATCCTTGTTCTATCCTTTTTTGTCCCTACTCTATAGCCAATATACTGTATTTGCAGTTAGAGGTTTGATCTCACTGTATTGGCTAAAGGAAAAAGTGGATTTAGTCAGTATGAATCTGATACTACCAAAGAAGTATTCTGAGTACCATCTGAGACTTAGGCAGGAATTCATTATGCCACTCATTAAATTAAAGTATTTCTGGATAAAGTTAGTAGACAATTGAATATGGGCTCCAAATGTATTTTGTAATTAAAAATAAATTCATTGAATCGATTCCTTCTCCTTCACTTCCATCAAACTTTGACCACGAAAAAAATTGTTTTTGTTTTAATTTTTCTATCTCTTTCTTTTATTTTGTGCCATTCTGACATATTTTAAACTATTTTTTTTTTATATAGTCTACACTTTTTTGATTAATTTTTTTTTTAACAATTTTGTATTGAAGGTAACAAAGAGAAAATGTAACGCAAGGCAATGTTATTGCAATGCTTTACAAGTTGTTTATATGATAAAAACATGAATTTTCAAAGTTGACTAATTGCATGGTAATCGAGTAGAAATTACTCTTCCGTCGTTTCTGTTTTTCGATTTATGTAGTGTAAAGTATAATGTGAATTAGATATGTACTTGTGTTGTACAAACATAAGTTACAACATGAAACAAAAACAAAAATCTACATGCAATTCTATTTATTTAAAACTAACAGCGTTATTGCGCTTATAGTAAAAAAATTTTATTTAAAAATTTAATTATCACTTTAATAATAATTTCTATACTCCCTCAAGTTCGTTAATATTTTCAAAGAACAGTATTAGGTACATGGCGCCTGTTTTAAATATAAATAAAAAATTGTTTGATGTGGGAATAATTAAAAAGAAATGATAGGTTTTGCTAATCACTATAATTTGGCTAAGTTTTTGATTCTAAACGGGAATTTTTTTTATATGAAATTTTGTATCATGGATCCAATATAAAATTTATTAACAATAAAAAGAATTGTTTAATTGATTGGAATTTTCGATTTAATTATGATTCAATTGTTCATAAATAATTGAAACCTAACGTCATTTGATAGCATCCAACGTATTCTGGTACTGGATAGCATCCAACGTATTCTGGTACTCCAACGTATCATTTTTTACGCGAGAATTTTATCATTTTTATTTACCAGTTTCTTAAATTAAGATGAAATATATAGAAAAAAAAACTTGGCGAGGTCTTAGTGGCCTAGTGGGTAAGAGCGTTTGAAATACTTTGTAAAAACCGCGGGAGTGTGGGTTCGATTCCCACACACATCTTAAGAATAATTCCTCCTTACGACATATACAGCCTTGTATGAAAAGGGTAGGCTGTCTAATTTCCTTGTCACATATATATAATGGCAGGCGAATAAATTAAAAAAAAAAAGATGAATAACAGACGATATACCACAAGTATTTAAAAAAAAATCAGAAAATATTCAACATAAAATCCCCACCAAGGCAAAAAAAAAAAATTTTAAATAAAATATGTATCTATATAAATAACAGGCATAAGTCAGTTACTGATTATGTAAAATTAAGGATTCTTAAATGTATGTATAGTTAAAAATGCTAAGTTAATGTTTTTGTTTTTTTTTTTTTTTTTTTCTGGTCTTCACTTAAAATGTTCTGTTTAATTATTTATACATGAAATCTTCGTTAGGGAAATGTCTATAATAGTTAAGATTTGCAAATACATTTTTTTCTTTTTATTATTCTCTTTAGGTCTTAAAAAAAATAATACAAGAATATAGTTTTTTTTATGGACTGCAGCAAAAAAAAAATGAATTAGAGCAGAAAATTTGAATTTCTGCTTCATTTAAATTTTAAAAATTTTATAAAATGAAGGGCTTTTTAAATATTAAATTGGATCGTTTTGTTCTATTTTTCCAATTCAATTGATTAAAATTACATTTAATTAGTTGTAAAAAAAAAATCACCAACATTATTTTAAAATGTGAAAATACACGTGAAAATTATTTTTTTTTTTTTAATTAATTGATGTGGTTTGTGCTTTTCCCATTTATCATGAATTTAATATGATAACATTTTAACACATTTTTCAAAAAAAAATTTTTTTAAATTTGTCTATTCATTACAATCTACTCGTCTGTTCATCCGTCTTTTGGTATATCTGTTAACAAAACTGCTCCATCGTTTAGGATAGAACAATGAAATTTTAATTATTGATAAGTCCCTTCAAAAATTTAATACTGTATAGATTCCAGTTACTGAGTAACGTTCCCCCAAAATTTGAAAAAATCTTATATTGAAATATCTTAGGTTGTGCTTAACATTTTTTTTAATCTAAAAACCCCAAACGGCAAGATTTATTTTTACATGGATAAATCAATATCAAAATTACGTAATTTTTTTAAATTTAGTAAAGGTTTAGTATGATGATGTTACTTTTTTCATATTGCCAAAACGCTTGTAGAGCCTTGAAATTTTAAGAGAAGAAAATTGTTTCAGAATTAGTATAAATTACCTCAGAAAATTTTTACCTTACTTTTTTTCTCTCCATGTGTTTTAAAGGAGAGGGAGGAAATTGGGAGTCAAAATTTATAATTTAAACATTTTCCAAAACTGTATCTTAAACACCTGTACAATTTTTTTCAAAATGGCAAACTATAATAACAATCTACACAAAAATTCAAGCTTAAACATTACAATTTTATATGTTTTTCTTATGACCATTATGTTTTTCAATCTTACTAGTTTTTCTTAATTATATAAAATTTGCTTAAAATTGAAGAAGGGTCTCTTTATTTTTCGCAAAATAAAATAATTAAATAAATTTAGTCGGCAATTTAAAAAAAATCGTAATTGTAATCTAATTTGTGTAATATACCAACGTCGAAATTATTTGGTTTGTGTCTTCGATAGAATTCACCACGGTTTGACTTAATAAGTAATTCATAAAAATATAAATTGAAAAAATATAAAAAAATGTAAATTGGAATAGGTAGAAAATTATAATTTATGAAAATTAATAGATTGGAAGAAAAAAAAGAAATTGATGATGTTCTTCTTCACATGGCAGCATTATTAGCCTTACATTCAGAACTGAGTGAAGACAGATATATTACGATAATTATATTATATTATTATTACATACTTAACAAAATTAATTCTAAATAGCTACAGAATTATGTTAAAATTTTAATAATATTTTGAGGTTGTTGAGAACAGTTTGTGCTTATTTTGTTTCCTAATGGTTTATCACATCTTTTCTTTTTATTTAATTAATTAAAAGGAATTGTATTCTGAGCAGTTAAAAACAATAATAATTTTTAATTTATTTTAACAAATTACAAAAGTAATTTTGTTTTTTTGCAGTCTCTTTATTTTACATTTCCTATTACACGTTCAATATTTACAAATACAAAAATTTCTTAAAAAAGCAAATGGACTTAAATTTATAATTTCTGCTTTAACCTTAAAATAATTAGGTCTGGAGGTCGAAATATGTATACTTACTGAGATATAAAGAGTTATTGCAAGCATTTGAAAACTAATGAAAAAATTTTTTCTTTTGCCTACGGTTACCTACGGTTACCTACAAGCAAAAGCCTACAAACAAAATCAAAATTTCTGACAATGTCTTCATTTTATGGCATAAAGTACCTATAAACTGCACATAAAAACAATTTGCAATGAGTAAAATACATGACTTTTAGAGATTTCAATTTATATCACCTGTGCTTAAAATTAAATCCACCTATTAAAAACATTCTAACCTCATGAATCAAACCTTTTTAGAACTTTGAAATTTTGCATTCTAGAATTTAAATGTAATCGCAGTTTTTAAATACTTCGACATAATCGAACAAACTCATGTAACGTGTGAAAACTTAATATTTTATGGAAGCAAGTCTCTCAACATAAATAAGATCAAGAAAATGTAAAAACTTATCAAACTGTAAAATTATTTTCAAAGCTTGGTTACAGAATTAGTGATTCAACAAAGATAGGAAAATTGAAGAAATGATGAAGAACTCTTGAAATTGGCGAAACTTTAAAACGAAAAAGAAATTATCGAAGCCCAATTATTTTTTTTGTTCCTTATCTTTTTTGAACATTACAACAGTAAAAGTTATACTTTACATTGAATTTCCATGTATCTAGGTATCTATGTTGTTATTTTATTTTAATAGTCTAAATGGACAATTAAATATACACAACAATTGGAATCTAGTAAAAAAAGAAAACTTTCAAGAAAAGAATTTGTTTTAATGTTTTTGATACAATAAAAACTTTTATTAAAAAATTTCAAATAATTTTTTAAGTAGAACATCACGAAATGTATGTTTGTTTACAATAAACCAAATGAATAATTTAATTATATACATAAAAATACTTTTTAAGATAGTTTTGTATCTATAATGCATAAGCACCGTATTTCGGATTAATAGAAAACATTTTATTTTTTTTTTTTTCAATAATCTCAAGTTGCAGTTTTTTTTACCAAAAATATTCGAATTAAAATTTAAAAACGATTTAAAAACAAAAATATTATTTAGCATTAAAACCAAAATAATGTCCATATCTTTTAATATTATCCGTTTCTTTAAATCAACAGATTTAACTTTACAATATTTCTCCTTTATGCTAATGGTATGTTTACAATCTCTTGATTTTTAGAAATCGAGTTGATTTCGAAAACTGAGATCATTCAATGTTCGTCCATGAAATTTCGATTTTTTTATTTCGATTTTTGATTACCTATTTAAAAAAAAAAATTCATAATCCCTGTTGTTTTTATGAATTTGTTGTCAAAAAATCAAAGAAATCAAGAAATAAAATTTCTATTTATTGTTTCTGTTATAAAAAAAAATTTAATTGGAATGAATATTTTTCCCCCAGTTTTTCTTAAATGAAATCATTGTTTTTCCTTTTTGACACTTAATTCTAAAATTATTAATTTTTCAAATTCATCATTATTAATATACGCCTGTTTTTTTTTTTAAATTAAACTTTAATAACTTTATCAACACAATATAAATAGGTATGTATGTATGTATGTCAAATTACGTTCTTGATTTTCATTCTTAATTTTCAAAAACGTTTAACTTAATTTTGTAATGGGTAATCAACTCGATTTCTGAGTTTATAAACGTACTATAAGTATATATCATATATTAAATTCTGTTGTCCCTCACAATTTAAACAAATTTAGTATAAGTTTGACAAATTATATCTCAACTAAATTTTCCAACCTCAAATTTGCTATTATAAATATTGCTTTGCTCGCATTATTTTGATTTTTCATTAGCTTCTCACCTTGTTTTTCTTTCTTTCTTTGACCTTCTTGACCTTTTTAAAGAAGGTAATGAAAATAATGTAACCACCAGAATAATGAGATGATTTTTTTTTATACTTAAAGCAATCTAGCTGGACCAGTTTAGGAGCGTTGTGATACGCTGGATCAGTGTCTCTCCCAATTAAACCATTGGAAGCTTCTTACAAAGCGATGTAAATTTGTTAAGTCCACTTCCGGAAGATCGAAACGCTTGTTTAAGAAAAATTTTTCCAGAAGCTTTCTTCTTTTCTGGATGAGATAAGAATTGAAAAAATTTGGTTTCAGGGACTTGGAATATGAGTAAATGATGAATCTATTTAAAATAGGATATTATTGAAATGTCGAAATTGTTATATTCAATTTTAAATGTATACTTTGAAACGCATATTGCATCCACATTTTACTATTTTTTCTCTTCTTTAAAAATATGTCTATTCAAATTGGTATTCAACAATAAGTGAATAGACAAACAGTCAAATAAACCAATAACCATTTTTGACAAATAATAAAATAAAATTTAGATAAACTTTTTATAATAACTTAAGAGTAACTAAAATACCATAGGTATACGAAAAATTGGTTAAAAAATCAACCTAGAAAACACCATATTAATTTTCTAATTCCTCTATACATCTTTGAATGTATCTAGCTAGACGTCCTACCAGGGGTATTGTTATAATATCTGATTATTTATTTATTTTTATACCCGTACGATAGGATCGGGTATAATAAAATTACTCCTCCGTTTGTAACACCTCGAAATAAGCAACCTAGATATACCTTCGAAGGTATGGATCGGATCAGAAAAAAATTCTAAGACTTTTGAGCCATGTCCGTCCGTCCGTCCGTCAGCACGCTAACTCAAAAACTAACAAAGCTAGAATCTTGAAATTTACACAAAATATTCTGGGAGTAATTTGTAGGTTCCCTATTTTTTTTGGTTGAGTTTGGACCAAACCTTAGGGTAGCTGTTGAACACCTAACTTTTAGATCCTCACACTTTTTTTGAAATAGAGCTATGAAATTTTAACAGCTGATAGACCTCATAAAAATATTAATTTTATTTTTAATAACTTTTTTTTGTAGCTCCACCCGTTACAGAGCTACAGCTCCTGAAAGGTTCAAAAAAGCTCTATATTTAAATTGTTATAGCACAAGTTGTATAAGGTATATCTTCATTTTGAAAACGCCAAACGATTACTACTTTTATTAGCTTTAAAATTATGTATACAATTAATATATAGAGGTGGCATACAGTGTCTTAATTTACCGTTATGCGAAACTAAAATTTTGCAAAATCCTTTAACCCTTCTATCTTCTAAACGGTTTAAGTTGGAAACTTGAAACTTGGCAGAAGTTAGATCTTTGAAAATAAGTATGAGTCATCTCAGAAATTTTATTTGTATCACCCCCCGTTTAGGAGCTGCAAGGGGTCAAAAACTGAAAATTTCCTATTTTTAAACACCTGTAACTTGAACACCTGTTAAAATTTTTTTGAAGTAATACACAAAAATTAAAGCTTCAACATTATACTCTTATTTCTGATAATAACTTTTTTTAATAATATAGGGTTACTTTATAATTGACGAAAGTGTTACTTGATTTTTTCAAATTTTCTAACAAATTTCTTTAACGAATTTTTTGCATTTTGTTTTACTCGATAATTTGAAATTGTTGAGGATATAATGCGTAGTACAAAAAAATGTAAATAAATAAACAACATAACGGTAGCTTGAAGAATTTTTATTTATATGATATTGATATATATACATACTTATATAATATTATGTTTATTTACATATCGTATATGTCACTAGTGAATGAATGATAAGAGTGTAGATGTATATTATATATCGCCGTATTTACATACATATATGTATTTTATTGTACTTATAAGAAATTATTCTATCAATGGAATATTTAAATATAATATAATATAATATAATATTTAAAATTATATTTACTGTTTTGTACTAAGTAAATTTAATATATATTTACCGCTTAGTATTAAATGGTACTATAGAATATTTGAAAAAGTTTTGGATTGATAATCGTTATGTGAAAGGTTAGAATTTGCTTTTGAAGAATGTATAAACATATAGTTTGAATATATGTACAACCCATAGTTGTTGAAATTATAAAATTCACCCGAATTATTTTAAAATACTAAAATATTAAAAAAATAATATTGTAAGCAGAGTTACAGGCTGTGACAGGCTAACGGTTCGTACGGGTATCTAAGAGTTGACAAAGGCAACTGTAATCTTCCTCGTTTTTTTTCTTTTTAATATTTTTAGAAATGAAAAGTACAAGACAACAAGTTACGCGTGCACACAATCCTAAATTTTTATATTTCTTTTTATTTGTTACTAAATTCATTGTGATCTCCTTATCTTTTCTAAAACTACCCATATATATAATATGAATCTCCACATCAAGGACAAATAATCCGCCATATACACGATGATTTTACAGTCATAATAATGCAATTTTTTGCACGGGATTATGTTTTTTTTTGTTTTTGTTTTCATTTTATTGTTCTTGTGTTGTTGGATTTTTGGGACTTTAGTTTTTCTTTGTTATGCATAACAAAATTAAATTCTTGCAGTCATAATATTATATATACACAAGTAAAAGATTAAAAGGTCATTGATTTTGTCGTGAGTGGGAAATTCTGATCACTTTTTTGTTTTTTTTATAAGGCTAGTTTACAGTATTTTTGGTACTTAGAATGGAATAATGTTAAGGTGCAATGATTTCCTTTAGTTTCAAAAGAGAATAGTTAATTTTGTATTGTGGTAGACATTATAAAAAAAAAAAAATTAACATAAAAATTAAAAAACAACCATTTTTTTTTTTTTTTGTCTTTTGTGGTGTCTTGTACTTTAATAATAGCTATTAATTTCGAATGCATAACATATTTTATTTTGATTTTATTGTTGTTCTGAGAGATTCAAAAAAAAAACAACCAAAAAAACAATCATATCTTTTGATACCCAACAATGATGGTCTTATTAAATTTCTAAATGACGTAATATAAGTTTTGGCTGAAAGGATTAAAACGAATCCTTTTCTTGTCTGATTCCGTATTTTGTTACCGATTATTGGTATTACAAGGATTTAAAGAGAGTTTTTTTTTTCAAAAAGTTTTATATTTTTAGCCATTGAAAATATCCGTAAATGTTTTTTTTAAAGAATTTAACTATCGAGAATTAACTTCTTTGACTGTTTCCACTGAGTTAATAGTCCTTTACTTTTAAATATTTAAATAAAATTACCATTAAAGTGAATGGGATTTTAAACACAACAAATGAATGTAATTTTATTTTTATATAAAATTATATTTTCAAGTGATTTTTGTTAGTTCTTTTTTTGCCAGTAAGTCTGAGAATCAAAAAAGAACACATTGTACTTGTTTATCTCACTTTTTTAAATCGGATTTATTCTATTGCCATAAAAAACGGCTTACTTATGTGTATATAAGAAATTGAATAAAAAAAACATAACATATGTATACATAATAAAAAGGTATACAATAAAAAAAAAAAAGTATTACAATTGATTTTTTTTTTTTTGCTTGTAATGCAGCTGCAGCCTCCACAATAATGAAATTCTAAGTAATAAAAATGAATCTTAAATTAATAAAACAACGAAATGTAAAAATAAAGAAATTTACGTTCACTTACAAGAATAAAAATAATAAAAAAAACGCGCTAAAACATAAATTTTTGTTTTTTTTTTTATTCATATCATGTATGTACAATAATTATATATATTTACATATATGTATATATATTATATAATCCATATATACAAATATAATACATATATATAAATTCATATTTTTTAACACAAAAATAAAAAAATTTACAGAGAATAAAGAACAGATACTTCAGAGGTTTAATTCTTCCATTGAAAGCTAGGCATTGAAAGCGTTCTAATAAACGTAGCGAACTACAAATGTTCTTGTATTGAATGTTTCCTTGTTTGTATTAACATTGAAAATATCTTCTTGAAATATCATTGCTATACTTATACAATAATTTTGAAAAAGCTGGGCTTAACTTTTAAAGGTGATGAACTTTTTATTTTATATGTAAATTTTTGGAATTTCTTTTGTGTTTTTGACGCACTAAGAAGATGTAATTGGCTTAAAAATTCTTTTTAATTTAATAATTTACAGATTTTAAAATATTCGTTATTTTCGAGACACATTTTTCTAATAAACGCAACCAAAATATTATTAACAATAAATTTTTTAAGATATCTTTTGAATTAAAGATAGTCATTTTTAAAAGAATTGAAGATCTTGAAAGATCAAGAACGAAACTAGGATATATTGTAGGAAAACTAAAAATATAACAGTTAACTTGAAAAAATTTGAAGTAAATTTAAGCTATCGAAGAGGTGAACCAGAACAAGGAAAATTTTAATTATAGAAGGAAATTAAAATTACGCCTTCAGATATGCAACTTAATGTCATTCATTTTATTAAGGTCAATGTCACTTCAATATATCTACCTCTGACATTCGTCGTTTAGTAGGTTTTTTTACTTTCTTTTACATGTAACTAGTAGGAAATGATTCCCCTTCCAATTTATAGTGACATGCCTTCACTCAAAATTTTAAAAAGAGAAAAGAATGGAATCTTTGCAATTTACGCTTACGTAGTTAAAATTGTCAGATATTTGTTTGTAATTGGAACTCAAATTTGTAATGATCATATTTTAAACTTAGTAAGATTTAACGAACGTGAACGTCAACATTTTCTTACATCAAATCTCTCTCTCTCTAAAAATATTGTTTGGTCAAAAATATAGGTAATGAATTGTACTCATTCCGCTTCTCTATATAGCAATCCATATTATTTCCTTCGGTCTATTTTGAAGTCAAATTATTTTAGTCAATTTCTTTTTCGTTCTCAAGTTATAACTATTCGTTAACTAATTTATTATTAAATTTTAGTTACCTATTGAATTTTTAACATATTCCATTCCAGTATCTAAAATTTATTTCTTAAATTTTTCGACAAATGGATGCTGCTTCATTTCTTACCTACTTCAAGATATTGATTTATACGCTTATATTGTATCTTGAAATTCCGTATATATATCTGTAAATATAAATTAAAAATATTTAGTTTCTTATTATATCATGTATAATTCCGCCGACAAAAATCAAATTATTTAACCTTAGAAATACTATAATTTTTGTGATTCGCTTTTATTATTTGAGTTTATTTCCCCTAACAATAAAATTGAATATCTTTCACGAACCAGTTCTATTTTTAATTGTTTAACAATACTGAATTGGTAAGTAACAAAATATAATAATATCGAAATTATGTTAAGGACAAGGACTGTTACAGCTGTAGGTTTAACTATTTTTTTTTTCTTTTATTTTTCTTGTTTTTCTTGTTTTTGTTTTGTTTTGAAGCGAAAGAAATAATAATGGTATAGATACTTTTTTATCTTTTATAAGAGACATAGTAACCGATTTTATATTTATTAGTATTAAAGGAATATCAACCTTATATTGCTATATAGATACTTTAATCTATATACGTATATATATTTTAATATATTATATTAATTTACATAATGTATTTTAATGAACAATAGATCAAATATATATTTTATATAATATATATATACATATATAAATGTATATATGCATATAAATGTAATATATTGATGAATGTGAATTGATATGCATAGAATACAAAATAAATTTTAATAATGTCAACCAAATACAATATAATATACATATATATAATATAAATATATGTAATAGTATCTACAAAGTATTGTTAAAAATAAAATGTATATATTTTTAAGCCTACTTATAATTCATAATACTTATAGTTGACACTTTTGTTCAGATATTGTTGTGCAATAAAAAAAAAATGCGGATTATAAGTTAAGTATAATTTAAAAATTTTTCTCATTCTTGCAATTTTATTTTATTGGTTATTATTTTTTTTTAATTTTTTACTATTTCTTTTTTTTATTTATATATTTTCGTTTTTTAATATAATTTTTATAGTGTATTTAAAATAATTTATTGCATAATAATAATAATATTAAATTAAAAATCTTATGCTTCAACTGCATTGGTTAGTTAAAAAAAAAAATTTTTTTATTAGAGTAATATATATACAATAAAACAGCTAAAATAGCTATAGATTTTCAAAATTTATACAAAGCAGTTATTTAGCACTATAATAAATTTCTTTAATTTCTAATATTAATGCGAACTTTTAGCTAAAACATGTTAAATTTTAAATAAAATCAGAAAATTCAAAATAGGATTTAAAAAATTTATTTGTAAATTTTAAATAACCAAATTAATGAGCATTGAACCATTCTTATTCTAATTTTTATTTTTTTTTCTATTCATTTATTTAATTTTTTTTTAGTTTTTCTAAACGGTGCATCTGTTTAAAACGAAGTTTCAGAAATGTTCCTTTTAACATAAAAAGAAAAGATCTTTTTCTCTTTTTTCACTTTTTTTTCTAATTCATAAACCTATTGCGGTATTTGTATGTTAGTTTTCCTGTATAGAATTGTAACACTTCATGCAATTCCAAAAAGTTGGCAATCATAACATGTATAATTGTTAAGATATTCCAGATATTCAAGAACTAACTATCTAAATGCTTTTCTCAAAATCCAGTATGTTACACAATTTCCGTTATTCCTGTTTATTTATTCGTATTTTCGCCCATTCTAAAACCAAACAGTAGATTGATTGTATCATATATTTTAACCTAATATTTTATTCAAACTCCACCTTGGTTGGTTCAATTCAAACACTACTCCAAAGAGAATTCGCTACGTAAATCTTATAGGTGTCTTTTGAGATTTCCACAAAAATAAACTATTGAGTCATTAGTCATTATAGTCAGTATATTAAAATTATTTTTCTTCTGTTTGTTGTTCTTAGTAATAGATTAGATTGATCGACTTTAAAATTGTAAAAGTAATTAAAAATTCAAAACTAAAAATAATCATTTGATTTTGTGGCGTCCGCAATATTAATAATAATAATAACAATACTAAGAATAATAGTAAAATATTTAAATATAAAAAACATTTATATCGTAATATCGTAAATTTAACATGAAAAAGACTTAACGTTTGGTTACTGGTCAATTTATTAGAAAGAGCAAACTATTTAGATTTAGTAAATATGTAGAGTTAGAAATGTGTAGAGTATGTGCAGAAGTGCAACTTAGATTTTTTTGTTGGTAAGGAACAAACAATAAAAAAAGAATACAATTTTGAAAATTGAAAATAAAATCTTTTAATTAAAAATAAAATAAAGAACACGTGCTGAAATTACCAACAATTTTAATTTTTATGAAAAATTTAAAAATATCGTATCTTTTCGGAGATTATAATAAAAAGTTGTCCACCCGCGATTTCAATATTTGGTACAAGCAAATGATTACGCTAATTAAAGTTTCATCACAGTTTTTCTTAAATCTAATTCGACTTGAATCATATTTACGATAAACAATGAAAAATTAACTTAATTAGATTTAAATAGTCAATGAAAGAATTATAAATTTAGCAATAAAAGCCCATGTATTTTTTAATAGTTTATATGAGTCACTGCAAAGAAGCATAAATGAGTCACTGTAAAGCAATATATAATAAATATTTATATAAATTTGATTTGATTGAACAAGAAAGCAGTACATATACTGTAGCACTGTACTGTAAAACTCTGACATTTTAGAATTCATACGAATTTTATTTTTAATCTTAATTAAAACTCTACTAATCTATTGGTATAGTTCGATTACACCATTTTGCGAATAAATAAAAGAATATAATATTTAATTTTTAATTTAATTTAAAAGATTTACAAAACATCACAAAATATCGTAAAAAAAAAAAAAATTTTCAGTGATAGAAAATAAAATCGCTTCAATTGACTGTAACAGCTGTAGTATGTGTTATGTTAAAGCGTTAAGATTATAAACATTATATATTTCAAAATATACATAATATATTCTACAATTTCATTTGAATTTCAGAAAAAAAACTTGATGACGTTATATAGGTATATAATATAATAACGCATATATAATAAAGACTTTAAAATCAGAACTTTAACGAGAAAACACTTTTCACCAATGAAACGAAATCTTCTTATAGATTATTCTTAGACGTTAAAAAGAAGAGTCATAAATAATATTTATAAAAGTAACCCATATGGCTTATAATAAAGGAACCGATATGGGATATTATATGTATGTAAAAAGTTTTTATTGTCGATATCTGAAAACTTTAAAAATTTTATTATAAAAATTAATTGTGTTGTAATTATTAACATAAAAAAATATCATTTATTGATCCTGAATAAAAATTTCTAAAAAAAAATCTTTAATTGAGGAAGAAGTATATAAAAAGTACACACTTTTTCAACAGTTTTAAAGCAGTATAAATCAAAAGAATAGCTGAAACAATACATCGAAGCGAAGCCCTTTTTTACGTATTTTCTACTTATTTTAAATCAATCCTTCCTATCTATTATTCTCAGTTTTTAATATTACAATAAACAAGTAACAAAATCTTTTCCATTTAAATTGTCAAGTTAAGACTAGTTAGGCAATACAACTTTAATTTTTTTATTAGGTTTTTTGATTTAATTTTTGATTTGACAACTTTAGGTATATCAATAAAGAAAATTTTACTTTATTTCATCATTAATCAAATATAAAAATGAAAAAAATATTTATTTTGTATCATTACTCCAGTTTATTATAAAAATATTAAAAAGATATGCATATGCATAATAAATTATAATTATAGATTTAATTTCATATAATGCTTATTTTATAGATGGGTACATTAGATACTGATACCGGGGTATCATTAATTTTTACAACCAACGTATTTTTACTTATATTTAATATCTAATTTTTACTTATAGATTTCTAAGCGTTTTTTTTTCTTTTCTATTTATTTGTTTTGGTTTATTAATCAGCCGTTTATTAATTTCTTTATTGATCCATTCATATTCAGGCTATTACATAATTGCGTTACATCCAAATACGAATAAATGTTCAATCAATGATTTTCAGTAATAAGTAATCAACAAATTGCTTGCCTATTAAATACTTACCATAAATTGTCTTTATACCTTCTGTAATATTTTAAATTTTTAACTACTTTATAACAGTAATAAATGTTTACTGTTATTATAGATATGTGCATTAAATAAAGAAATATAAAAAAATATTAATCAAATATTATTTTTACTCTTCCTTGTCTTTTATTCCCTTCTATCACATATTATATTCTTTCATTTCTTTGTTTCTTATTGCGTTTTTGCATCTTCTTTTCTTAGAAAAAGTCAACATACTTATATTTAAAAGTAAACTTTTAAAAATATTTAGTTAGAGGTCTCGGTGGCCTAGTGAGTGGGTAAGAGCATATAAAATACCCTGTAAACACCGAGGGACTAGTTATAGGTCACACACGTCGTATGAATAATTCTCCTTTACAATATTTACAGCCACGTCTGAAAAGGAAAGGGTGTGAAATTTTCTTGTCACATGTATGTGGCAGGGGAATGAACTAAAGAAAAAAAAAGAATATTGGTTTTTTTAAAATAAATCAAAGAAATTATTTTTATCTAATATTATGTTCTTATTAAAACCTACAATTTAAAAAAATTTTATATAGAAAATATAGAATCATATTGGGTTTTTCTTTGTCGAGCTGACCAAATTCTATTAGGGATTCCAGTATACAACTTTTCCGTATATTTAACTAAACGGAAGAAGGAATGGGGATGGAAAATATAGAATAATACGAGCGAATTGGAACGTAAATTGATAAACGAACTTGAAAATCTAAAATAATGGCAAATTGTAGAATGAAATGTTACATATAGAGATGGAAATAAGTATAGAGATGGAAATAAATTTTAGGAGCTCTATATGTAACATTCCATCTTTAGTTTTAGGAGCTTTTTTTTTAGTTTCTATAAAGATAATATTTGCAATTGAGATTAGGTATATGCCATTTCTATTGCAACATCAAAACTCAATTTTTTAAATGGCGAAATTTTTGAACCTTTAAATTTTTATTTATTTTTCATTTATTCTTTTTCTTGACTTGTAATATGTTCTAATTTGTAATGTAAAGCAATCTTTCAACAGTCAAAAAATGTGCTTACGTAAGATGCAGGAATAAAGGCATTATAAATCAGAGCAAATTGAATATTGTTTCCCCTTGAGATATTGGCGCGAATGCATAAAAGTGATTTTGAACTCAAATCTCATTTTTTCAAACAAAAAGTACCCTTGAACTCATGTTTTTGTTTGAAAAAGTGAGGTTTGAGTTCAAGCTCAGTTTTATACATTCGATCCAATGTCTTTTTAAGTCTTGTTACGTCTTATTAAATCAATTGATGTCAATGATAACATAAAATAAAGAATTACCACATTATATAACTAAATTATCACTTAGCTGAATTTAATTTTTCCAAAATAACGTTGCTAATGTCATTTTAACATAACATAGTTTTTAATTTTTTATAACTGGCTAATATATATCTGTTAACTATGTATGTGTGTATATAGATGACTTGATATTTACAGTACAACACCATGAATTAAATTAACTGAAAGGACGCAACATTTTCTTCGTTTTTTTTTTAACTAAACATTCAAATGACTGAAATATTAAAAAATGGTTCGATTTTTGTGGTTTTTTTTTTATTGTTATCTTGATAGGTGGTCAACGGCATTAAAATGCGCACGAAGTAATTTGTTCTTTTTAGACATAAAATTTATCTATTTTTTTTTTTTAAGTTTTTTAATGCATTTTTATATGACAAATTATCCGCTAAAATATCAGAAAAATAAAAAATAATAAAAATCAGAGAAATAATAAAAATTTTAAATAACGTTGATTTAATAGCAATGAAAGAGTCTTATGATGTTGTTTTTTTATTTTATTTTTTTTTTAAGTTTGTCTTTAACAATTCGTTTTAATAATTTAAAACAAATATTAACAATTTCGTTCATAATATTTCTAACAATTTAAAAACGATTTATTATTTCCTAATGTTAACTTTCCGTTGCCCAAAAAGTAAATTAGTACAAAGATCTTGTAACTTTTTTTTTATTCAAAATATGAAGGTATGTTGTTTTGTTAGTTAAAGGCCCACACACTTATAGAGGATTCGTTCTCCTTCCATTCCTCTATAGTTTCTTTTGCAGATTCCCATTCTTTCTGCCCAAAACATGTAAAATATGTTACTTTAAGAGTTAATAAAATTTGTTTTAGATTGTTAAAAAAATAATAAATTGAAAAATTATAAGCAAATGTTTAAATTTAATTTTAAAATGCAGTATATTATCAAATAAAGGATTTTTGAACTGATTTTTGAAGTATTTTTCATCTCCATTAGAAAAAAACATTATCCTAAATTAGAGCAATCCTAGTGTAGGATACGCGGACAAACAAATTTTAAATACTTAAATACATATCAATCAACATATTAATAACTTTTAACTAATTTTACATTGAATTTAGGACACCAGTTACATCTAGAAATGCTAGTCCTATATCAATTATAATAAAGTATTAAAATTATATTTTGCTGCTTGCTTTTAACATTTTATGAAGAGAATTGTATTAAAGTTATCTCTTCATTAAGCTAGAATTCCAGCTTCATTATATAAAACCAAAACGAACAAAAATGAAACGAAAACATTTCAATTGAAATGTTTACATTTTTAAATGGTGACTCAGCCATTTTAATAGAACTCTTTTTTATACTATTTTTAATTCTTTAGTTATATTTTAAAATAAAATATACTTAAATATTCTCTATGTTTATTTATGATTAATTTTATTTAATGCAAAACATGAAGTTGCAAAATATTTGATTTTAATGACTGGCTGTATACAATTCTTACATTAAATTAAATGCTATATGAATTAGTAAAAACTATATAAATTTAACTACATTTAACAGCAGCATCTTATTATTTAAATTTCTCAGACAGTTGAAATAAATAAAATAAATAAATTTAATTTTAATAGTGAATTACTGTTCAAGTTTAAAAAAATTATATGCATTATTTTCTATTGTTATTATAATCTTTTTAAATTGAATGAAAAGTGCGAAAATTTTTTATTTATGAATACTTAAAAGAAATTGTTAAATTATAATCATAAATATAAATTATTAGTATTTTATAAACTGAAATTTTTATAATGCAAATCCATACGTACCAATCTTTTGTGTTTTTTATTTAATTTATTTTACCAGTGAAAGAATAATTGAACAATTTTACGTTACTTAATAATAAAACTAAATTTAGAATTTAAGGTCAAAGCCGTATTATTGTAAATTTTGTTCAGTTGTATCTTTAAGTTTTCATATTTAGAACATGCACTATCAATTATAAATTTAATATTAAAGTTCAAAATGATTGAACAACTTAGGCAAAATTATTTAAAATGTTTGAAAACTTAGTCCATCACAAAATAAAGTCAAAAATCAAAAGACTGAAGCGGGAAACTTTTTAACATTTATTTTAGCAATTTTTTTTTTTTTTTTGTCTTTTCATATGGTATTGTTAAGCAAATTAATGTTGTAGATAAAACATGTTTAATTTTCTCCATCTTTTAGAAACCGAGCTATAATAGGCCAGAAATATTGTAAAAATGCTATGTTTTAATGATTATTACCTTAGCTCCCTTTATACTACCTTTGTAAAAGCTTTCTATATAAATTATCAGTAATATTTCTTAAAGATAATTATGTTTTAAATCTTAAATGCTCGACAGTTATCCTATTATCCATAATTAGATATATATTTATTAATAATTAAGAACTAAAAAAAAAAAAAATATTTTAATACAAAATTTGATAAACGATATTTATTTTAAAAATTCTTTACTAAATCTTAAATTTAATTGTAATATACAAATTTTTAAGCATTTTAACGTAAATTACTTTTACTTTTTTCTCTAGTTTTTTTTTTTATTTTATAATTTTCTGAAAAACTGAAAAAAAAAACACTTAAAACTCTAGACTTTTTTTTTCATACAGCTTTACAATCTCCTCCAATATAAAACAAACAAATTATTTTATCCAAATTGTTGTCTATCAATTCATTTCAAAATGAATTTCATATTATGGAACTTTTGTATAATGTCAATCACCTTAACCTAGACAAAGGCCAAAAATTACTGTCATTATGTCAACATAAAATCACCACATTTATAGTTTCAAAACAAATAATAAAAATAATAAAAACTAAAACCAATCAATTCTTTTCTTTTCTTTTCATAGTTTGTTTTAAGTTCAAGATTTAAAGAACACAAAACATTAAGGGAAAAATACAAAGCAAAAAAAAAAATTAAATGTTGAGGCTTGAGCGCATCTTTAGAGCATATTTATTTTTTAACAAACGATTAAAAAAAAAAAATAAAAATTCAATACAACTTATATTTTTATATTATGCACAAAAACATATAAAACATTTAATTCAAAGTAAATGATATAGTTAATAACTTTTCTGTAAGATAAATGATTTTAAAATGATAATTGGGGTCATTATCTACACAATTTTGATTACAATTGCTTCATCAAATCTAATCATCTATGAAAAACTGCTACAATCATCATCATCATTTATTTTTAATAAATTCTCTAAACTTAAACTGTGAGTTAAGAAATATGAAATAAAATCACATGTTTTTGTATTTATGTACAATATATATATATGAATATCTATTGTTTATTACTATTTTATATACTATTTTATTGGTATCTACATATTATAATATATAAATATTATAAAACATGAAGTTAATTACAGTAAACCAGCTATTTTGGAAAATTAAGAATTTAAAAATGAAACAAGGTCTCTCCTAATTGTATCCTATAATAATATATACATTTTTATTTTATAATCTATCATTAATTTGAACACTAAATTTTTAACTTTACTATAAGTAATGCAAACTTTGTCCAAATAGTTTATTAAATCGTATCATACCATAACTCTAAAATGCTATGCAATTTTTTTTTTTTTTTATTTCTTTAAGAATAAAAATAAAAACCTCTAAAAAACTGTCATCAATGTAAAAAACTTAATTTTATTGTTAGTCAATTTATTTCAATAGCAGTATTAAAACAAAAACAATCAATCTTATATAGTATGCTGTTTATTATACGTGTAGTATATTGCAATGCCGCTATTATTATATTATATTTACTTTTGATTTTTTTCAACAATCAACATCCACCACCAACAATGTCTTACTGCATCTCTTTTATTTATTCAATTATAGTTTATATACATTGTCAAGTACATACCATGTTTTGACTCTAATTTAGGGTGATTGCTACGAAATTATCTTTAAAATTCATAGGTACGTCCAATCAACAAAATATACTTATACTTATAATATATATATATTTTTTTATATATATATATACAATATATTATAATATATTCTTATATATATATATATATATATATTATAAAAATGAAAAACAATTTAATATATTTGTAAGCATGATGAAGTCTAGGCTTGAATTTAAATAGAAAAAAAATTTTCATTCAAAATGTAGGTACAAAAAAAAAAAAAAAACATTTATAAAATATACAAAATGCTTTGTCACGTTTATTCATTTCAATTTAAAACCATTCTGTTTTGTTTTTTTTTTTTCTTTTTTTTTGCTCAATTGAACTTTGTTAAAGTTGTTTTAAATGTCAAGAGTGCAAAAAAAATGTTTCAATTTTTTCTATTCTTTTTTTTATTACTCTTCTAAATTTTTTTGTGTTTTTTTTTTTACAACTTACATTATTTTGTGATAATTCTAAAGCTTAGTATTAAGTTTGATATTAAACGAAATGAATTTAACATTCAAAGTGATCCAAAAAAACAAAAATAAATACAAATATACTTTAAAAATGCCTGGATCGTTAAGTGAAGACTTAAAGTTTATCGTATATTTTCCTTCTGGTCAAGAATTACATATGATCTCTGTATTATATTGCGATGAACTCCTTTGAACCAATCTACCTACAATTCTTTAATTTTATTTCCGTGAAATAATAGAATTTAACACTAGGCTTTAAATTATTTGAGAAGTAAAATGTTACTAAATTGTCTTAGATGAAGTGTACAAAAAAAAAAAAAATTCCACTAAATCCAAAATAAATCCGAAGTTCATAAATAAATCTTAAGATTAGAATTAAAAAAAAAAAAATATCATCGATTTGTAGAGCTGTTTAGGTATGTATATATATGTATATATATGTATAGATATTTTTTATATTCAATTATATTATTAGATTTTTTTTTTATATATAAAGGTGACGAAAAAAAAAAAAACTTCAATTTATATTTTATTTGAATTGAATTGCTTTCTAGATAGTCATCTAGATTCATTATAAAATTACAAACAAGCCAATACAACATAATAATAATTATGGAAAGCAAAAAAAAAAAAAATAAATAAATTGAATAAAAAAAACTATGTATCTATCATATGTTGGAACCACGTTTAATCCCAATTGATTTTAAACAAAGAAAAAAAAACTGTGAAATTATTATTGAAATTATTTTTTAATTGGCAATAGATACAATTGAACAAATATGGTAGTCATTTACCTTTTTAGTCATATTATAAATATCAAGAGTAATCATTTGTTCGACAAATTTTATACCCGTAAGGGATTTTATATTTCTGTGTTTAGTATAACAGAAAATAAGAAAGAAAAATGTTGTTAAATTATATTTTAGCAGACCGTAATAAAAATAAAAAATTTTATAAATAATTAATATAAGTAGTAAATATAGATCACAGGTCAGAAAAAGGATGATTCCTGAAAGAAATCTTACATTTCTTAAAAAAGCTGTAAGCTTTATACGCTCTAAGCTTAATAGCAACATTTTTAAATAATATAAAAATATTAATCATTTTATTTAACAGTTCTATCTAATTCAAGCTATATTTGTAGTACCTATAATTAAAGATATAAAATAATGCAGGGTCAAAAGTCCCATAGCTAGCAGTCTCATTGGGACTTTTGACCCAATCCAATAGGTTAAAGGTTCCATTGAATTTTTATCTTAGTATTAAGGACAAAAGTTCCAATGGAACAGATTTCGAAAGTTTAAAAAGTCTGGATCAGTATATACATTAACGTTAAATAATAATGTGATCTAATGTAATCACAGTTTTGTTTTTGGCATATTAATTTAAACTGAATTTAAATTTTATTAGGTTAATTTCTTTAACAATATCTAAGTCATGCAAACAAATTGTATGTCAATATAAATGGCAATTAAAAGTCTAAACTTATAACTTCGTTTATAAATCATAAAATTAAGAATGTTGTCTGTTCTCAGATGAGTAATAATCAATTCTTTTTTTTTAAAGGAATATAAAACGATTTAAAATTACGAATCTAAAAGATTGTTTGCAGTTGTTCTGAATTTAACATTTCTGTTAAAAAAAATAAATCATTGCCGCAAAATAATTAAGGAAAAATATAGCCTAAAATTAGTTCCAACTGCTAACATTAAAAAATAGATACAACTAAATAATATCAATATTATCTAACGGATAATTTTATCAATTAAATGCAGATAAACGGATGTTCGGGTAACTCAGATAAATCCTATCCCGAATCCCGAATAAATCCTATCTATGGAACTGTGCTTGAACAAAAGAGGCAATATTCACAATTAATAACTGTTAATAATTAGTTTTTTGTACTTTTTTATTCCCTTAGGGAAGGTTTTCACAAATCCTCTTAAATTTTCTCTGCCTTAAGCTGTTAATTTCTACCCAAGACATTTTACTTCTTTCTATCCCATTATCTGAGCACTTCTTCTTCAAGGCACTTTAGGTCTTTCTTTAGTTCAACTTTCCTTCTGTCTTGAGAGCTCAGTCAAAACCTGACGTGCTACTGATGTTATTGGACGTCTGGGGATATGACCGATCCATATCGCTATTTTCTTTTTCGAATTTGTATTTCAACGGGGTTTTAACTAATTAATACCCATAATTACTCATTTTTTTTCGGCCAGAATATTCAACATATTATTTTTAAAGCCGTGTAATTAAGACCTGTAAATTTTGTATATTATTTCGTGTTATCAACATGGGTTTGACTTGCATTTAGTAGCACAAATTTCTACCACATGTTAATAATATATTCTTATTTTAGTGCCGTTTAACAATTTTTGTGTTCGATATTTTGAGCTGTATAACAATTAACAAAATATAATTTAACCTAAGTATAAATAAAAATTATATTTATTAAATGAGGAATGAACTTTTAAAACTCACTTATATCTAATACTCTTATATGATTTGAAGCTCTCCTATACTGTTAATTATTTGAAGATTTCCTTCTATGTGGCGAATAGTAGATGCAAAAATTAATGGCTATAGTAATTAAAATTAACAAAAAACTTAATAATCTTTATATTATAAAAAAAAAGTATATAAGAATTGAGAAAAAAAAAACAAAATTCAATTTCTAAAGTTATAATTATTTCCCATTTACCAAAATTGAATGCACATTTTTGATAAAATATTTTAATGTTCATTAAATAAAATTTATTATGGTTTTAGGTCAACTCAAAAGGGCTTAAAAAATTTTAAATTATAATTTTCCATAATTGTATTTTGTTCTATAAATTTACAAGAAAAAAAAAAAAAACTAAAAATGAAAATAAATAATATAGGTTTTGATTGGATTTTTAGCACATTTCCAAAAAAAATTTTGAAAAAATGTGTCTATTAGTTCCGCTCTGTTCGACTGTTTACAAAACTTCTACACCATTAAAGATAGAGAAAAAAAATTTTAACCATAGATAGCTATCATAAAAAAAATAATGTTGTAGAACAACTTTTTTATGTACCCCCCTCCATTACGAACAAATTATACAGGTTTTTTAAATTTAGTATTTAAATTTATGTGAGAACCAAATTTTGCATGAGTTTTCTATCTTCATAACTCCAGCACGCTTTTAGATAGGAACTTGAAATTTTGAGGCAAGAAAGAACTTTTAAAACTAGTAGAAGTATATTTCCTCAGAAAATTTTTTGTATCGCCCCCTGTTTAAAAGCTATTACGGCTCAAAAATTTTAAATTTACTTTCAGACACCTCTAACTTAGGTACTTGTCCAAATTTTTGTTCAACAAGACATAAAAATTAAAGGTTCAAATAATATATTTCTACGTGTGTTAACGGCTTTTCTTAGTTATATAGAGTTCCGATCTTACAGCCTTTCAAAATTGCAAAAAAGTCCTATTTTCACATTTTTTCGTGTACGAAATTTTCAAATTTTGGTGTAAATCACAATTCTAAATAGTTTGTATTATCTTTTGGAAATGTGCGCTTTTAAAAACCGTTGGTTTACATTCTATCTTGTTTTAAGATTATTTAAATTCGCAAAAGATCGTTAAGAAAAAATTTTAAGTTTATATATACAATTATTATTGACTTAATTTATTTATAGAATTCATAGTACTGAAAGAAATTATTATTAAAGAGCAGGCAGTTTATAAACCCAATAGTGTTTAATGATGTACATTTCAAAGGCGATATTCTTTAACAGTTCTAAAGTTACGATTTATTTCCATAAAATTGTAAAATTTTTCTTAAAACTCCTCAAAAATTTTAAAATATTTCCCTCAATTTTAACGAAACACAATTTTATTAAGAAAATCTGTCAACACCCGTTATTATATGTAAAAAAAAAACTAATCTTAACCTTTAATTTTTTCTATATTACAGATGTCACACAGGTTAAAAATTACTAACAGTAACAGTAAATTTCTGTTTGAAGAATAAATTTTTTTATATACCAAACATATGTTAAACATTTGAAATATAATTTTAGTTTCACATAACAGTAAACACTAAATTCAAATAGATTTAAAAGATTTTAATTTTCAGATTTAAAAAAGTTAATTTGAGTTAAGTTATAACAATTTGAAAATAGAGCATTTTAAATTCTGTGGGGACTATAGTACCGTAACGGTTATGTTAAAGTACAGACTAAATAAACTATACAGACGAACAGTTTCATATAAAAATTTTAAGTCTTTTTTAGCTGCCAACATGAAAATTTTTTTTGAGCCAGACTAAGTATTTTAGAATATTTAAATAGCAAAAATAAAAGTTTATAGAATATTCTTTTGTATTTTCTATTTTTGTAATTTATATATTCTAAAACACTTAGTCTAGCTCCATAAACTATGCTTAGTCTGGCTCCAAAAAAAAAAAAACTAAAAATTATTATATTAAACAGATCGTCTGTATAGTTTATTTTTAGTCTGTATGGTTAAAACTATATAATATATAAAGGTTATTTCATTCGAATTTGCTTTTTTAATAAGATATTATAACTTTGTTTACTTCATTGCTTTTTCTAAAACGATAAAAAAGTTTAGTAAATAAGCGGACAAACGAACGAACAAAGTGAAATTAATAGGATTTTTTTTTGGAAAAAACTAATGTAGTAAAAAATTAAACGAATTTAGTCTATTTCAGTTGTTTAATATAGAGAACAAAAAAATACTTATAGATACATTATGAATTTAGGTTAACATAGTTAACATACACACGAAAAATTTTTTTAAAAGAAAAAAAATGAGAAAAATTCTATTTTAGTTCATATAAAATTGATTAGCCTTTTTAGTCTTGTAATTTTCAGTATTATAGTGAGGTATTATATTCAAATTAGTAACCACGAAATCCCAAAATATAAAATCCCAAAATTAAAAATCTTAACATAATTCTTTTTGATTTTTTTTTTATTTCGGATATTGGCCGATTAAATGCGAAAAATTATTGAAATAAAAATCTAAAATGAATATATGTATATATATGCCTATATATATTTATATTTCTTTTTCTAAATATTCTGGAAAAAGCATATAACTTTGATTTTGTAACAAATTAGAAAGTCCCTTCTAGTTATTTATTTTACTTATATTTAAACATATAATGGAGGCAGCCGCCATAAAATCTACGCTAAACAAATGATTGAAACCTTGATTTTGAATCCACCTCTAAACTCCCTCCTAATTCAGAATCTCGCATATATATATAAATATATAAATATTTATTTCTAATTAAGAATCTTCCACATTCATATGTATAAATATTCTGGAAAAAGCGTATAACATTGATTTCGTAACCATAAAAATCCCTTCAAATTTAGGGATCTTACATATCACATACTAACATACAAGCGCCATCAAACAACGCATTAAATTAATTTCTTTCTTAATAATCGGAAAGGGCTTTTTGGTTTTTTGGGATTTTGGAATTTGGGATTTTGATATTTTGGGATTTTGATATTTTGGGATTTTGTAATTTGGGAATTGTTTTTTTTATGAGATTTCGTGGCGCTCTCGTAAAGTGATTTAATTAATTTCGAATTTGGTGATTCAACCATTTTGTAATGGATTATCATAGTCAAAACAGTACATCCAAACTAAAACAAGATTGTTTTTAAAAACATGTTAAGAACACAAATTAGAACAACTGCTAAGGATAATAACAGAAACAGCTTTAGCATCATCCATACATCTTTTCACCTCACAACAACAAATTTTATGCATCTTTTGTGCAAAGCCACTTTCAATACGACACATGCTTATGTTGTGTTCGAATTTCCATCCGAAACCATCGTTGGAAATACTGAAGACAGAAAACATCAGCAGCCAGATAAGTCAAATCAAAGAAATATGCAGAAAGTTCCAGATATGGGAAAAACTATAAACCGAAAATAATCAAAATAGAAGAAAGTTTAATTAAAAATTACATAAATAGGTTAAACGTCTAGAAAAGGATATAACATGCAATATAATAACAAGATTTTAGAAAACTTTTTAAACAATATAAAATAAAACTCCTGCCACACCTGAAAGGGAAAGGCAGAGTACCACATACAATGTGGTAGGAGAATGTTTTTAAATAAATAAATAATATGATATGCCACAAATTAAATCTGAAGTTTTTTATTGAAGATTTAATATAAAAAAAATCTTAAATCTTCACACAAATACAGGCCTTAGGTTTCAACGCCAGTCGAGAAAAAGGAAGCTTAGTCGAATTTTTGTAACTTTAAAGGATACCCTATTCTCATAAAGTACTTGTATATATGACAAAAAATATATATATATATACTTATTAAAATGATTTCAGAAGAGTTGGCAATCATCATTATAGTTATCAAGTACAAATATTATTCAATTTCTGTCAAACTAAAAACTGAACCAAATAATGAAAAACTGATATAAACTCAAAAAAAAAAAAAAATTATTTAAAATTCTATTGTTCTAAGTTTCAAAATAGGTAAATAATTTATTCAAAAAAAATGTTAACAAACCATTTGGGTTCGAAAAGAATTTTTTTTATTGAATTAATTTTTTTTCTTTAGTTTTGTGTTAAAATTTTTTGAAAAATCCAAATAATTCTAATCATAAATCGAATCTAGTTTTTAATAAAATATTATGGAAAAGAATAAAATTTGTTCTCTTACGTCTTTTTTCTTGTTTTTTTTTTTATTTTATTTTGTACGGCAATTGATAGAATTCCTTTAATTGTTTCCTTTTTTAGAAAATCCTCTAACTATCAAAATTCACAAGAACCAAAATTTTTAAACACCAGATATTTGAAATATATATATATATATATATCTCGCACCTCTAATGGATGATATTCAAACAACAAACAAAATCTTTAAGTTTTTTTTATTCAATTTAGGTAAAATTTTAAAATCAAACCATTTGAAATTATTCTTTATCATCATCATTATCATCAATATCAACATCATTAGAATTATCATCGATTCGCAAAAAAAAAAAAAATTGGAATCTGTTCTAATACAAAGAAAATTATAGAACATAATTAAAATTCAGCTAGAAAAACTGTTATTTTCTATTTTAGAATTTTTAACGGTAAATACTACCTACCACCTCCTTTTAAATAAAATTTTCAAAAAGAAAAAACAAACCAAGAAAAAAAAAATTAACAATGAACTTGTAAAATAAAAGCAAATTCTTAAAACGTTATTTTAACACCTTTTTTGTCGGTACAGTGATCTGACAGAACAAATACTTGTAGATTTTTTTTTTCTTCAGATGTGCACTTCATTAGACTTTACTTAATCCTAAAAGCAGAATTTTTCCTTTTTTTTTTTTTTTTGTTTTTATCAATTCTTTTGTTTTTCTATTTGTTCACCCAAATATTGAAGGTGATTATCACATTACCATTTTTGGTCTTTGAAACACTGTTCTTAAATGGTAGTTTAAATTTAATGATTTATGAAGAATTAAAGATTTAGTGTATCGCTCATGAATTTTAATGCAAAAACCAAAAACAGAAAAAAAAGAAAAGCTAAAACATGAGTAAAATTTGTTGTATGCACATGTATATAAAATAATTTAACAACGAAAATTCCAAATATATAAACCAAATTTAACTTATTTTAACGGTTAAGATAATTGTTTTTATGTTTTTATGTTTTTTTAACTTATTTTGAATATTCGATCAAAACAAATAAAGCGAAAATTCAAAAACAAAAAAAAAAGTCGATATAGCATTATTTTACATTTCAAACAACATCTATAAATTTTGTTCTAATTTGTTACATAATTTTTTTTTTTTTTTGATATAAAACGCTTTTAAATTTAAATGCATTGAAATTACACGCTGATTTCAATGCATTTAAATTTAAAAGCGTTTTATATCAAAAATTCTAGATTCTAAATACTCTGTATTCTAGAAGATATTCAAAATATACCAATAATAAAATTTTATTAATACTTATATAAATACATACTTATAAACCTTTACAGATGCAGGAAGATACAGGAGCAAGAAATAAAGTTCTATTTTTTGAAGTTTCTGTAACTGTAACCAAATACTAATGTTAAAACTGAACAATCTATATATTAACTCACAAAAATAAAATACAGATCTCTAAGAAATATCTTTTACAGAAAAATACCTGTCCTAAAAAATAAATATTGAATTTTTGTTTTTTTTGCGAGGGTAGGTGAGAATCATCGAACGACACTATATAGGAGCGGAAAGAGCACAAGTCCTCTATGAGTGTGTGGGACTTTAACCCACTAAACACCACAGTGCTTTCTTGACCAAACAATAGGTTATACGACCTTTAGTACTCATGTATCGCCTGGTCAAAGGAAGTTGAATTATGGGATGAAAATTGGCAGGCATATTGTCAACAAAGTTGTTAATATTCACTTTGAATCTTTGTACGTTGTAAATGTAATCATCATCAATTCTGGGGTACACATGAAATTGGGAGATGGTTCCACATTCGCCATGTTCGTACTACAAACGAATTTCTATAAGCCGAATTATGCTATCTGGGAATTTGAACAACATAGGGCTGGTCAGAAATTCTCCAACTAAATCGGAAGATGGATTCAAATAGCTGACATTATATTAAAAGTCCTTCTTGATTTATAACTTCAATATTTTTCATTTTATTCTAGATGATACAAAGGATGTCTTAATCAAACAGATTTTACTGTATATTTTAAAAAAATTTTAACAAATTTAAACATATTGATGATGTCAAACTTTTCAAACGCATTTAATTTTCTTAATTTAATTTTTTTTTTCTCAAGTTCACATTTCGTATAAAATCTAAAAGACGTCGCGTCATTTAAATTTCCGCGTATTTAATTTCACCGTTTATTACTTGTTTGTTTTTCGTTTTTTTTTTTTCACTCACGAAAAACTTTTCATTTTCTTCCTAATCAGGAGTCTATTAAAATATAATAACCATAAAATAAAATAAAAAAAAAGAAAGCAAAAAAAAAAAATATGCCGGAGATTTAAAGATTCTATGAAGATCTAGCTTTTTATTCATTATTTTATTCTAGCAATCTTTGTTTTATCACGTCGCAATTAAAAACAAAAAAAAAAACCGTTTCCATCCACTTAATTTAATTTCTTTTTTTTATTTCGTTTTAATTTTTTTTTTTTTTTTTGCTTTATGTTCTAAAACTATTAGATTTCGTGACTTTGATTAAAATTTTAACTACAAAATCATGTTAAATGAGAGTGATACAATTGTTTTCTATATATATATTTTTTTTGTCCTTCATTTGGTCCCCATTTAAAAATTTGTTTTTGTGTTTATAGAAAAATTTTTATTGAAACATTTTTGAAACAAATTCTAACTAAAATAAAATCTAAAATAAAGGAATGAGGAATAGTATGATTTTTTTTTTGTAGTATAAAAATGTCAGCAAGAGTTTTCTAAAAAAAAAAAAAACAATGCATCTATCCATTCTATGGAGAAACTCAAACTTTTTAACATATTGTTTGAGATGCTGAAAATTTGACATAGAACTTTAGGTTTTTTTTAAATAAAAAATATTCCAAATTAAATAAGTTTATTATCTATATTGCTATATATAATATGTAATATAACTGTAATGCCATATTTAAACATATTTGATAGAGATATGAGATTATCATGCAGGTGCCGCAGCTAATACAAAAATCGACGACATTCAAAGATTCTAAAACAAAGTCTTAAGAGCAATAGTTGTACGTACCTAATCATTGAAAAAGATTTATATATCACAAAGTATGTGCTTTGTAAAATATCAAAATGCTCTATAAACTAAAAAACTAAATTAGTGTTCTATCTTAAAATCTTTTTCTTCATTTAATAGCCTATTCAGGACATAATGACGTGCTTCTTATCCATATAAAACAAAATCTATGTATTTTACCCAAAAACAAAAAACAAACGCATCACAAAATAAAATAGTTCATGTTTTAAAATAAAATCAGTGGATTAATACAGTTAAATATTTGAGGGGGGGGGGGGGGGACATTCGAACCCACACACCGAGGGTGTGTGGGTTCGAATCCCACACACGTCGTAAGATTTATTTCCCCTTACGGTGGCCTACGGGGTATCGGTGGCCTAGTGGGTAAGAGCGTATAAAATACGTTATAAACACCGAGGGTGTGTGGGTTCGAATCCCACACACGTCGTAAGAGTTATTCCCCCTTACGACATTTACAGTCACGCCTGTAAAGGAAAGGTTGTTTAATTTCCTGCTCACATTTATGTAGCAGAAAAATTCACTATAAAGTAAAAAATTGAGAGATTACTCTTGACCCTAGACTAACATTCAAAAAACATATAATTACAGTAGGAAAAAATAGTAAAAGAAATGGTATTTCGTTATCCTTTTATCATACAGAATATAGTTTAACCCAAAATTTTGATGGAAAAAAGAACATACCTGCCGATCTATAATTCTACTATATTATCTTAGAAACTACAGTGTAAATATAAGCTAGCAGTTCATTTTTATACTGCAACAAATGGCATCAACTAAATAGGTAAAATCTATACATATTTGTTTTATCCAATTTATACAGATTTTAAATAAACAGTGAAAGAAAACAAAAATTTGTTAAAATTTATAACTTAAGAGTTCTCCCATCTTATCATCTGCATGATAGCTATAGCTATAGGCCAATATAATTAGTTGAATGAAGTTGACTTTCTTAACGATTTTAAATATTTTATTTACTTATACTATGTACTACTTTAATATATAAGAAAAGCAAAATAGTCAGTAGTTTTTCTTGCATAAACTTTGGAATTTTTGGAAACAGAAAAAAAAATGATTTAAAAATAAGAAAGGAAGAAAGTGATGTAAAAAAACTAAAAAAGTACTAAGAAAGGAAAATAAAAATAATTCTTATAAAAATGGATTGACTGAAAACAAAAAAGAATAAATTTAATTTTAGTTTTTTTTTTTTTTTTTTTGGATTATGTTGAATTTGATCTGATATGTTTAAATCTCCAATAAAATTTGAATTTTAAATTGATTACCTGTAATTTTCTTGTAAGTATTCTAAAAAAAATTTTGTTTTATATTAATTAGATATAACAGATGCTACATATACATAAGGAATGGGTTAAATCAACAAGATACTCTTTTCATATTTTTATTTTTCCATGTTGTTAAAATATGTATTTATAAGTTATGATTTATTATACATGATATTCAAATTGCACAATTACATTGCAATTACAGAAGAGAATGGGCTATTTATTCAATTTTTTTTTTCAGTAAATTTAAAATTAACAATTTGAGAATAATTTAACCCTAAACTGATGAAAACCTTTTGCTTGTTTCGATATATAAATATATGCTATAATAAAAATAAGAAGAAAAGTGTAAAATGGACTGTGCATATATATACATTTATGTAAATTTTCAAGATGAATGAGATCCACTCGAACCTGTTAGTCCCAACGAACCATATTTTACAGAAGTTATTGCCATTAAACTTGATCATCTTCTATAAGATTTCAGATGCATAGCTTAATTAAGTATGAGGATATTAATTATGCTTATATAAAAAAGAAGTTGTATGCCAGCTACAGGAACCTACTGCTCTAGACACATCAAATTTTAAAAAAGTTGTTAGTATACAACTTGATATCGTTTCACAAAATTTCAGATACCTATAGCTTCAATAGACACCTAGTTATTTTCATATACAAGAAGAAAAGCTGTATTGTATGGCAGCTACTTGAACCTGTTGCACCAACACAACCAAATTTTACAGAAATTGTTGGCATACAATTTTTGATATCTTTTCACAAAATTTGAGATACCTATAACTTAAATAGACATTGAGTTATTTTCACATAAAGAAAGTAGTTATATGGCAGCTATATTCGAACTCACCAGCCGAACTTGTTGTATTTAAATTTATTATACCCTTGAACTATATTCATACGAGTATAAATTTTAATTTACCAATTCATATACATCAGCAACCTCCCGTCTCTTAGTTAGAGTTCATAAATCAATGATTTTAAGCCTATATTCATAAAATGCCATCCAATATGCCAAGTTAAACAGTTGAATTTATTCTGATATGCTTTTATTTTTGAACTATCGATTTAATAAAATGGGGGCCGTACTTAATTTGCATTATTACAAATGTGGTCGCGCCAAAACAGAATACAAAGATTTTAGTTATAATATATAAAATGATAAATACACCATGTAAAAAAAAAATTATGAACAGACGATTTAAAGTGGTAAAGAATTCTGAGGTACTCCTGAGATCGGGGTTGTAAAGTGTTAAGTAAGATATTGAAATAGATGATGCTTTCATTCAAATAGAATATTTTGGTCACTTTACGAAAAAGGGAGCAAAAGCCCAATTTTACTAATTTGGCTATAGAACTAAACTGTGCGGTAAGAGATCAAAAGTTTTACAGTCATAGTATTCTACTTTTATATATTAATATATGTTAATATATTAATAATCATTCTATTAAATTTGTTAATATTATTATTATTAACAAACGGGTTTCCTTTATAAAATCCTACTGGTTAGAAATCAGAAAATATAATAAGTATTCATTAACTATCCATTTGGACACTATGACTTTTCGCAGTAAATATTGACATTCGCAGTAAATAAATAAAAATAAAAATAAAGAAGGTCAAGATGTAGAACACTTCAAATTAATTTTTCTATATCTTAAAATCCGAAACAACCTATAAATAGCAACTAAAACATTTTTTTTTTTTTGCATTTTTAACTTATTTTTTAATTAATTATTAATAGAAAATCTATAAATAGAAATGTTTTTTTTTTCCATAAAATTTAACAGAAAATATTATGTGTTACACCTTAATTTTTTTTTTCTATTTTTTGTTTTGTGTATCTAAGTTAAGTTTTTATAAGTACACATTACGTATTACATACTTTTTTTTCTTTCTCCTTTTTGTTATTTTAGATATTATAATTTTTCAAGATCCAAAACATCACCAACAATCAATAACTAAAAGTAGAAATAATGAAAAGCAACAACCGAACAGAATACAAAATGAAATAAAAAAAAAATATATGAATAACATAAATTTCATCTTGAATATCGATATCAATTATTGATAAGATCTTATCTTAATTTATGGCGCTACAATTCTCGGCTAGATATTTGTCAGATCTGAACTAGTTTTTTTTTTTTTATTCAATAAGAAAAAATGCATAACTATATAATATAATATTATAGGTATAAGAATAAATTTAAAATTGATAACAAAAACACTGAATTCTACAAATTTTTTTTATTCTATTAACATTGAAACCAACCTCCTAAATTTTTAATGTAATGTGATTTATTTAATGCAAATGAAAAGTATAAAGAAAAAAATTTTAAATTTTATCCCTTTTGATTTA